>VDFB02047397.1:86418498-86813978 GCA_007258455.2 Sequoia sempervirens
TAATGACAATGATAGACTAATAATGTGCAAATTAAAGCTCCTATTTATGTGCTTCACTAATATTTGAGCAATGGTGGACACTAATAGGGAATATCAATGAATAGGAAAAATTGAGATAGATAGGAGCTACCATTTAGTAAATAAATAAGAATAAATTAGATAAAATTGAGATAGAGTGCAATGAGGGAAATAAATACAAATTTTATTTGTTCGTTTTAGAATGGAAAGGTTTAATTTAGATGTAAATAAATTATTTTAATTTATTTAATTTGTGGAAGAAGTGTTAGTTAATTAAATAATTTTTAAAAATTATTTGTTTGATTTTTTTTAATTAATGTTGAAGGGAAGATGATAAAAGATAAATTAAATAAATATTTAAATAATATTTAAATAATATAGAAATGATAATAGGATTAAGATAATAAAAAAATTAAAATTTGTTGGCTTAAGCTTAACTATAGATGAAAAAGAGGTATTTATTAAAAGTTAATTAATTACTATGAAAATAGTTTATTTATTAAATTTTATTTAATTAATAGAAATGAAAAAGAGAATTAATTTAATTTAATTAAAAATTATTTAATTAATATGAATAGAAAAATAGATAGATAATAATAATGCATGACAATATTAAAATACAAAGTTTCTAAATTAAAGATACCAATTTATTTTAGACTAGTAGATAAAATAATTCTAAAATAAAATGAACTAACACTTAAGTGCATATATCTATTTTTTTAATGTTAAATAATTCTAAAGAAAAGAAACAAGAGATATAATTTTATATATAATAAATTTAATATGTTTACCTTAGATATATTTATACTTTATATATCTACTAGTTTTTAATGTTCAAACATGGTTTATACATATAATAATATTTTCTTCACAATTTGAATATATATTTTAATTTTTAATATATCAATATAAACTATTATTATAAAAATATTACATGAAAAATATCTTATTAAAAATTATGACTTAAAAGTTAATTTATAACTTAAAAATAATATTAACACATAAATATAAACTAAAATATATTAAAAATTAAATAAAAAATTATAAAGAATATTGTAATAATTCACATTACTTTTAAATAAGAAAACCTTTGATATCTCTATATATAACTATTTATATATTTAGATAAAATGTGAATAAGCTATATGAAAACTTTTGCATCATAAAATTAGTCTAAAAAATAGCTTTTAACTATTGAGTAAATAAAATAGCTTCAAATTAATTGTATATCTAAAAATTATAATAAAATTAATATATACCTGAAAAAATATATAAGGCTTAAATAAATAAAACTATACTATCATTTTAGAGGTCTTCATTTTTATAAGATCAATGATTTAAATGGATTAGGTGCCTTGGGAAGGATACATCTTATTCTTTTTATATTATTCTTAAAACATATAGATATGCTACTTTTTACATATCCTAAAAAATATATATATTAATAATCATAAATTATGTTTAAAAAGTCTTCAATGAAAAATGTGTGCTATAAACAATTGAAAAGATAGCATAATTGAAAGATTTATTTTCTTGAAAAAAGTGGTTGACCAAAAGCCCTAAATAACAAGAATGAAATAATCCTTTTCATTGTTTAATACATCTATTTATTACTTTAAATTTGATTTATAATTATTAATATGGAGAAATTATAAATATTTTTTCAAGATATATAACTTTTAGACATATTTGATTTAAAAAGGTTTAATATAATACCTTTTATGACTATTAAACATGAAATAATGATTTTTAAAGTATTACATTTTTTACAAGATTTTTTATTAAGTTGTATAAGTGTCTTGAGAATGATATTTCTTTCATTTTATACAATTTTTTTGAAAAATAAATATGCTAATTTGAAAACTTCACATATGTAAAAAATATATATTAATAATAATAATTTAAAAATATATTTAAAGATATTTGAATGAAAATATGTATCATAAATAATTGAAATTATATAATAATTAAGATATATATTTTTATTTCAAAAAATTAATTAAGACCACATATCTTAATTGAAAGAACCCATTTCATTTCTTAATACATCTCTCTATTACTTTAAATTTTAAATATTATTACTAATTATTAATATTAGAAATGTAAACATTATTATTAATATTTTAAAATATATTTATTCTAAGGAGATTGATTATAATAACTAATATGACTATTAAATATAGAATAAAAATATAAAATTTGAAAAAGCTATAATTCAAATTTTAAATTATATATATATATATATAACGAGAAGATATATATGTATAGTTGTAATCCATACCATGTTCCTTGTAATTTGCTTATTTATCATTACTTTCTTCCCACACCGAGTAGTCAAACTTCTGGATTTCCGATGGCTTTGAGAGCTCGCGATACGAGTTGCCCCTCTCCTATAAATTCCTCATCTCTTGTATCAGTCAGTCAGTCATTACCTGATCTTTCATAACTAACTGTAATGGAAGAGGGTAATATGGATTGCGATGAAGGGGTGGCGAATTCAGTGAATATTGGTTTAGGGTTCCACTCTAATGGCGCTCCTGCCTCTCCTCCTCTTAACTTAGATCTGTTACCCCATGCCCCTTTGCATCATGCTTCCGCTTATTTGTTGTCAGGGGTCCAAACTTCTTCAAGTAAATAGATCTCTGTCGAATGGCCAGATTAATTTGATTTTTGATTTTTCGATTTATGTTATTCTAAGATTTTTTGCACCTGCAGAGGGAAGATCCGAAATGGGCAGCCCAAATAGGCTGGACCTCAACAAATCACCTTCTGCGTGTTGCAACCCTAACGGACATGACGGTTTTCAAGAGGATTTTACAGGCGAGAATGGATTGTTGAGGATCATCAATGAACAAGAGGACGATTGTATTAAAAGATGGATCAGATTATCAGAAGAACAATATGCTTATTTGGAAGGATGCTTCAAAGAAAACCCTAAAATTGATAATGTATGTTTACTTTTCACCATTTAATAACAATTTTTTTATTGTAACTTATCCCTTTTCTCTATAGCGTAGTCGTCAAAGTTATATATATGTGTATGTAAACTCGGTAAGCAATTCTTTATATTTCCAGGACTATAAGAACAGAATACTTAATAGATTATAGACACTATTTTATTTTTATTGATATCCTTATCAGCAAAAGCCTTTTAATAGAGATTTTCATTTGCTTACTGTCATAAATTGTTTGATCTGGCATTCCCCATGAAAGATCCACAAGCTGTCAATTAATTTAGGCTACGCAAATTTATCTTCTTCTTTTTTTGTTAGGTCTGGTTTAATTTTAGTTTTTTTTGTTTCAACCTATCAATTGGTACTTTTAAAATATACCCAGATATTTACGAAACCAAAGAAGGATATTGATTTTAGGCCTAGATTTTAAGATTAGCACTAGAAATCATTTCTCATCTAACTATTCAGAAACATATTGAAAATTAAAACCGAAATTGCTTTCAATGAATTTTATAATTTACTCTTGATTATCACAGGAAATGCTCATGGTTTTGTTCAGTAGCAATCTATTATAAATTCTCAAAATGTGTTTTGTGAAATAATGTAACCTTTCTGGAATGGAGGAGTATAAAAAAATATAATATAAATTTTATCAATTATTTCTAGAGTTTTTTTAGGGACGATCTTATATAATTCATAAATTTGTTTTTCTTATTCATATGGAAACATAAATTTATACTGATACCTCTTCAGTTAAGAAAATCATCCCATATATAACATCTTATATCATACATGTGAAATTTAATAGATGGTGTCATCAAAGAACATAAATTATTAATGTTAACATCCTGTGATGAGTGAAACATTCATTATTTTTCTTAAATATCAATAGTGTTTTTTGTTTACAGATCCGTAAGGAAGCTCTGGCCACGCAGCTGAATATCAACCCTCGAAAAGTTCAAGTTTGGTTTCAAAATAGGAGAGCAAAGTAATAATCTCCCCCATATAGTAATTCATTTCGTCACATTTAATAAAATTATGAGTATTACAAAACCAATTTAATTCAATAAAATTTGCAGGGCCAAAGCGAAGGAAAACGAAATGAAAGTGTGGCAGAGACAGTTGAAGGCATTAAGAAAGGAAAACATAAAACTGCAGAAAGTGTTGAAAGAAATGAAGGCTCTGAAACAGGCGCGGCAAACACCATTTCCAGGAACTCATTTTACTACTTCTGAATCAAATCAATAATGGAGAGAAAATTGTGTGTATTATAGTGGTGGTTAATATTTCAGAAATATCCTGCTTGCTACTATTAGGATTCATTGAGAATCTGCATCCCTTTCATAAATCTAAGATAATATATGCTTACTTAAATCTTCTTGGGCGTTTTTGAATGTAATATATGTTTTTTTTCATGGATCCGAAATGACTCCTATTTGTGATCCAGATTTAGTAGACTTTATGTTGAGTTATTCAGAGACTAATTGTCTCTCACAATAAAGGTTGTAGAAAATGTTCTGATAAACCATGTGACGTGGAGAGCATTATATTTTGTGCAGTTGGTTTAAGTATATTGGTCTGACATTGTAATCTTCTTAGATTAGTTAGCTCTCACTCTCTCATATATATATAAAACTAAAAGTCACATATATAAAACTTAGAGTGAGGCTCTATGTTTATCTTTTTAAGTTAATGCTTCCTATTTTTTCTGGCCTCTTTTCAATTTGTTTTATTTGTTTAATATTAATTTTTAAATATTCACAAGTTAATATTTAGTTATCATAAAAATAAATTAGAGGGAAATGTAAATAATAATGAAAGAAAATATATGGGGTTGGGGCCCTAGTTCAGTTGGCTAAATCTTTCCTATTGTAGGAGGTTGGTCACGAGGTCCAGGCGCACTGCAGTGATTGTGGGTGCAATTTTTTTCTAATGCAACAGGTAACTAATATCATGCAATCCTACATAATGAGGATTAAAAAAATTCATATAATTTATTAATACATCTTTATTTTTAATTCAATTTTGAAATATTAAAATGATGAAATATAAATGTAAATGTGACATTTTTTAGTTTCCAAGACACATAATTTTTAGGTCAAATCAACTCAAGGGAGTCAATCATGATGAAAGTATAACTATTGAATACAAGATAGAGATTTAGATAATTTCACAAAAATATTTTTTCTTCTTTTTATTTTGATCTTTGTCTAGCTTAGACTTTGAGGGTGTGCATTTTCTCACCTCTCATTTTTTTGAATAGTAAATTATTGTCTTTTCAATTGATAAAATATAATAAGGCCTTATTCATCAAATAAGAAGGAACAATTAATTACAACATGTGTTCAATATGTTAAACATATTTTTAAAAAATATTAAATATGTTTAAAGAAATATTTTTTTATTGATAATTATTTGTTTAAATGCTCATGCCATGATAGTTTAAATACAAACTAATTTGTTCTATGTAGCATCATTCAAAATTATTTATATTCTTAAAGGTTGTTGTCTTTGGTTTTTCTCAATGTTGTAAAATTCATTCTATCAAGAGGGTCTCCTAAAAGAACATGACCCTTTTCATCCATCCACTATGTATTTTTAATCCACAACACTAATAAAATGTAACAAATTTGATATATTAGATAGTATGGATGTCCTTAAAATCAATGTATTAAACCTACCATAGAATTGAAAAACTATTTTGATTCAAAAATGAATTATAAATAGAGATCCATTATTTCTATTCTTATAATATACAATTTGCAATACTATATTAAATGAAATCTTCTATCTCTCTTGCTAGAGATAAACACAATTTTATCTATTCACCATTCCCAAATATGAGTTAATTCATCTATACTAGGATTTATGTTGAATTGAATCCATTTAATTGAATTATAAATCTAGGGATTTTAATTTTTTGTTACATATAAATGGTACAAAATATTTAATACATTTGAAAGAGATAGAAATAAAAATAAATGTAATGAATAATAAGAATTTAAATGTGATAAAATAACAGATTTCTAAAAAATAAAAATAAAAATAAAAAATATTAGAATAAAATGTTAATATATTTTTTTGTTTTAATACTCTACAAATAAGATGAACGATTATATATATGTATAATGAGAAATAAAATGTTTAAAATTTATTAAAAATTATTTAAAATAATAGTTATTGGATGAAAAGTCAAAATTTGCTCATACAAATAATGATTTCTTCATAATTCCAATACTTATTTAAGTGACAAACTCCCACTAAAATTACTTCATAAGTTATTCTACTAAAAATATTAAACAAAAAAAGTGCCCCAAATAATTGAAAATATATTATCAATGTTGACTTATTCTATTATAATAATAAATTAATATGATGCAAACCTAAATATTGAACATATGGCTTCTCACTCACTCTTACTTTTTTTAACTATTCAAGGCCATCATGTCCTCCTACATGACTTGCATCCAAGACTCATTTTTATTCTAAAAGTGAACCTCCCTAATAGATCTAGGTTCATTTTTAGTACTCAACAAATCAAATATACAACAAAATTATGGTGGACACAATCTCATAGGGCTTTGTAAAAATAACAAGGAAACCCATCACCCTCGAGATGTTTCTCATATTCCATATAATTAATAGCCTCCTTTAGATCCTCTAGGGAGAGAAATTTTTCGTATAAGGTTTTTTTAGTGGAAGAGAGCCAACAAGGGACTGCTTGAAGACATTCATGTACTAAATTTTTTCAAGCTTTAGGGAATTATCTTTAGAAATGAAGACCTTCTCATTATATCTGATAAATGCTTGGAGAATGTCTTATAGCTCTATGAGTACCTATTGACCTTATTTGATTATTTTATGCCCTGAAAAGCATGGCATGCTTGAAGGGTGTGGAAAAATTCTATAGAAGAACAATCACCAAATTTAATCCAATATAGTTTGGCCTTGATCTAATCTCCTCTCGTAAAATAATTGATAGAATTTTTTTTTTTTTTCTAGTATCCACAACTTAAACTTGCAAAGAAAGAGGGAATGCATTGGAAGAAATTACTTCCATGGAATGATGAAGATCCAAGGTACTATCCTTGTATGAGCATCATCAAAAGATGGCTAGTTGGAAACCATAAATATAAATAAGATATGAGGTATGCTGGATAGCATGAATCCACAAAGAAATCCTCCCAATTGACTGAGTTGGATGACATTCCAAATTCTAAACCTTCTTGATGTGGGCTAGTGTGGGATAATGATTCATTTGCAAAGTATTTAAAATAGTTGGGACTCAAAAGGGCTCACAAGGCCCACTTTCCATTTAATGTCGAACTTTATGGGGAAGTGATCGAATAGGGTCACCTCGGGAAGAGGTAAATTTGGTAGGGCATTGCAAGATGCAAAAGAGAGAAAATATTACATTGGTATCATGGCATGATCCATCCATTTTAAGACTCTATTAGAACCAACCCATAAATTACTCCATGTGTACCAAATAGGTTGGTTATGGTAGCGACCTATGTTTAGATCATAAAGTCCCAATTTATTACACATATAGAACCACACCTCCTTTTTTCTAGCTAACCAATGAAAAGGTAAATTCCCATATTTATCATATGCCACCTCAACCATATTAAATTCTCAACATAGAATCTGAGTGGCCAAAGGCATTGAATCCACAATCCACGACATACAAGATTCTCCACAACATCATTGGAAGTTCATAAACATTAATTATTCCAAAATAATTATAATGATGAGTCAAATCAGACCCATTGCCCACCACATAAAAATTCCACCATGGCACAATAGAAGTGACAACTCCACAAATAGTGTTGTGATTGGTGGAAAACAAGTAACCCTTTGGTTAAATAACATGACATGCTACAAAAAGTAGAAAACCTAAAATCTTAACTTCATGAAGACATAAAACATCAATACTAGAATATTTCTAACAAGTATCCCACATAGAAGAATTCCTGGAGAGATCAGTGAGACTTTGAAAATTTTAAGAGAGGAAATTCATGGATGGGAGTCTTGCATGCCATCACCATCCAACTCCTCTAGTGTGGATTATCTATTTTGAAAAAATCTAATGAGAGAGAACCCAATTGAAGCACAAGCATAACATTCATCCTATTATGTGAAACAAACTCTTCATCCTTTAAATTCTCAAGTGGGCTAGATGAGACTATTGTAGAGTGAAATGATGAGCTAGTATTGTTGGTTGAGACAAAAGCACTGACACAAGCTAAGACATTAGATAAAACCTTTGATGAGAAGGAAGCTTCAAGATTATTTCTTCATCACATAATGGTTTGAAAGAACTGGATACATTTGTATAGTAGAGGGATCTTCAACTTGGCTTTAATCACTAATGGAAGTGATAGTTTTTGCATTTTAGCTAGTCACTTTTTTCATTTTTGATCATCTTTAGCTTGGTAGTAGCCTCAAAAGTATGAGGAGGTTCAAGGACTCATGGATGAGTCTTGACCCTAGGAGCCATTAGAGGGAAATCCTTATTTTTCTTAGAGGGTTAGAAACGAAGGCAATTATTACATTTAGATTATGATATAACACTCACTAAGTGTGGTAAAGGCTACCATTCTGAATATTGACTGACTATTTTAGGTCTTTGAACAAATCAATCTCCACATAGACCTATTTTGTGTTTGATCCTAACAAAAATGGTTTGGTTCAACACAAATAGTGTTCCCTAGGGAAGAGACAATGATGTGCACAAAGTACCAACAAGACAAGGGGAGAAAAGGAAATTCAAGCCATACAAGCACATGAAGCTTTTTGTCATCTAATTGGAAATTCTCAATTCCACAATTAAAAACCCAACAATGAAGCCTAGAGATACCAAGGGCCATGATGTAAAATAGCTTGGACATGACTGAATTTAGTAAAGAGAAAAAGGAAAAACCCCTTAGAGAGGTTTTGAGCACCCTCTAAATGGATCCCATGCAAGGCCCAAGATTTGGCCAACCATTCCTTAAGCATGCTCTTAGGGGGATTTCTCCCTACAAAGTAACAAACAAGAGTATTTTATTCTAGCCATTGACAAGCACTACCAAATTCAAGTATGGGAAGAACCATATCCACTAGATATTCAGAAGATGTACCTCGTGGAATACCTTTGACACAAATTTCATGGGATGCTTGTGTTAAAAGAATGAGGAATTTGTCTTACAACATGAGCATGAGGGATAAATGCATTGCAATTCAGTATTGTCATTGATGTCAACATTATGTTCTAGTATGAAGACCATTGTGTAGATTAGTTTGTATGGCTTGGGAATGCATGTTTTAAAATAGTAATATATTGGATATTTGTATTAATGTTTTTTTCGATGAAGACATGTGAAAGAGGAATTGACAAAGTGTCAATATAGGTATTCCAATGAATAGGACATCTAGTTTTTGGGTCCGCATGAGTCTGCTATATAAGTTCTTTCCCTATTATTTTAATATAATTTTGATGATTGTTAGAAGAGTCTAAATCTAGAATTTCATATTCTGTTGGATCTTGGTGTTGAAGTTATGAGTGTCAATGTATCGGCTTGGTAGTAACAAGTGTTTTCTAGTTCAATGCATATGTTTTTTTGAATCCACACTTCTCCATAAATGGAATCTAGCTTTGCAATTTTTGGAAATGATGACAAGTTTCAATTGTGTGTACATTCCAAATAGCATAGAATTTGGAGGTCCACATGTCCAAATTTAGGTGTAGAGTTGGAAAACTTTATTATTAGGTCATTACTAGTGCCAACCTAATGAATTTCATGTATTACAGAGGCTAAATATGTATTAATCCATTATGTAGGTGTTATTTTGGGTCCATATCGACCTCCTTCGAATTATTATGAGTTTTAAATCTGGGTGCAAAGCATGCATGTATGGATCTTGAGCTGACAAGTTATATTTTGATTAGGCCAACCTAATTTATATTGTAGGTATATGTGAATGAATCAAATAAATATGTAATATCTTTTTCAATATTTTAAAAATGATTGCTAAGAGCTTTGTGGATGTGAGTTGTGCAAATATAAGATGAATGTAGAGTAGAGAAAAGTACTAATTCGGATATAAGTATGAAGTGTCTGAAGTATATTGAGTTTCAATGGAATTGTACACTAGCATGTTGTAGATGACCTAGACTCACCCTATCCAAGAAGTTGAGTCCACTTTTTGGCCAAAAAGTGGAAATTTTTTTCCTAATTTTTGGAATTTTTCACATTTGATCTAAAAATTTGAAGCACTTAAAGATTGAATCATAAAAAAAGGTTAGTAATATGAAATTTAGTACTTGAAATCTAGTTTCCAAATATATAATTTCTTTTAATACCTAGATGATACAAATTGTTTTCAATAGTCATGTCTAAAACCACCATTTAAAAAGTCACTTTTCAAGACCATACATGTATGTGCAAATAAAAGTATTTTTTAATCCTTTTGGGAAAATATGTGACACCGACTATTTTGGGATATTTTAATATTATTTTTTTATTGGTCATAATTTCTATATTGAAGACCCCTCATGTACATCAAGCATAAGTAAAACCAAAATTATCATTTTTTGATTATTTTTTTCCAAATTGAAAAGAATTGTTTGAATATTGTTGGCATATAATTTGTTTTTAAAAAAATGTACAAAATAAAAAAGTTATTAAAAAAATAAGAAAACATGTTATTTTCAGTTTAGGGACTAGTTTCATAAAAAAATATTTGAAAAATAGAAAAATTAATCCAATTATGAAAAGTAATTACATATTTGAAATCTATGCAATCTCATGTATAATGGGTTTTTAATTTCACAAAATAATTTTGAAAACAAACTGTCAACCATATTGACATAGTCAATTTTTCTCTCAACACTATCATAACCTTGAACTTGTACATCTAAGGCTAAGGGTTGGGTTACTATAATGTTACAAAAGCACCTAGGAGAAATTTCACATTTTAGAATTTTCCTAGCATTTATTGCACCTAAACACATTTGTGATAAAGAGCTTGATGGGTTAGAATTTCACGATTCCAACTCCATGAGTTCTAATGATGAAGCAACAACAATACACTGTCCTATTTCCTAAAAACTAACATTCTAGACACCTGTGTGGCACACAAACACGTGATGTGCTAGTGTCCTAACAGTTTTTCAAGTTTGAAACATGGAATATCGAAATCTTCACTCAATACATGCATCTTTGTTGTCAAATTCCTAAGTGTAATGGCTCCTTCTACCTTTGCATACAACAAAAACTCCCTTTTTCTTCTCATTTTGGGAGGTTCTCTATCATTCAATCACTTCTCTTCTCAATCTTAGCCTCTTCTACTCTTTTTAAAATCACTTCTACAAGTGTAGCTCTACTAGACTAAGGTCCCTCCAATATCCAAAGCTCTCTTCGAAGCATTCAACCGTGTGTTTGTGCATTCAAGAGGGGGCCAAGGACTATTGGTAATTCTCTCTTACTCTTATCTATTTGTAAATAGATTAGATCATTTTGTTCATTTTCTATTTTATGGTGTGGGCCTCCTCAAGAAGGCATTGCTTTCACCGTGCTTCCTTCTGTCTATTTCATTTACTCTCTTCTATCTAGTTTTTCGTGGAGGTGGGAAGACAAAAATAGGGGTTTGACTGTGGTAAGCCCTGAAACAACACCAACATTTTTCCCATTCATTTTGTGTGTAGGTTTCCAAAATGGATCTTGGACGAAGGTTTTGAATGTTTGGCCATTTGTGAGCCCTCTTTTAGCTCTCCTTTGTACTTTTTCTTATTTTTTGCTTTCTACTTAGTTATTTTATTACTACTTAGTTATTTTATTGAACAGACCTCATATTTATGTTAGATAGTGGGGTTCTAGTTATTTTATACAAGTTTTGAGCTCTCTATTTACCTAGGATACAAAAACGTCCTTCAGACTCTACTGTGTTGCAATGGCATCCTAATACCGCACTGTATTCCATTGGCCAAGAGCTCCTCCTTTTGTGGTTGGAATCTTGAAACCTTTCTCTCTCAAATTCTAAAGTATTCTTTCATGATAATTATTTTATGTGTAGTTTCTTTGCAATTTCATCATTAAACAATATTGAGGTGGTTAAGGGTAGTTCATTTCCTGGGATTCTCTTGAGAATGAAGAGACTCATGAGCATAAAATCCCCCTTATCTCACATTTTGGTGGACCTCACGTGAACCATATTGAGTCTTTTTCTACAATGTTTTAGTGTTTATGATAATTCTTTCTCTAAGGAAGATCTTGATATGTTGGATGATGCTCTAGATGACTTCTTAGAAGCATCTTCCTCTATCTATAAGTCTTCTAAACAAACTTCTTCTTCACAAGATGAAGAGTCGGTGAACATTGTTGTAGTCTCCATGGCTTCTCCAAGTCCTAAGAGACCCATTGTTTACTTAACTCTGGATAGCCCCTCTCCTAAGAGGATCCATTTTATCTATGGAGTTCCATATCATAATGATTCATCAGATGTATATTCAAGGTTTATGAATGCTACAAATTCTACTTCTCATCATTTTGTTGGGCACACATTTAATACAAGGAGAAATAAGCAAAATTTGAATCAACAACCTTCTATTTCTACACCTCATCCTACTTAAGTTCCTACTTCTTTACCACCTTCTCAACCAAGTCTTCCTTCAGCACCTAAGCCTGTGACTAAATCACCTAGAGATTATGATCTTTTCAAGCAACTTCATGCTAGTTTGACTAAGATCTTACTTTGGTATTCTTTTAGACAGCTTTAGTTTATCAAGGTATGCTTTAGGAATCCTTGCAAAATATCCTCTTTCATTCCTCCGAGAGCGTGATATTTCTTTGATTTTTCCTCTCTTGGAGACATTAGAAATGATGTTCCCTAAGAAGAGACCTTACATGAACTAAGTGAAATCCCTTTGAGTGTACCTTACACTATATTGAATTTACAATAACTATTATATGGCCACCTTGCATAACAAAAACTTTCCTATGGAGCCATATTGTTTGTTCATGGGTATCAAGCATACAAAGTTTTTCTTGCCTCATGAATCTTGTCATCATGTTGTATGGCACCTTATCAAAGTTATCAGGAGGTATAGCTTTGGTATGGTTGTACGTAAGGGAGCTGAATTTAGGTGTGACATTCCCATAGCCACTTGCTTGTGTGTGTCAGTGCATACCATCCACATGCATATGTGTCTCACCTCTCAAGGGGATCACCTAGTTGATGGCCTAAGGTTCCACTAGTCCTTGTGTGCATGCATTTGGTTTGCATAGTAGACATCATATTCCACTTGTAAGCCTTTTTTTTTGGATACTCACCCAACAAACAACCTAAAGTTCTATTGCCTTAGAGTGAGCATGAATTTTAAATAAACAAGCTTAGATCTAATCCACAATGTGCAAGATAAACATTTGAAGCTTGATCCACCCGTTCCTTCTTTTCCTTTCATCTTGATGTCTTTGACATTGAATGTTTGTGTATCTTGTTTTGATGCAGATCATAAACCTTGTGTGTGTCCCTTTGTGCTTATGTTGGTTTGATGTAGGATCTTGGATCCTAGGGGCTTGGCCACCTCCTTTGATCTTTTCCATCATATTTCATCTACATTAGTACACTTTTACCCCTCTTGAATGTCTACTTCAGTCACACATGCATTTTGTTTGCATAGTAGAAATCGTATTCCACTTGTAAGCCTTTTTCTTTGTATACTCACCTAGCAAACAACCTAAAGTTATATTTCCTTAGAGTGAGCATGAATTTTAAATAAACAATCTTAGATCTAATCCACAATGTGTGGGATAAACATTTGAAGCTTGATCCACCTGTTCCTTCTATTCCTTTCATCTTGATGTCTTTGATATTGCATGTTTATGTATCTTGTTTTGATGCAGATCATAAACCTTGTGTGCGTCCCTTTGTGCTTATGTTGGTTTGATGTCAGATCTTGGATCCTAGGGGCTTGGCCACCTCCTTTGATCTTTTCCATCCTATTTCATCTACATTAGTACACTTGGACCCCTCTTGAATGTCTACTTCAGTCTAAGTTTGAAGCAAGTTCCTCCTCTCCTTAATTTAGTGTTGTAAAGTTCCTCCTCTCCTTAATTTAGTGTTGTAAAGTGTATTTATTTACACCTTCACATTAAGTTTTGGGCCATCTTGCATTTGTGACCTTCATATCATCATTAATAGACCACTAAGACCCTTTATTTTGTATGCCAAGGCTTATTTCAATTAAGATCCTGACATAATCAACAAAAACACTCAATACCTTAACCCCCTTATATTTCCACTTCCCAAAAAGGCCTAGTGGGACCCATATGCCACTATGGGTGTATGAGTCCTACCTAGATGGGACCTATATGCCACCTTGGGCATATGAGTCCCATTTGGCCCTTTTTTAGGGTTTTGAGTGGGAAATTAGGGTTTTGGATTAAAATTTCATGGATTTTGGGATTTGGGATCTTATAAATGGTAAGTTAGATGGAATTCCTATATAAAAAAGGTTTCAAATCATTATTTCACCTAATAATTCATAATATCTACTAAGAAATCAAGATTCAAGCATCCTAAGACTTCACAAGAGTATTATTAAACATTCCAGATCATTTCTAAGGAATTCAAGGGCAGATTTCTTTATTATTTGTTAGAGAAATTCAAGATCCATTATCATGTCAAGGGAATAACGCATCAAGAATGTTGTTGAGCTAGTGTTGTTATGTAGCATTCAAGATACATGTTGAGCATCGTTTCATATCCAATTCAAGATCAATACCTGCATTCTTCATGGCCACTTCATGTTAGATTTCAAACCTACATTTCAAGACATCATTCAAGGTATCATTGTTCATGTTTCATATTTCTTGTTTCATGTTCATGTTTCATTATTTCATCACGCGGTTTAATTACCTAAATGGTGTTTGACCAAGGAAAACCCCTATTCCCTAATAATCAACTAGCTTCTCTCTCCCTCTAGATGTGTGGTTTTAGATTTAGATTGCTTGAGACTTGAATATCCTTTGGAGAAAAAATTGCAAGATTGATGAAAGTTGTTAAGTTGTCACAAGGTGGTCATCTACAAAACAAAATTTGAGCTTTTAGACTCAGAGATCTGGAAGGAAGGAAGCTACAAGAGATCCCAAGAGAATACCAAAATTTCAGCCAAACCCTAATACTGGGACAAAATTGCCACCTTGGGTGTATGATTTCTAATACAACCTTTTATGTATATTTTAGGAGATCTAGATTAGTCGCTGAGAGAATCTAGTTTCTACACAAAAAACCTAGTCTAGGACTAAATCACCCAGATTGGCGTATGAGTCCTAATGAGTAGTTAAATTTAGGATTTTAGGGTTTTAGAGCTTATTTTGATCATATATCTCTTTCAGGTACCCTCTACTAATTCTTAGTTTTTTATTTTGTATTTATGTTTTATACTTTATGTCATATAGTTAGGTTTTCATATTGCATTCATCTCTTTCTTTCCAAGCCTTTACTTGGTGGTGAACCCCCTTTTAGTCTTTAATCACAACCCTAGGACACCTTATTGTAGATGTCTTTCCCTCATTCCATCCCTTAATTAAGATATCTAAGGTATGCTTGAATGTAACTTGTGGGAAATTGGTTCTTCTATGTCGTAAAACATAAAATGACAATTTTCAACATTTCACTAGGATTGCCACCGATCTTGGTCACACTATCCCTTTAGGAGGAAACACATTTTTGGGTACTCAAAACACAAACCTTCCCCAAAACATAACTTAGACACCAAAATCTAGTGCCCCAACTCATTCCTCCACCACTATTCTATAATACCATTATATCCTCAACATTTTGAGTGCAACCATCTTCATCCATCACCACAAGTACCCAAAGTGTTCCCAACATTACACAAGTAAATGTGAACCGAGTGCCTCAAGTGGGATGACAAGGGAAATTTAACACCCTCACACAAGGTCAACCCTTAACTAGTGGCTCCAACATCCCATTGACACATCAAAACAAGTGGTTACCCAAACTACTAAATTCATTCCACAAAACACATCAACCCCATCTATCATCAATCTAAACAAAAACAACACATTGATTACAAACCTCATCAACCAAGGTAGTACCTTGGTCCCACATCAAACACAAGGAAACCCTCAATACATCAGTCAAGGGAGCCCTTCTAATCAATTGATCCAAGGTCAGAATGTGCCATTGATATTGCAATACCAAATGGCATCATCATCATCTTTACCATGGGTTCCCCAAAAAATACAAAATCAAATGGGGCCTCAACCTTACATTCATCCATCTCAATCTACTATATTATAAGGAATGCTAAACAAAAAAAACCTACAACCATCTCAAATCAATTCACAACCTATGATCACCCAAAATCCATCCCAACATACAAAACTTTCCACTTGCAAGTGTAGGAAGATCATGCTTTATCTTTGTAACAAGCATAGTAGGCTTACCAACAAAAATTGCAAGTACAACAATATCAATCTCAAGCATTGCAACAACAATCCCAACAACAAGCGTTGCAAGCACAACAAGCTTATCAAAAAGTGTTGTAATAGAAACAAGCCCTTGAAGAACAAGCCTTATAATAGCAACAAGCCCAACAACAGGCCTTAATCACACAACAACAACAACAAGCCCAACAATAAGCCTTGGTTTCCCAACAAAAATTTCTTGCATAACAACAACAACAAGGTTTATACTACAATCCCCAACAAAACATCATCAATCCAAATATGGTAGGAGCATATACACCTTTGCCACCATCACCTTCACAATATCAAACACAACCCTACACACTATACAACACCCCATCATATCAAAATCCCACTTACAATTCATTCACCATCCCTCAATATGCAACATATGCTCCTCCACCAAATCCACAAGATGATATGCCATTGCAGCTCAAGTCACTCATGCAATAGATCCAGGACATTCAAATGGGAAAAATGAAGAAGCCCCATATTAAACAAAACTTGTGTCCATACCTATTCGCTAGAAACATTGCAATGGTACCTTTCCCACCCAATTTTAATGTCCCTAAGTTTTATATATATAAAGGGAGGGTAAATCCTATGGAGCACCTCAAATAATTCCTACTTGATGCATCTATTTCCATACAATTTGGTGTGCCCCGCAATCAATTAGTTCTCACAGTTTCCTCCAAGTATCAAAATCTTCCAAGAAATCATTAATAGGTTCATAGACCACTTCTCCTTCAATCTTGACATGGATGTAATATTAGAGGATTTGTACACACTCAAGAGAAACAAAGGAGAATCCTTTTCTAATTTCTTACAAAGGTGGAGGAAAAGAGCTACTAAAAGAAAGTGGGTCATTCTTGATGAGCAACAGGTGCGGATTATCATAGAAAATGTTGATCCAGAGCTATCCTTCAACTTAAAGATGAATGTATCACCACTTATGATGAGGTTGTCCCTAGGGACCTCAACATTGAGAGACCCCTAATCTCACAGGGAAACACACAAGCATATAGAGACAACTGCCCATCAACCTGTTCTAATGGTGTTAAAGTACAAAGCTATGTCACACTTTTGTAAAAGAAACAACCAACACTAATCCAACTTTTAAACTTGAATCACTAAAAAGTGATATATATGTTTTGAATTTTGAAATGATGTAAACTAATAAAATAATTATTTTTTAATATATTTTATGTTTGTATTTTTTTGAAAAAATTAAAAAATTATTTGAATATAGTTTTTTAATAAATTAGCACTATAATTTAGATGTTGATAAAATGCTGAAAAATGAAGTTACATGAGATGTCAATCTTTATATAGTAAATTTTATGTTTTTCCTTCAATTTTTTTTTTTTGTGTATTTATAACTTGAAGCTTTAGGGAATGGATATATTTTTTTCCAACTTTGATAACTTATATATATTTTTCAATAAATATTAAAATGTGTGTGTATTAAAACTTAGTTGTTTCCAATCGACATCAACTTTCATATTAATTATTATCTAAAATAGAAAAAAATTATACTATCTTGATATAGATTCTTGTATTTAGGGCATCATATTTTTTTCAAAAATTTTTAATAAGTTTGACTATTTTTCCTTTCCATGGTAATGAACCTAATGTTTTGTGTCGATAACCTACATTTAGTAAAAAATAAAAGGAAAATATAAAAAATAATTAAACTATTAAAATATATAATTTTTTAAAAACTAAACTTATGGATCTACAAAAGGGTATTTTTATATTTTAGAAAAAAAATATATACATAAGTAGAAGTTGTTGAAACATCAAGTTTTTCAAATAATTTTATTTTTTCGATAAATTGGACTCAAAGTGGTTCTAAATATGCATTTAGCCAACAATTTTAGTTGGAAAATTTGTGCACATATATAACTTAGCTAGAATGAATCTTACAAGATCATATATTTGACCAAAATTACTTTTTAGTTAAAAATACTTAAATTCACTTGTGTTGATCAGTTGGCTAAAATTGTGACACAACTTTGTCCTAATACCTAATGACAAGCCTTACATCTAGGCTAAGAACAATAATGTCATAAATGATGGTATCATGGATGCTAAAGTCATCATAAGTGCTCTTGGGAAAAACAACAATCAACCAACCAATGCACAATAAATTTTACAACAAACCACACCACCACCACAAAATAACCAAATAAATAACACCAAAACTCAACAAAGAAGGCCCCCCAATAGGAATGAATACCCAAAACATAAATACACACCATTGGGGGAACCTATTGAATTTTTCATGCATAAATTGGTATATAAAAACATGATTACACTCCCAAATTTCTAAAACTATCAAGAGCCTCAAGATAAATCACCTTGGTATAACAAAAAGGATCTTTGCAACTTTCATAAAATCAAAGGACATAAAACATCAAACTGTATGAAGCTCAAAAATGTTATCCAATACCTCATCAAAAATGGAGATGTAACTATTCATGTACCAGTAGGTAACCAAGACGTCAAGATATACAAGAACTATATGCCAGATCACAATAGAGGAAATGACAATGGAAAAGGGGAAAATTAAAGTAATGTAGGACATGTCTATTCCAATGTGGTAACCTCTTGTGACAATGTTGTAACATTCATCACAATCAAAGGACCTATTATGGACTCTGGAGTCACTAGATGATGTGAAAAGGTTACAATCCCAGAGCTTCATCTCAACCTACCAAAGAACCTACTTTTCTGACATCAAAACCTAGTAACCATAGTCACCTCAACCAGCTAAATAGAACCCCTACATAGATCTCTATCCTAGAATTATTAAAGCTATCCCCTATACATAGGGATATACTACAAAAGGATTTATTAGCTTCCTCTATCCCTAAGAATATTGACATAGAGAAGTTTGTAGCTATGACAGGGAACATCACTACCCCCCATCTTCACACCTTCTTGGAACATGACCTACCCACACAACCATCTCACAATTGCGCTTTACACCTTGAGTCATTGTTCACAAGAATAAGGTTAAAAGAGTCTTAGTAGATAAAGGTTTTGGTTGAAATATTTGCACCCTTCATTTGGTCAAGAACTTGAGTTATTCAAAGGATGTTATTGAAAAGATACAGTACAACCATAAGGTCATACGACATTCAAGAAAGGTGTCAGAAGGTATCATCAAGATACCCATCCATGTGGGACTCGTCATTTATAAGACCACATGCCAAGTGCTAAATATTGACCTCCCCTACAACATCTTGCTTGGTTGACCATGGATTCATGCCATACAAGCTATAGCTTCTACCTATCACCAATGTGTCAAATTTTCTTTTGAGGATAAAGAAGTTACTATCCATTGAGATCTTGAGCCATTCTACCATTGCAAGAACCTTGAGGCCAAGTTCTATAAGGTCCCCTAGATACCAAAGAATGATGAAGGGCCTACATCCTCCTCCTCATATGTTGGCCCATCTTCCCTTGCATCTACCTCCAAATATAAAACACCCATTGTGCAGAACATACCTAAAATCAAGGTAGTAATCAAGGATGAAAGTTGTGGGGATTATAAACTAAAAAAGGAAACTTTGTGTTCAGAGAGCTACCTCTTTCCCCTAAATCCCATGGAGAAACCACATCTATCAACAAAGTGGTCCTAAAACATTAAATCTTGCATCTACCACTTTCACCAAGTGGGGGGGCTTGAACAAAGAGGATGTCAATGAGGAAGATGTATCTAAACTATTCTATTAAGACAACCTACCCATGCCCATTCTTCCCATGGATGATGATAATAAATTATTATATTTATTGATGGGATGGGGGTACAACAAGAATGACAAGCTAGGAAAAAATGCAATGGTTTACTAGAACTTATTGTTCTTGAGAAACGTCCAATGAATATTGGCTTAGGATGTACTACTAGCAAGGTTACCCTTATTGGAAAAGGTACTTTTGATAAATGGGATGAGGCTTCCTCTTGGTTACCAACATCATGTGATACTACCCTAGATTACTTTCCCCTTGGTGTTGTTGACTTATTTATGATAACTCTCTCTTTATGATATCCACAACATCTTTCACCCCAAATGGCCAAACCACTGAACTAAGCCTAATATACACCCAACTCATTGATTAGGATCAACGAGAACCACCAATTCTAAAAATATTCAAAAAAATGAAGCAATATTAGAATTCATGGGGCTTTGTGGCAACTTACAATGTGGGGATCAAAAAGCAGGATTTGATATAGAGCTAGACATGTAGGTGTACTATAGGGAGATGATTGAATCCCTCAGACACAAAATTGACAACATTAGAATAATATGTAGATTTTTAAGTGAAAACCACATCATGGCACTTTCAAATCACAAAATAGTAAAAATAAAGGATGTATCTGAAGGTGAAAATCTCTTGGAGGTGCCCAAGGATGAGGTGAAAAATCTCCCCCTTAGTGCAATGCATCCAAAAAAATTAGTAGTACTGGCAAAAAAAGCTACTCCAGTGAATGTAGGCACAAAAGAGGCACCAAAGATAACCTTTTATGCCAAATCATTATTAGATGAAGAACAAAAAAACTTAGTAGCATTCTTGAAAGAGAGAAGAGAAAAATTCACATGGTCATACATGAATATGTCGAGTCTCAATTTCCTAAAGTGGTTGTATGTCAGTTAGCAGTCTATCCTAAAGCCAAACTAGTGAAATAGAAAATGAAAAAGATGTGCCCACATATAGCACTCCCTATTAAACTAGAGTTACAAAAGCTCCTTGATGTCAGATTTATCTGAATCAATATTGACTATCCTAAGTGGGTTTCAAACCTAGTACTATTTTCCAAACCCATTGGGGGCATCAAAATATTCACAGATTTTAGGGACTTGAATAAAGCATGTCCAAAGGATGATTTCCCTCTTCCCAACATCGACATCATTGTTGATTTAACAAAAGGACATGAAATGTTATCACTCATGGATGGATTTTTAGGCTATAACCAAATCATGATCACCAAGGAGTATGAACATAAAACTACATTCATTTGTCCATGGGGAACATATTGTTGGAACATGATGCCATTTGGACTAAAGAATGTTGGAGCAACCTATCAAAGGGAAATGACCCTAATCTTTCATGATATGATCCATAAAATAGTCAAAGATTATGTAGATTATATTTTGGCCAAATTGAAAAAAAGGAAGGAGCACATAGAGGTATTGGGACATATCTTCACAAGCTTGAAGTGTATAAGCTATGAATGAATCCAAAAAAGTGTGTCTTTGGGGTTACATTAGGTAAGCTTCTTGGCTACATCGTGTCACAAAGAGGGATAGAGATAGATCTAGAAAAAGTGAAAGCAATATTAGACATGGAGCCATCACAAACATTGAAATAGATGAGAGGGTTACAAGGAAGGCTACAATCTATTCTAGGAGATTCATAGTGTAGCTATTGGACAAAATCCACCCTTTCTCGCATCTTCTCCATAAAGGTATAACATATAAGTTGAGAAATGTGATAAATCCTTTCATCAAATCAAAGACTACCTATTATCACCTCTAGTTCACATGTCATTGATACCAAACAAGCCATTGATCCTATACATTCCAGCTACATTAGCAGCACTAGTTGCTCTTCTAGCCCAACATGATGAAATGGGAAAATAAAGAGCCATCTATTACATCAGCATGACCTTGGTTGGATATGAAATGAATTACTTATCTATTGAGAAAGAATTCCTAGCAGTGGTCTATGATTCACAAAAATTTA
Source organism: Sequoia sempervirens (assembly GCA_007258455.2). Taxonomy (NCBI): domain Eukaryota; kingdom Viridiplantae; phylum Streptophyta; class Pinopsida; order Cupressales; family Cupressaceae; genus Sequoia; species Sequoia sempervirens. The sequence continues at coordinate 86,440,700 of VDFB02047397.1, forward strand.
GGCATTACATACTTTCACACCAAATCAACCTTATTGCTAAGATTGACCCATTGAAATATTTGTTATCTAAAGAAACTCTCATTGGGCGAATGGCCAAATGGGTAATGATCTTGACAAAGTTTGACATAGAGTATGTGGAGCACAAGTCTATTAAAGGAAAAGTAATTGCATACCAACTAGTAGAAGAACCCATTTATTTAGAGAATCCTTTGATATCTCAATTCCCTAATGAATCAATATTTCTCCTCAATGAAACAGGTGAATGGAAAATTTACTTCGATGGATCATATACCCAACACAGATCAAGAGCAGGCATTCTCTTTATCACCCCTCAAGGTGATTCTATTCCAAAATCATGCTAATTTTCATTTCCATGTACGAACAATATCGCTAAGTATGAAGCCCTTATAATAGGTATAAGAATAATAGTCCAATGGTAGATACAAGAGTTAAAATTCTATGGGGACTCACAATTGACTGTTAACCAAGTCAATGATGACTACCAAACCAAGGATGATAAACTCACTCCTTATGAGAAGATGGTAGAAACCCTAAAGGATTTCTTCATCGATATAACCTTTGAGAAGATACCTCATGTAAACAATCAAACAATAGATGCCATGGTGACAATTGGGTCTTTGTTAGACATTCCACACAATGTCCTTCAATGTGAATTCTCAGTAGAATAGCTTCTCATACCGACTTTCAAAATTCCTGAATCTAAATTTGTGTGTGTAATAGTTGGTCCTAGTTCCCCATGGTATCATGATATATCCACCTATCTTAGTATAGGTACCCTCCCATCTAATATCACCTCTAACCTAAAGAAAACCTTCATTAAAAAGGCATCTCAATTTATCATCTTAGGTAATACCTTATACCATATAATTATTGAGGGTATATTTCTATGGTGTCTCAACTAGGAGGAACCTTTAACCACCTTAACATAAGTATGGGTATGTACAAAATCATCATGGAAAAAATAGGCCCTCAAGTGAAGATGAAAATTCAAAAAATAAGAGTTAGGAAACTTGATGTAAAAATTTGAATAAGTTATCTATATTATTTCAAAATATGTAAGAATATAATCTATAGAAAATTGAATGTAGTTTCTAAACTACTAGGTTTATTTTAAAAAGTATAAATCTATTTGGTAAAAAATTGAAATTTCAATGTAGTAGTACTTAAATTTCAGCGAAAAAATAAGAAGTGGGTGTTTGTCTGACCACCCTACCCACAATAATATGATAAAAAAATTTATAAGATTTTATATATAAGAAAAGGACTCATGTCGCTATGTGATGCATATTTTTTTGTCATTTTTTTCCAAGTAAATAGTTAATTATGATTTTTTTATTACAACTTTTAAAAAATATAAAAACTCATATGTCTGACCACCTTAACTTGGTCAAAAATTCATGAAATTCAATTCTTTTTTTTTGGTCCTATATTATGCGAAGCATAGAATTTGACACATGTTTCAGATTCAAAAAATGTGATACCATTTGAAAGATATAGATGTTTTTCAATTAGCCTATCAATTAGGACTTTAGTCATAATTGAAATGGAAAATGAATAATAATTATTTATTAAATTCAAAGTAAAGCATAATTTATATTGGTGGAAAGTTGAGAATCTCATTTAAAAACCCTTTTCATTTCATCAATTTTGGGTAAAAAAAGGTCGCCAGCCACATTGGCCATCATATCACTTACATATCGCCACTTTTTGGTCCATCATGATCCTACACATACCCATACACGAAGGCATATGTGGTTCCCATTCTAGTGGTATGACCTTATCCAATAAACTATTGAGGATGGGGTATTACTAGCCAACCATGGAAATAGAGGCTCATCAGTATGTGTAGAAATGTGTCCAGTGTCGGTAGCATGGACACCTTATCCATGCTCCATCTCCAGATTTATAAAAAATGGTCACACCTTGGCCATTCTCGTAGCAGGGGCTTGAGCTCATTAGAAATATTACCCCCTTGTCTAATGGCTACAAATTCATCATCACAACCACTGAATACTTTACTAAGTGGGTGGAAGCCATTCCTATGACTTATATAATAGGGAAGCAAATCTCCAAGTTTAACCTGAATTACCTTATTTGCCACTATGGTGTTCTACAAGACCTTATCTCAGATAACAAAACACCCTTCAAGAATCAAGATGTAAGAGATCTATGCCAATGATTTAACATCCAACATTGGTTCTCCACTCCCTATTACCCCCAAGGCAACGGTCAAGTGAATTCTATAAACAAAACCATTCTAAAAATCCTCTGAAAGATGGGGGCTTATAGAACCAATATGTGTACACCTATAGGTGCAACCCCTTTCTCCTTAGTCTATGGATCAAAGGCCATCCCACCTAATCAGATTAAGCTTCCCTCACTATGAGTGTCACTATAAAATATGGTCACTGATGAAGAATATAGAGTATCTTAGTTGAGTGAATTAGAATTATTGGATGAGCATCATCTTGATGCCCTAAATCATTTTCAAGAATATAAAAAACTGACTAAAATGAAGCCACAACAAGAACATCAAGATTTGGTCTTTCTAGGTGGGGGATCTTGACTTCAAGAAGAATTAGAAGAATATTCCAAATCAGGATAGTAAAGGAAAGTTCGAGCCTAATTGGTTGGGCCCATTTGTTGTCATAGCAAGCTATGGATAAAGAGCATACCAATTGTCAACGCCTAAAGGAGAACCCTTATAGAATCCAATCAATAGTCTACATCTCAAAAAGTTTTATGCCTAGGATTGAAGGGTGTAAATATCAAAAATAAAAATAAAAATAAAAAAATGACAAAACCATAAAAAAATAAGAAAAATGATTGAAAAAAGTAAAGAAAAAAATCATCTTCTAGTGAAAACCGCTTCAATGGCGCTTTGGGGAAGTACCTTGGTGAAAACCTGGAAAATAGGTGTCTTGCATAAATAAGCACCTCCATCTATCTTTGGCTCTTTAGCTTATCATGATCTACATCGCATTCATCCATCACATCACTCATCGTATTTATTCCATCACCCATCTGTGTTTGTATCATAGCTTGATATTGTAAAGTAACATATTCTCCAAGTAGTACTACCTAGCACATCCCTAAGGTCAGGTTGTCCTACCCATATCAAGGTAGTCTATTGCATCATGCTGGGGGAAATTCGTTATGCATCAGATTGGGTTCTTCTATATATCTTAAGGTTATTTTGGAATCTCATCAAAAATCCTAAAAACATTCATAAAACTCAATCAAAATCTTGTATAGCTAAAATCCAAAAACATTCAAAGATTGTAAAGTCAAAATCTAAAACATCCAAAACACATCAAAATCCCTAAAAAGGTTAAAACAACAAAACTAAAAATAAAAAACAAACCAATTCAAACTACATTGTCTCTGAGCTTGAACGTAGGCAAGGCCATCATTGATGTACCCCCAAGATACTTTAGGTTAAGAATCCATCCCAATAAACTAAAAATCCATCAAGTGTCCATATCTCATCAATAAAAGGTCAAAATTATTTGAAATATGTGATATTTGCATGTATAATGTAGGAAAGGCTCATATTTGATAAACCCTCGAGGCCCCTAGGATAATCTTTTAGGTTAGGTTCTTGGTCAAAACTCAAAAATACCCCAAAACATTTGAAAACTCATAAAACACAAAAACATTGAAAATATTGAAAACCCAAAACATTGGAAACCTTGGAAAATATTAAACAACCTCAGATAATTGAAAACCAAAACATTCACATACACATTCAAAAGGACCAAAAAATAGCCTCAAAACATTTTCAAAACACCAAAATATTGAAATATTCCAGAAAATCCCAAAACAATCCATCTCATTTCACTTTCACCCATAAGAAACCTTCATCCATAATAAATCAATTGTCACTTTCAATATTTGGTAAAACATGTAGAAAAACAAGTGTCACAAGTCATGAAGTGTGAACCTAAATGTCAAAATCCTAATTCTAGATCATAGGTAAATGAGTTAGTGACATTTGTATCAACGACCTATCAAACACTTAGTCTTAGTCAAAACATCTAATAAACATGTCCTAGGATGCATCCTTCCTACAATGGGCTTCAACATCAGGAATTACCTTAGCTATGTTACTTTGGAAAAAGATATAGATAACATTGACTATTTTTTTTTACATTTTCTTATGATTTATCTTATTGACCCATTCTGAGGACCTCTCGATAATGTCTAAACAATTTAGAGAGGAATGGGGTATTCATCATTATCTTTCATGTTTTGTGCTTGTGGAGTATTCTTCTAAAATAATTTTTGCATATACATACTTAGTTGTGTGTAGGGCGGTTGTTTGGAGTATATTGTTGACTATTACATATTCTTTCATTTGAAATATTCTAAACTTCTAAACTACATGCCAACGGGGTTTCTATATGTTAAGGTGTGAACAAGAACTATCCTATATGTTTGTAGAGTCAAATTCCACCGCACTAGATACAATGACATCCTAGTTATCAATACCATGATGCATCGTGTCTATGTGTTATATAAAAAATAAGGAATGACAGAGAGTCCCAATCCAAAAAATGAGAAAACTCATCCATCTCATCATCATAATCTAATAAAGTCTTGATGACTCATGGATTTGTTAAATTTCTAAAGCAATCTCAAAATGAATGATCAATCCATTTGTCTTATTCTTGTATCTTCTTTGGGTAAACCCACAAAAGTCATTTACAATTCAATTGAGGAAGGAAAACTTGTGAAAAATGACCCCATGCCAAAATTTTCCATTTTTGGGGTTCGAATGAACCAAAAGATTGAGTTTGAGTGAACCCATTTAATGCATGTATAGACCAATCGACAAAAAAATAAATGCAAACCCCTATATGGAAAGGGGGTTCAAATGAACCATGGTTTGCTTGACGCCCCCTAGTCCAAGCAAAACCCCCCTTTTCCTAAATTTTGACCTTGTTCACAAAAAAAAAATAAAAATTTGCAATTCAGAGCTTGGTTTGAAGATGAAAGTGGTGGATACTTCACAAACCTAACTAGAATTAGGTAGTCCTCGAAATGAGCTATCCAACTAATATAATTTAATATTTTTGTTTTATTACATTTGTTTTTAGTTTTATTAAACATAGGTTTTTCAACGAAAAATCAAGCCTTTTGTTTTGCAACACATGGAAAAATAGCAAATTATCAAAAAAATTGAAAAATTGTTGAGTATTACCAGATAATAAAGTCCTGATCCAACCAAAAAAAATTGATACATTGGGCTAAAAATAATAAGTTACTTTGACTATACGGTCATGACTATGTCAAAATTGTAATTAGTTTGACTTTGAAACTTGATTAAGGAAAAAAAATTCAATAAAAAACTATGAAACCAATTGGAAGCACTAGATATCATAGTTACAAATCTAAATTAAAAAAAAATGAATTTTATCCTTCATGGAAAAAATTTAATATTCAAATTCATGTATGGATAGGATATGTATCTTTTATGACTTAAATATGATGAGTATATTGTGATAAGAAGTCCCATGATTATTACCTTTAATGTTTTATTAGTCTGATAAATACTTTATGGCTTTTTGTGATCATAAACCTTCCTGCAGCCTCCACTACCAAAGCTTCCTGCAGCCATATCTGAAACAATGTTTTCCTTAGTTTAATACTTAATGAATGAATGAATAAAGTAATGGATTGTCTTAAAGGATGAATGTGTTGAGCTAACCTTCTTCCTCAGGAAAAGATGGCGAGATATTTTGCAGGTACCACGATTGAAGGAAGGGAATTCAATTTCCACTTGAAGAATTGAAGACCAAATCCATAAAGACTGGTTCAACAGCAAAAGATGAGGAGACAGTTTCAACTCATCCGCCATGTAGGGAGAGTGTTCCAGAAATCTAGGCCAGGCATCTTGGTGGTGCATGAATCCAAGATGATGGCGCTTTAAGACTACTAAACCAATTTGACTTAGTTCTTACATTGTCATTCACCTCTTTACTTAAGTTGGTTAAATGTAATAAATGCCTCCCGTTTTATAAGGGAAGGTTGGTTAGTAGTTAGGATCAGTTTTCAATAAATAGCCCATTCTCCTTCAGAGAAGGGGCTAGAAAAAATTGCTATTGTAATACACTTTCAGTTTTAGAAATTTAGCCAAGAGATTGTGCCATATACTTGTTTGCATTGAATCAATAAAGCTTATGAAGTTTTTCACCTAATATGTTGTCTGCTTTTGGAACTACCTAAGGGGGCCCACTTAGGGAACTGTCCATACTTTTATTCTGCAAGTTAGAATAGCTGCATTTCCCTTCATAGAAGTTAATGTGACTATTCCTGCAGCTGGCAGAAACACAAAGCTGTCAACTGTTCCTGCAGCCACTAGGAGTAGAATAGGTTATCTTTCGAGTTTTTCATTTCCAAGCAAAGTTAAACAGTAAAGTTGTTTCCAGTACTTAAATTCCAGTATAAGGCATTTTAGGAATCATGTATGTCTGGGAGGGTGATTAGTGCATATCTTGTGCTGTCCCATTTCAAGTTTATGTCCCTAGGTTGATAATTAAATGAGGGTCTTTAGTAGTTCATGACTGCCAGTTGTGATGTTCAATCCCTGAGTAGAAGAATTCATGTTCCTAGTTATTGAGCTGATTAAAGAACACTACATTTTTGGCGCCATTGTCGGGGATGGTGTCAAACTAAGAACCTATTACAGGCATGCTAGTAAAGAGTTTAAGATTTCATTCTTAGTACTTTAGTTTAGAATTATGCATTCCAACATCTCCATAGTTAGTTTACTTTTGTTGTATGCATCGAAGAAGAGACCAATTTGGAAGATTCCTTCCTGGGAGCATAGATATTGAAGAGATTGAACCGAACCTATTCCAAGACGACCCATATGAGGATGTTGTCCAAGACTTAGTTACTTCATCTTAAACCTCTGAACTAAGCTTTAACCTATCCGAAGGAACAAAATCAAATAATCCACTTGCTCTTGTAGTTCATCAACCAAGAACTAATCCAAGAATACAACCAAGAATGGAAAATCCTATTTTTCCATTTCCAATCCCTGACCTACATGACAATAATAACCTCAAGAACATCCCTGCCTCCTTACTGCCAAAGTTCTATGGACTTATTACTGAGGACCCTCATACCTTCTTGTTTGAATTTGACATCCTTTGTAGAAGCTATGACTATACAACCTTAGAACACAAGCTGAAATTGTTTCCCTCTTCTCTAAAGGAGGCAGCCTTGAGATGGTTCATGGGATTGGGAAGCAATGCAGCTAACACTTGGGATCAAATGAAGAGTCTGTTCTTGAGTAAATATAAAGAGTATTGTAGAGGAAATGATCTGAGAGGAGATGACATCTTCAAAATGTCACAAAAGGAGGATGAAACCTTGGAGGATTATGTGTCAAGATTCTTGTTTAGTGTGCAAAAGAATACTCATCATGAGCTGAATGAGGAATCTCAAAAACTTATCTTCTTAAAGGGAGTCAATGATACTTGCATGGAGGCCCTTGACCTCATGGCAGGAGGTGATGTCACCCAAAGTGATTGGGATGATATCAAGAAAATCTGTCTCAATTACTCTAGAGTAGCTGTAAAGAAGGGAAGAGGGTTTAGACCCTCTTCTATAAAAGGAAGTGGCTCTGGAGTATCTAAAGGGGAGATTACCAATCTCTTGTCTGACTTCAAGTAGGATATCATCAATGATGTAGCTACTCAACTGGATACTATGCAAGCTAGAAGGAAGAAAGAGGAAGTTGAGGCAATGTTAGCTGAATATTGCCCCCACTGTCGACAAAGAAAGAAAGACTATCGATGCAAAGCAGTTGCCAATTTGGAGGTACAACATCTCCCTACTGAATTTAAAACCATTGAAGGAGAGGAGGAAGTGTTCTTTGTTGCTCAGCGCAGGCCATGGGCCCCAAGACAAGGTATGCCTCAGGACCCTTTGCAAAATTTTGGTTCATATAATAGTCAATGGAAAAACCAGTACCCTCCAAACTATGGGCCATACTCCCAACCTCAGTGGAATAACCCTTGGCCAAATGCCCAGCAAAACTGTTGGAAATTCTCACAAGGGAATTGGCAATCACCACAGCAAAATCATTGGCAGCCTCCACAAGGGAATTGGTAGTAGTCTAACCAATGGAGAGGAGGCCAACAATGGTCAAATCCACCCACTGGTTTCCTGCAACAACCACAATAGCAATCCATCATGCCACCTCCTATAGCTAATCAAGGTCAGAATCCAAAACCAACCCAACTACCTGCTCAGGCAGCACCCAATCCAAATAACCAACAATCGCAGTAGCAGCAGCAAGTCTATTTTGTTGATCCTAATCATCAGCTTGCCTATGCTCTTAACTTGAATAATATCAATTTACGTTCAGGAACTGTGCTGCCCACACCATCTCCTCCTATAATCTCAGAATTTCCATTTGAGGAGACTGACCAAGAAGAAGATACCAATGACCAAGCCCAACCAAATGAGCCAGTTCAGATTCCATCATTACCTAAGGCATCTGAAAAAGTGTCCCCTCCTTTCCCACAAAGGTTGGAAGGTGAAAATGTAAAAAAACAAGAGGAACCTACCTTTGACATCCTTGACCAGCTAAAGCATATATGTGTGAAAATTCCCTTGTTCCAAGCAATCAAAGAAGTACCTATCTATAGCAAGGCCATCAAGGAGGCATGTTTGAAGAAACCGGGGAGAAAAAAGAAAGACCCTCAAACTATCCATGTCATAGGCCAACTCTCTGACTTAATGCTAGGGAAGCTTAGCATCCCAAAATATTTAGATCCAGGAAGCCCTGTTGTGGAGATCAATATTAATGGGTTGCAAATTAAGAATGCTTTAGTAGATCTTGGTGCAGCTATCAATGTCATGACAAAGGACCTGGTTGCAAAACTTAATATTTCAGACCTAAGGGCTACACCTATAATATTACAGCTTGTTGATAGCTCAACTGTCAAACCTGATGGGGTAGTTGAAGACCTGGTAGTCACCTTGGATTCTTGGGAGTACCCTGCTGACTTTATGGTCTTATCTCCAAAGGCATCATTGGGGGGATACCCTATCATACTAGGAAGTCCTTGGTTGGCTACTGTTGATGCTTACATTGGTTGTAGGTCGGGTAACATGACAATATCTGATGGGTATAGCACAAAGAAGCTTACCCTCTATTCTCCAGCCCTGCCCCAACTTGAGTCTAGAGAGGTTGTTTGGCCAGATTTGGGAGAAGAGGAGGAAGTGAACTCCGTGGCCAATTTAATGATGATTACCAGAGAACCTTTCATTGCACAACAAGAAGAAGAAGGTATACTATCCAATATCCTGCTGAATAACTATGGTACCGAATACTTTCATTGTGAAAAAAATCCATGTTCCTTGCAAACCATTCTTCCTTTGCCTACATTAGCTCATTATCCTGCAACAACTGACTGCTTACACACCTTGCTACCCCATGAGGTAGAAATTCCATTTTTGTCTGAAGTAACTATGGTAGATTTAACCTCCCAAGTTGAGGTAGCCCCAGGAAAAACCTTGAGCATCAATAAAAACCTCACCAGTGAGCAACAAGAATCTATGGTCAAAATACTTACTAGTCATAAGTCAGCTTTTTCTTGGGAATATGGTGACATGAAGGGTTTAGACCCAAAACTCTGTACACATCGCATATACATTAACAGTGGGTTCAGACCTGTCAGGCAGCCTCAAAGAAGAATCAATCCAGCTTTGAGAGAAATTGTTAAAGAAGAATTGTAGAAATGTTGTCAGCTTAGCTTTTTATCTACCCAATCTAGATAGTCGGGTTTCCCATTGGTTATTTTTCCAAGAAAGGAGGAAAAATGAAGGGTATGTGTATATTACAAAGAGCTCAACTTACAACAAAAAGATTACTTTCCTTCCATTCATTGATCTTCATTAGATGGCTTCAGTGGGTACAATCAAATCAAGATTGCTCCTAAGGATCAAGAAAAGACTACTTTTACATGCCCTTGGGGAACATTTTCCTATTCAATTTTTCCTTTTGGTCTCTGTAATGCTCTTGCAACTTTCTAGAGGGCAGTCATAAGTATCTTCTCAGACATCTCATATGATTGCATGGAAATATACATGGCTGACTTTACTGCTTATGGTACAACATTTGAGGAAGGTCAAGCCAACTTGAAGAAAGTACTACAGAGATGTGAAGATCACAACCTATCACCGAATAGTCAAAAGTACTTCATGATGATGCAAGAGGGAATAGTGCTTGTCACCATATTTCTGTTGTAGGAATATGTTGATCCCGCTAAGATTGAGGTCATCTCTATCCACCCTTTTCTCCGCCATGCAGTTAGCAAGGAGCTTAGGCCATGATGGATACTATGGCGATTCACCGATGACTTCAACCAAACAATGTGCCCTTTATAAATCTCAAGAAGAAAGATGATTTTATTTTGAAGAAAAGGAATGTGAAAAGCATTCCTTCATTTAAAAGTCGCCTCTACACGTATACCCCATCTCCAAAGGACCTCGATTGGTCACTTCCCATTTCATATTCATAATGATGCATCGGATTATCTCCATTGAGCTATGTTAGGGTAGAAGGGTGGTTCAACAGAACATGCACTTTACTACATAAGCAAAAATCTGCAAGGGGTTGAATTAAAATACATTGTTACAAAAAAAGAAATGTTGGAAATCATCTATGCCCTCAATAAATTTAGGCATTACATCACCGATTATCAGATATTTTTCCACACTAATCATGCAACAATCTGGTATCTCATGAAAAAAAGCTCGATAGTTGGGAGAATGGCAAGATGGTTATTGCTGATGCAGGAATTTGACATTACAATTGTGACAAGCTAGGTAAAGCCAACGTGGTTGCTGATTTCCTTTCTATAATTCAAAGGCAAGATGACTTTGCACTTATTGAAGACTCCTTTCCTGATGAGCACCTATTTGCAATCAAGGTTACTCACCCATGGTATGCCGATATAGCAAATTATCTGGCTACAGGAAGAACTCCTCCTCAATTCTCCCCTAAGAAAAAGAGATTATTGATAGAGTATGTTTGCAATCTCTTTCTGGATTGGAAATTGCATGTTTGAACAGGCTACTAGATCGTTATGAGGATATGTGTACAGAGTATATAAATTGCGATATACCGCATGCGTTTATGATGAGTCGCGGGTGGTGACATTTTATCACGCCAAAAGAATAACAATCAAAATTTTAGATACCGGCTACTATTGGCCAACTCTGCATAGAGATGTAGCCAAATATACTAGGAGATGTGACAGATGCCAAAGGATGGGAAGACCAACTTGATTTGATGAGATGCCTCTATTTCCACAAGTTGTCGTTACACCCTTCGACAAATGGGGACTATATTTTGTAGGACCAATTGATCCACCTTCCAATGGTAAGTCCTACATCCTTGTATGCACAGATTGGTGACAAATGGCAGAGTACAACCCATGAACATGCTAGGTTAATAAGTAGCTAAATTCCTATGAGGAAATATTCACTGACGGTGTCCGCGAAAGGCAGTATGACTTCAGCGATATAATTGTTTTGCTAATTTATCATGTCTTTGGTAAATGAACACAATATACAAGACAAAGAAATCAACTCCTTATCATCCCGAGTCAATGGCTAGGGTTGAGGCCACCAGAATTGGAGCGGCCTGACCAAAACCATAGGATTTGCATAGGAAGGATTGGGCCACAAGGTTACCAGAAGCTATATGGGCCTATCGTACTACCTAGAAGACTGCTACATGATATACACCTTTTGAAATGGTGTATGGTAAAACAGCTGTGATGCCAATAGAATTCGAACATAAGACTCTAAGAATAGCATTAGAGATGGACATGGATTTAACAAATGCACAAAAGGACAGAGTCATGCAGCTCAATGCTCTAGATGAGCTCCGAAAGAATGCCCTGCAGCACACTAAGATGATACAACATCAGAGAATAAGGTGGCATGATAAATACATCAAGGAAAAGAAATTCAAAGCAGGAGATTGGGCTTTGTTTTATGACTCACGATATAAGGATAGTCCAGGAAAACTACAAACCAGATGGTTGGGTCCATATGAGATAGAGGAGGTATTCACCAATGGTGTTGTTCAATTAAGGGTCGTTGATGAGGTCCAATTCAAGCTACTAGTCAATGGGCATCGCCTAAAGCTCTATTCTAAACCCATTGACAAGGAAACATTTCTGAGACAGTTTGAAATTGAGCAGGATGGCAGCGATCTTGCAGCCACAGGAATTGAGCCTAGGCTCAAATTTTTGGGCCATGCATAAAAGTGCATACCAAATCATAATAAAGGGGTTATCTAATAAGATCCCCATTCCATTCATTCACTTCATCCATAATCCGTACTCACTCTCTCTCTTCCACATCATCCACCTATCATTTCCCATATCATCCACGTTTCTCCGTGTCACCTATTGCAATGAAGAAGGAGGCCACATCAGATAATTACGGTGATTCTCTCCAGGTATGCTCCACTTCACTTTAAGATTACTTTAGTTTATTTATTGCATTTAATTTAGTATTAATTAGCACGAATAATTTTCTATATGGTTTCCATTTCCTTCGGCTCATTCGCACGATTGAGCATGTTTTTCTATGATATTACTTCACCACGTCCTTATTATCACCACCATAAGCTTGTTCCATCAATTGTCAAGAACCCTCAAACAGTCTTTCCTTCCTGCAATAATGAACCTACATGTATTCTACTTATCCATGATTACTCTTCCTAAAAAGATTGCATGATAACATTGTTTTCCCTATTTTTCTGTCACTTTTGAAAAGAGGTTCAAAAGTAGGGGCAGAGTGCTATGGAATTGCAGAAGGGTTCATTAATAGGGTTACAAGAAGTTTAGTTGGAAAAACCAGGTGAGCATTGCTTAACGCATTTAGTTACAAAAAACCAAGGAAATGGGAGGTCAGCCGATTTAGCATGAGCCTATAGACCATAGCATCCTGTTGCAGGATGTGCTACATGTGCCACTATTCAGACAATATGGGTGGCTCAATTACTTCCTGAAGCTCAGAACTTTTAATACAGACATTGCAGAGGAATTCACAAGGACATTTCATGATGGGGAAGCAAAAGTTAGAGGCATAACAGTCAATGCATCAATTGATAGAATTGTTGAGGTAACGGGATTACCTCAAGTCGGAGAACCATTTCCTAGAGGAAGAGATGCAAGAAGCGCCAGGGCTGAGTTCACTCGGCCAAATGACCCTCCTCTACGGGTAGACAAGCAAGGTGCACAAAGAATGAGTCTGCCGCAGGACTGGGTGTCACGGGCAGGGTATATCATCAAATACATAACCTGTGAAGGTAGGTTTTTAGTCCTGCATTCTCATCACTTCAAACTTTTGTCTCATTTATGCCATGGATTGTTGATGAATATTCCTGACTTTCTTTACAATTTTCTATCCAACAGTGCTGCTGAATTTAAAAAGGGTAGGGTTAACTTTGTATCTCACCACTGCCTTATTAAATTACTTGTTGAAAAATCCATTCAAGATGCATCAAGAATGACCTGGGAGGATTTCACGGTCCAATTCAACCCTAAAATTCGAAATGTAGGACCTAAGGGTGAACTTCTTACCTTTAAACAATGAACCTCCCAGTCTTCTGGCCAAACCTCTGCTACTATGTCCTCTCCTCAGGAATCATTTGGTTCACAAGATGATGTTCCTCTTTCTGAAAGAACTCCCAAGTAGCCGACACAAGGTCCTATCAAAATTCATGAGCCGTCTCCCAAGGATAGGAAAGGAAAGTCACCTGTTGTAGCAACCCCTGAGCCTGTAAAAAGAAAGAAAAAGAGAAACTTTTCTGTTCGTGCAGCAAAACCTTCCAAAAAGCATAAAACAGTTCCTACTTCCATAAGAAGGAGCTCTAGGCTCCAGAATCAGGCAGCCCGCCAATCACTTAATACTACTCCTGCCACACCACCTTTAGATCCTTCCAGTCCTGAACTGAGAGAAGAAGAACCTGTTATCGAGGAGGTTGTGAGTACACCTGAAGGGGCTGGCCTGAATAAGTTGGCTGCCATTGTAGAGCAGCTACAGGAAGATATGGAATGTGATGAGGAGGAAGAGCCGGTTGTGTTTCCGTCAGAAGAAGAGCAAGGTAAGGTGGATGTGTTTGAAGAAGTACAGGAGACACCTATGGTGTGCTATAATCATAGACCACCACTCCATGTCACAAACTTTGCTGCAGGAATGGCATGTTTTCAAGAACTTCAGCAATAGCAGACTGCTTCTGCACTTGAAATTGAGAGACTACAAAGGGTAATCCAGAACAAGAATCTGGAAATTGCTAACTTGAATGACACTCTCAACTAGTTGGTAGAGCTGGTTCCACAACTGATGCAATGTCGTGTACCTTCACCTGTCTACGCAATGTATCTCAAGGAGCTGTATTTGAACTTCCAACTAATTAGAGTCTGGAAAGGTAAGAATCCTTCTTTGGATACCCCTGAGGAATTTTATGAAGCATACAGGGATTCACCTCTGCACATCAGGAACCTCCTGTGTGAATTTTATCTGCACAATTTGGCTGTATCCCAGGATAAGGAATGGAATCCCTTATGTTATGTAGTGATATTCATATCAGTGCTCTAATCTCCTAGATCACCAATGAAATAAGCAGAGGAGAACAATTTGATAGCCATATGCATGATGAAGTAAATATGCCATTGTTTGTAAGAAATGAATCTAGAAATGGAATGGGTATTTACTTTGATTGGAAGAAATTGTGGAGAGATGAAAGAGCCAGGCCACTGATTGAGCCTCTAAGACAAGAGGTATTTTCTCAATACTCCCAAATTATAAACAATGATTTTAATGTTGCAACCCTGCACATTCAGAACAGATGGGAGCATCTTTCATTTCAATTAAAGAAAGCAGAACCACATACTCCCAATACCTTGTATGTAGCAACCAGAAGGGCAGAGAGGTACATGAGGAATGCTAGAACAAAGAAGGAGAATTGGTTGCCCTTGGTTATGCAGCCGCCTATTCTCCTATGGCCATTATTGGCTATACAGGGGGATAACAACACTTATAACAAAAGTTTGAAGATAATAGATGGCAAAGGCTGGAGGCAATGCGAGCTCACTTTTGGAGTTTCCAGAATGGCGAATGTGGACAACAACTGAGTGCAAATCTGAGAGAGTTTTCTAGAAGAAGGAATGCTAGACTTGCTGAAGGGTCCAACAAGTAGTTGGTTGAGGGGAGTGATGAGCCAAGTCTTTGGCACATTTTGATCATACTTTTATAAATACTTTGTTGTTTTTATTATGCTAAAACAAACATTCAGTCTGTTTATGGGATAGGATATAGACCTTTTTATGACTTAAATATGATGAGTATATTGTGATAAGAAGTCCCATGATTATTACCTTTAATGTTTTATTAGTCTGATAAATACTTTATGGCTGGCTCTTTGTGATCATAAACCTTCCTGCAGCCTCCACTACCAAAACTTCCTGCAGCCATATCTGAAACAATGTTTGCCTTAGTTTAATACTTAATGAATGAATGAATAAAGTAATGGATTGTCTTAAAGGATGAACGTGTTGAGCTAACCTTCTTCCTCAGGAAAAGATGGCGAGATATTTTGCAGGTACCACGATTGAAGGAAGGGAATTCAATTTCCACTTGAAGAATTGAAGACCAAATCCATAAAGACTGGTTCAACAACAAAAGATGAGGAGATAGTTTCAACTCATCCGCCATGCAGGGAGAGTGTTCCAGAAATCTAGGCCAGGCGTCTTGGTGGTGCATGAATCCAGGATGATGGCGCTTTAAGACTGCTAAACCAATTTGACTTAGTTCTTACATTGTCATTCACCTCTTTACTTAAGTTGGTTAAATGTAATAAATGCCTCCCGTTTTATAAGGGAAGGTTGGTTAGTAGTTAGGATCAGTTTTCAATAAATAGCCCATTCTCCTTCAGAGAAGGGGCTGAAAAAAATCGCTATTGTAACACACTTTCAGTTTTAGAAATTTAGCCAAGAGATTGTGCCATATACTTGTTTGCATTGAATCAATAAAAGCTTATGAAGTTTTTCACCTAATTGTTGTCTGCTTTTGGCACTACCTAAGGGGGTCCACTTAGGGAACTGTCCATACTTTTATTTTGCAAGTTAGAATAGCTGCATTTCCCTTCATAGAAGTTAATGTGACTGTTCCTACAGCTGGTAGAAACACAGAGCTGTCAACTATTCCTGCAGCCACTAGGAGTAGAATAGGTTATCTTTCGAGTTTTTCATTTCCAAGCAAAGTTAAACAGTAAAGTTGTTTCCAGTACTTAAATTCTAGTATAAGGCATTTTAGGAATCATGTATGTCTGGAAGGGTGATTAGTGCATATCTTGTGCTGTCCCATTTCAAGTTTACGTCCCTGGGTTGATAATTAAATGAGGTTCTTTAGTAGGTCATGACTGCCAGTTGTGATGTTCAATCCCTGAGTAGAGGAATTCATGTTCCTAGTTATTGAGCTGATTAAAGAACACTACAATATTATAGGTAAGAAAAATATTGTTCTATTTTACTTCAGTTCTCATAATTCTACAAGTATTTTGGATATAATCCATTGAGATGCATTTGGTCCAATTGATGTTCCTTCTATTATCGAATCAATTTATTGTGCTTATTTTATTGATGATTTCCATAGGAGGACATGTGTTTATTTACTAAAGAGTAAATCTACAGTTTTTAATTGTTTGAAAGAATTTAAAATAATGGTTGAGTTGCAAACTGAAAAAATGATTAAGTGCTTGAGGACATATAATGGTAATGAATTTTTCTCCAATGATTTTTAAACATTATGTAAATATTGTGACATCTAGAGAGAGAAGAAAAATCCATATTCTCCACAAAAAAATAGAGTTGGGACAAGAATGAACATGACCTTGATGGATAAGGCTAAAAGTATGATAAGTGGTGTTGGACTAGAACAAAAAATTTGGGCCAAAATTATTGTCACTACCTACTACATAATAAATAGGTCTCCTACATTAGCTCTTTTTGACAAGACACAAATGGAGGCATGGTCAGGTCACAAGCCTTCACTTAGACATTTGAGAGTTTTTGGTTGTGAGGCACATGCACATGTGCCAAAGGAGAAGTGAATAAAATTAAATAACAAGGCTATTGAATGTATCTTCATTGGATACAATTGTGGTGTGAAGGGATACAAGCTTTGGTATTTTGTTGCACAAAATATAATTTATTCTAGAAGTGTCCTTTTTAGAGAAATTAAGCTTTCATATGTTATAGTGCAGCCATAACAATAGGAAGAAAAGAAAGATGCGATTCAATTTCCCTCTATGCTTGAGAAAACTGAATCGAGACCCCTAGAAAGACAAGAAGTTGAGGAGAGCTCCACAAGTTCTAAATCATTAAAGGAGGAAGAAGAATATGAGCCTCAACTCATTCAAAGGTCTATTAGGCATAGGAAACCACCAAAAAGGTATGGGTATTCTCCAAATTATTGGAGATTTATATTTTCTTTGAATGCTAATGTCGATGAACCAACATCAACAAAAAAGGCTCTTAGTATGCATGTTGTAGAATCCTAGAAATATAATCATGGATGAAGATATGCCAAGTCTTTAAAAGAATGATATATAGGACCTTGTATCATTTCCTTAAGGACAAAAGCCCATTGGTTGCAAATAGGTGTTCAAAAGAAATGGGTTCAAACAAAAACATTGAGAAGTATAAAGCATGGTTGGTTGTGAAGGGTTACTCCCAAGTTGAGGGAGTGGATTATGGTGAATTTTTTTCTCTTGTAGCTAAAATGATGTTTATTCATTTTTTATTTTTTGTTGTATTAGGTTATGGTCTAGAAATCGAGAAAATGGAAGTGAAATTTTTTTTCTTCAGGGTGATTTGGAGAAAGAAATTTATATGACATAGCCAAAGAACTATGTGGTGAAACGTAAAAGTCATTTGATCTACAAGTTAAAAAAATCTTGTATGGTTTAAACCAAAGTCCTAGGATGTGGTACCCTAAGTTTGATACATATGTGTTGAGCTTGGGATTTTTGTGATTTGAATCTAATCACTTGTGTGTTTCAAATTTTATGATCATTTTCTGGTTATTTCCTTATATATTGACATGTTTATTGTCAAAGGAAAGGGTTTGATTGCAAAATTAAAATCTCATTTCTTAGCAAAGTTTGAAATGAAGGACCTTGATGCAATAAGACACATTTTGGGAATGAAGATTAGAAGACAAAAAGGAAAAATCTTTGGCTACGCTAGAGTAAATATGTGGATACTATTCTAAGAAGATTCAATATACAAAATTCTAGACCATTATGTGTTCCTGTTATGATGGGAACAAAGTTATGTATCTTGCATTGTTCGACTTATCCATCGACGATGAAAGAAATGAGTCATGTACCATATTAGAGCGAAGTTGGTAGCCTTATGTATGCTATGGTTTGTATAAGACTATACACTGTCCAAATAGTGGGAGTTATTTTCCAATACATGTCTAATATAGGAAGAGCACATTGAGATGCAGTAAAAAGAGTCTTCAAATACTTCCAGGATACCTTAGAGTACTCTATATGTTTTCATGGATCAAGAGACCAACATCCCTTGGATATTAGAGTATATGTGGATTTAGATTGGGTTGGTTATGTTGATAGAAAAAGATCAACACGTGTATATGTGTTTACTTTATTTGGTGGTACAATTAGTTGGATGAGTAAGCAACAGACTATGACCACTTTGTCCACTACATAGGAAGAGTATATGGAAGCTACTCATTATTTATCGGGAATCAATTTTGCTTAAAATATTATGTTTAGATATATAGTTCAAATAAGGGTATAATGGCAATATATTGTAATAGTTAGAGTGCAATCTCCGTCGTGAATAACCCAACATTTTATGCTAGGAAAAAGCACATTGATGTACAATATCACTTCATGAGAGATAAGGTTAAGGATGACAAGGTGAAGTTGAAGAATATGGAAAATTTGGAAAATGTTGTAAATGCATTAACAAATCTTGTGAGCACAGGGAAGTTCAAAAAGTGTTTTGAGACAATAGGCCTCTCATCCCTCAATAACTAGTTACTTGTTTTCTATAGGCTCTTGCAAGGTGTTTAACAAGTGGGAGAATGTTAGAAAAATAAGTGTCTCAACCTTACATGTTAAGAAAAAAATAAAAATAAATGTAATGCGTCAATCCACAAACCTAGGACACTAATCGACTGAGCAACTTTTTTTCTTGAAACAACAACCAAGATGAAGATGCGATAACATGCCATAATCGCACAACGTGTTGTATGAAATGTAATGAAACAATGGAACTAACCACATGAACAAATTCACCATTTGTACAAGAAAGGTAACACTAGTGGAAGTCTTACCAATTATGGGACAAAGCCACCATGATGAACCTACGAGAGGGTAAAATTGTTAGAGTAATAAGTTATTATGCTTAATTAATTACATCACATTGATTAATTAATTAAGTCACTTATTCCTCTTTATTACTTAAGCTAAACTTAGGCACATTAATAATTAATTATTAATTATTAAGTGTGCACACTAGGGTTTCATTTAGGGTTTCTTGATCTCCTTCATAAGGATTGATCACTTTGTAATAATAGATTCTCTTAATGCATTTTTACTGAGAGGTTTACAGAGAACATCTTTTTGGTTCTTCATATCTTTTGCATGTGACAGGTATCCATCTTGCATGCAGGTGATCTTGGATTCTAACATGGTATCAGAGCTCCAGACCTGCAGCTACTTGTTCGTGATCTGAAGATATGGCCTCTTTGTGAGTTTGGGTGCAAGGGTTTCCACAGGCATCTTTTCTGCAAGATCTGGGGGTAGCCATTTTTTTGGGACACAATGGGCTCAAACGGACGTCGCCATCGCGTTCGTCCCAAAACCCTAAAGCGCTGTCAAATCATCAATTTGATGCGGTTGATCAAGAAATTTGCAGGGGCGTCTGACCTCCCGGGAGGCAACTTTTTTTTGAAAAATTTCAAAAATATAAAAATTGATTTTATAGAAATTTTGCAGCACCCGCACAACCCATCCCGGACCACCCGATCGCGGTCGGCCGCCGGGTGGCCGCTCGCGGCCCCCCTCCGGAGCGCTCTTGCGCGCCGCTCGCCGTAGCCTGATATGAATCGAGAGAATACCTCAAGCGATAGCGGTCATATAGGGCCGGGGCTCCACCCCAAGCGTGACCAAACCCTTCGGCCGAGCGGTCATATGCAGGACCAAGGGCCAAAATTTTTTGCGGGGGCTGGTTTTTTGCTTGACCAAATGGCCGTCAATTTTTCTAGTGACTCGCTGGCGTCAGCATGACGTCATCCGTACGGCCCCTCTTTGCCCCTCCTACCCTAGTTTGCCCTAAAAGAGTAGTTTTTTTCTTTTGGTCATAACTTGGGCATACGGTATCAAAATCGGGCAAACGAGATATCGCGGAAAGCTGGTTCCGGCACTTTCCAGTAGTGCTATTTATTTTTCAGTATTTTACTGTTTTCCTATGCATTTATTGCTGTTTGAAGTCAGATGTACTTTTTATGCTTCCGAGCTCATAACTTTTTGCCACGATCTCCGTTTTTCGCCTCGTTTGAAGCGTCGGAAAGGTATTGAGGAGCTCTAGGTTGCTGTCCATGCACTTTTTCTGTATCTATCCCAGGTTTATCAATTAGTCCAGATTTGGCCCGATGGGTTGTTTGGCGATTACTTGGATATTTTGGCAGTTGGGAGAGTGCATCTTGCATCTTTGCACTTCATTTTTAGTAATACATCATTCAATAATTGCTTGCTGCTTCATAGATTCGAGTTGTTCCGTTTGGAGTTTTTGAGTGTTCCGTGGCATCGGGATTCTTTGCTTTATCATGATTCCTTGAGTCAATCGGTGACTCTCATCACAGTTTCGATGGTATATCTGAAGAATATTTCCTTGCTTGCCTATATCAAGTTCGGTGTTACTCTACGAGTTCTTCCAATGCTTCTTTGCAACATGTTATCTCATTGTAAGGTTTTGTCCGGTTTCCTTCTCTTTATTCATTGCATTTGTAAATGGGTACTGATCGACCTTGTTGCGGGACCCATCTTTGCTTTCATGCATCTTATTCTAGTGTTTTAGCTTCCTAAGTTCATCTTAAAGAGTGTTAGAGTAATAAGTTATTATGCTTAATTAATTACATCACATTGATTAATTAATTAAGTCATATTCCTCTTTATTACTTAAGCTAAACTTAGGCACATTAATAATTAATTATTAATTATTAAGTGTGCACACTAGGGTTTCATTTAGGGTTTCCCTTTTAGGGTTTCTTGATCTCCTTCATAAGGATTGATCACTTTGTAATAATAGATTCTCTTAATGCATTTTTACTGAGAGGTTTTACAGAGAACATCTTTTTGGTTCTTCATATCTTTTGCATGTGACAGGTATCCATCTTGCATGCAGGTGATCTTGGATTCTAACAAAAATGACATCCACACGATGATTGGGTACTAACCGATGATCATGTTCTCTTGCAACCCCAAAAAAGAGAAGGATGAGGGAATTATAAACCTCAAAACCACACCAAGATGAAAACTCACATGGATGGTGGAACGATTAGGAGCTAACACCCCTCTACTAGAAAACTCAACCATTGATTTTCAGAATGAGTAGGACAAGGGTAAAAACCATCTCCAATCCACTCAAAACCAACTTAAACAAAATATAAACACAATGGAAAACATTCAAAAGAGGTTTCCTTAATAAGAGGTACAAGCCCTACACCAACTAAAATAATGTTGGGTCAATTTTAATAAATGACACACTTCCCAATATGAATGGGTGCCACAAATATTAAGGCATGACACTTTTTGATGAAGAAACATGTGAAGAATCACTAAGCCAAGTGGAACAACTTTTATATACAAAGTTTTCCCTAGAAATGGTTGAAAGACCCAACATATGAAAAATGATGGAAAATGGGGCACTAAAGGACACTAGCACCCAAACAAGACACTAGTGAGGTAGGAAACTAGCACAAGTTAATAAGTGTCCTAAATTTTTGTATGCGTCTAGGTCTAGCATTGCAGTCTTGATTTAGTGCTAGAGTCCCAGGGACACACTATAGTCCTTCCTATTGTTGTAGTCTCAATTCTGGTGCTAGTGTCCTGATCAATGAACAAACCCAAGTGTAGTTTTGGTCCCTAGGATAAGCACATCCCTCAAAAACTACAAGGAAGGTATCACAACACCAAAAAGAAACTAAAATGATGAAAATTATTAGGGAACCAACAAGGTCCTAAACACCCGATCTCACCTCACACTAACCCATGAAATAGATAACTCTCAAGGGTCGAGGAGACCTCCAAGGACTCCAACACAAGACCAATGACACAAGGGTTGAAGGGGAAAGCTCCCTAAACCTCCCAACCCCACTAATACCACTCAAATAACCCTAAATGTCCCATCAATGAGGCAAGTTGTCAAGGCCAAAAACACTAAGGAGGAAACACGAACTAGAGATTCAATCATCAAATTGTATGTTTTCAAACTTAAAAGGATTCATTATAAAAGGATTCATTATAAGTCCAAATTCAAATATTCTCTATGATTATTTTTCCAACATAACCTTAGTGATAAATTGCATATGAAACAATATAAGTATTTGACACCAATGTTGTGAAAGCATACATATGGAGATACATCCTTCACCACTTATGTGCGAGGTTTACAACCCATTTAATAGTATATTTAATAATTGAATATTAAAATTTAAAAATAAGATTCAAGATCTTTAATTATATATTTACCATAATATGCAAATATGAAAACCAAAGGAAAGGAGAGAACCGCTACTTGAACGCTAACCAAAGATCCTCCAAGGGTGAAGCCTCCAAGAACCATAATCCCTAATGGTGGTATCCATTCCAACCAACCATTTGGCACTATTAGGTCCACCCCATTGTGCTAGGAGATAGTCATTTGAGAACAAGCACATCACTTATGCAAAACAAAGAGCATGACTCACAAACACACCGATCAACATATAAATGAGGTATCAAAGATATAAAGCATCATGATAGAATACACATGGCAAAAGAATGATCAGATCAAATGCATATGGGATAATATAATGATCATCAAATCATAAAACACACATGATCAAGGGGATAACATCACTAATAATAAGTACAAGGATAATCCACATCATAATGAATATAGCATAGGCATAATCATGTGCAACGATGGTCTTATATAACACAAAAATAATCATGTGCATTCATGGTATCATATAGTATAAACATAACCACATGCAATCAAGTATTTTCCAATCACAACATGGTCAAAGATGGGTCTCTCATTGAACACCAAGTCCAACGACATCAAGGACAAGGAACCCATAGGATCTAGGGAAGGAGTGTCATTGAAAAGATCAAAGGGACAGCTAAGCATTTTGGGTATGAATCAACTCACCCACACGAGGAACCCAACTAGCAAGACCTAGTGCTCCCCAAGCAAACATACCTTTTGTGCTCATACTGAGCCTATACTAGTGCTCGACTATGCCATAGGCATCATTATCTTAGTTATTTTAATTACTCAATATCATTAGTTATCACTTTGTGAGGGAGGGGATTCGCTACTCCAAAATCCCAATACAAACAAGGTCTAAAGGGAGCGAATATCCCTTGATCACCTCAATGTACAAAGCTCAAGTGATGGAGGTACAAGATGAAAGAGATTGCAAAAACATACTCGAAGGAGAGTCTCTAATATGCTTTTGGATGAAGGACTTTGGGGATCGAAAGAGAAGATTACATAGGTCTCTGGAACAAACCAAATAGCTCTTGGCTAGAGGATGTCAACGTGGGGCTCGGACGATAGTGCGATGCGCTGTCATCTTAGGGACGTGTTGGCATCTTGTATAGATAGAGAGTTAGAATTGTAAAAAGAAACTCACAGAGTCTACTATCTATCAAGAATATGAAGTCTGACTATTTTACTAAGTTGATAGGAAGCTAAAATGAAAGGAAATGACAATAGGAAGAATACTTTATGAATCTAGACTAAACCAAGCAAAATGACAAAGAAGGTAAGATATCAACTCATGGAAGGGCTTGTGCTATGAAGCCTCCTACAAAGCTCTACATGAACCTAGACACAAGGAATACGAGGATAATCATTGTAGTTGTTTCGGGGCTTTCCTCATTCAAACCCTCATTTTGGTGTTTCAACCTCCATAGCCAACTAGATATATAGAAAATAGATAAGACGTGTAATAAAATAGATGAGACATGCGATAAAGATAAACTCTGCTATGGAGGAGAACCCGTATCACAAAATAAATAGAGAAGACAAATATCTTAGCAAATAGACAAGACAAGATAATACAATAAGAGAGTGTTACAAATAATTTTTGGCTCCCTCTTGGATTGATAGATGAGACGTTAAATGCTTGCAAGAGAGCCTTGGCTGTTGACGAGATGTGAATTTGGTAGAGCTTCACCATAGAGAAGATATGTAGAAGAGAAGAGAGTGAGAGAGTAAGTTGGAAAGAAAAATGACAAGAATGAATGAGAATGAAGGTGAAAGAGAGAGTTTTGTGAAGTTCCATGGGTGAGAAGAGTCGTTACACCCGCAATTCTACCACGACAACACGTGACATGGTCAAAGTTCATGAGATTCCCTCATTTAAACTCAAAAAGTTTAAGGATGCAAACGCATCGCACAGATGTTCATGCACCATGTAGGTGTCCAACTCACAACTTTGCAAGAAATGAGGTGGAAAACTACTAACACTTTATCATTATCCCTTATGGAGTTGAAATCTTGAAATTATGACTCAAGGATTTTTCCATAAATGCAACTAGGCGCCATAAATGCAACATGCTAAATGTGCAAGTGTGAAATTGCCATAGGGTGCAATTTTATGACACTACATTTTTCCCCCACTTTAGTGAGCTGATTTTTGAGAAAAATCAGTTGCACTAAAGTAGTTGAAAAGACATACATGTAAGATTGAAAATTTGAAAATTTTATAGATTTATATGCAAAAATGATACTATAGAGACCACAAAAGGTTGAGCAGGAAGATATTGATGATGCCCCTAGCGGTTGAGATCGACGAGGAACTACAACACCAAACATGAGGTTTCGTTCTACAAAACTCAAATTTAGGTCAATTTGAAATCTAGAAGAAGCTACTACAGTGAGAAGAATGCTTAAGAAAAATTTGGTGGTTTAGAAGAAAAATATGATGAAGAGGTGAATATATGCCCCCTCCTATTTTTGCCCCTAGTTAGGTGGGGTGAAAATAGGAAGGATGGAAGGACCACGTCCATCAAGAAAAATGGGCCAAAGATTACCTATATATACCCGAGTGGGCCTATAGAAGGGTCATAAATGTACTATTCACAACAAGGATTTTGTTTTCTTTTGTTAGAGAAAATATAGAAAAATGTCTCGCAGACAAGATTACATAGCTTCGAGGATCAAGCAGCTCCACATAGTCATAGCTGAGGGAGGTGAGGTTGACGAGGTATGAGGAATTTGACCCAACTTTGTATTTTTAGTGCATTTTTTATGTTTTTTTCTTTCTCAAAGCAGCACAAGAATTCAACTAATGTGGAGGCATCTGGTTGGCACGTTGTCATCCTGACAACACATTAATGTCCTCCAACTATGTTGGTGTCTGCCTTGAGTGTTGTTTTTAGGAAACATTCTTCCTCAAATGTTAGCATGTCATGCAGACGTATGCATGGTGCCCCTCCATCCTAGAGGTTTATTTAGATTTTTTTTTGTTGAGATAGAAAATTTCTTGCTTAGATGGATTTGACGTGAATTTTGTTTCTGTTGCAAGAGTGGCCAGAGATTAAAGAGCATGGGGGCGCCCATGTTTTGACTATGATGCGTGATCAGAGGGAGCGAATGCACCCAAATGATGAGGATCTATTACGACAAATGAGTCGTTGGTGGGCCTACATGATGCTCGAGATGCGATATCATCCACTATGCTCATGGTGCTCATGGAGTATTGGGATGCAAACACCTCCTCCTTCTATCTATCATCACGAGAGATGACTGCCACGTTGGAGGACGTGTATTGGATCACCAAACTACCCATCCATAGATGGAAGGTGGCATACGACGAGGTGAGGATGGCACGAGAGATCCTAAAGCGCAAATAGTACTACATTGGGTAGATAGAGTCGAGAGATACGACCAACCACATCTACATGCAATGGTTGGAGAAAGGGCGAGTGGCCATTCCACTCATTTGAAAAGTGATGGTCATCACAATCACCCTTTGAGTTGCGATGGATGAGTGAGGCTCTCACCTACATGGGGACCTCATCCATTGCATTCAAGCGATGGAGAATCATCAGATTGTCTTCACCTGGGGTTAGAGCATGATTGTTCATTTGAACCACGACCTCAGTGTTATGTCCATTATGATTTTTTTACTCTTACATCCTGTATGCTCCTATAGGTGTGGGCATTCACACATATCATGTGTACCCAACCAGTTGGGTTTCCCCAGGGCATAACACCTAGTACACCAATGGCTCATGCATACTCATTGGTGTGTGATTAGAGATATGAAGAGCTCATTTTTTTGTGGCTAAAATTTGATTGTCTACAGGCGTAGGATGTTAGATGGTGCCCTTATAGGAGGATGATCTAGCCCACTGATAAGCGGTAGATGTGGCATATGCAACATGATCGAATCTTGGTGGGAAATTAGATCATATTATAGTTTTGTATTACTGGCATCGGGTCACCTGATAGTTCAGGAAGGTGCAGACAGTCCCTCTGACTCCTCCCACATATGTTCAATCAGTGAGGAGCGTCACTCAGGTAGGGGGTTGTTATCGTCTGACCATTACAGATGTCACTATTAGCGACGATGGGTCAGATAATGATGATTAGCCTCCTGTCCTCACAATCAATGACATCGACATCACCTATGGTTTTAGAGCATGGTGGGTGATGATTGGCCCAAACCCAATTTTCCTAGCACATGCCCTCATGAGCAATGTCATTGTGTAGAGGCCAAGAGGAGAGGATCACAATAGCGATGAAAGTGCGGGGAGGGTGAGGCAGCAGTGGGTGAAGTGACAGAGAGGCTAAAATAGCAACAAAGAGTTTGAGATGGTGGTGAAGAGTATCATCACCTCCACCAACAGTTATGGTCTCATCAATACCACCTTTAGCAATCGTCATCCCTCCCATGACGACAATAGTAGTAGGAGTAGGATATGGCATTGTACCCCCACCTAACCTGCACTAGTAGGTTGGGGACCCAAGTACAAGAGTGGTTTATGTTATTTCCTTTTAATATTGGTTGTTTTAGTTTATCTCATATATATATGCACATGTTTTTATATGATCCAATATTGATAGCATCTACTTCTCTATAGTTGCATTCGACACATAGGAGTGGATCACCTTCATTGGGTGGTGCATTTTTAAGGTTGCCCCAATCGTGCTTATTTAGGGGAGCATCTTGGACACATACATGCCAACATCAACAAGGTGTCACACCCATATTTTCAAGCCTTTTGCACATCTAAGGATCACTTATGAGGAGGCACACATGGAGACAATACAGAGGGTAGCTAACCTCGCAGTTGTGACCGACAGTAGGATCAACATTTGACGAAGCTTCACATTCTGCTAGTCGAGCGAGACTAGGTCATGACATGGGCAGAGAGTACCAAGATGGCACGTGATTCCTTATAGAGCTAGCTCAATGACCTTGGTGGTAGGAGATATCAGTGAGGCCGACAGCTGATCCCTAGGTGCAATAGCTTCAAGAGGAGTTGCAATAGGCCCATGATCGAGTAGCTTGGATTTGAGAGGAGGTGATCGAGTTGCGAGTAGATGTCCAAGGAAGGCAGTTGAGTATGTTAGTGTTGTGGTCACATCAGTCGTGGTTTGTGGAATTAGTTCAGCCTCCACATCTGCCAATGCCAATGCCAGAGGGCTTAGGGAGCCATGCATCGAGGGGCTAGAGGCTAATTTTGCACATGCCAGATTTTGTATATGGATCATATTTTTTGTATAGCATTATTTTGATGTATAGACACATATAGATATATAGTCACCACATTTTGATATAGTAGTGTGATAGATGTACATGACATTTTGATATATATATATATGATATTTTTGTGTAGCATCATGATGTTTTTGTTTACTTTCATGTATGGTTATGTGATGGATTTATGTTTATGGATGTATATTTAGAATAGATGCTATCATCATCTAATAAACACACATTGGATGTATGTTAATTAAATATAATGATGATCTAACTGCCTAACCAAAAGACTTAATTAAGTATAGTGCACTGGTACACAACATAATAAAACACATGTATATAGAATTCCTTATTAAAGAAATTAATTACATACACATGTTCACATCATAAGCACAAAATACAAAGATAATGTGTTAATGAAGGGATGTAATAGCATAACGAACTGTAACCCTTGAGAGATGAGCACCATACATATGCCACATAGATGCTATGCATTGTATCAACGTAGATGAATTATGTTGAATAGTTATTTTAGAGGCATTCCATCCATAGATGACAATCCATAAGCACTAGAACCATACACGAAGATGATTATGTAAGGGCCTAACCAATTAGGGATAAACTTCCCTTTTCGATCAAATGTCACATTTACATTCATTTAATTCTCATAGAGAACGATATCACCTACCTTGAAAGCTTGAGAAAGAACACCTTGATTGTAATGTTTAGAAACAAAACATTGATAAGCTTGGAGATGCTCAAGGGCCTAGAATTGGTGCACATTGAGCAACTCAAGCTAATACAAATGATCAACATGATAAGTGTCATCATCAGTCAACCCTTTAAGGGAAACTTGTAATGATAGAATTTCCAACTCTAAAGGCATGATAGCCTCAGCACCATACACGAGGTTGTACCAGTAGCTATATGAACACTCGTGTGATAGGCCACAAGGCATATGTTAATTGAGTATGTCAATATTTACCATGTTTATTCACTGCTTTTCGAAGAATTAGCTCAAGAGTTTTGTTAGACACTTCAGCTTGGCCATTAGAATGAGGATAGTATGGTTTAGAAAAATGATGTTGAATATGGAATTTTCTAGGAATTGCTTCACCTCTTTGTTCTTAAATGAAGTACCATTGTCAGAAACAAGGGTAGAAGGATATCTGAAACATGCAATGATATTGTTTAGAAGAAAGCTATAGATTGCTTCAACGTTCATGGATTGAAGTGGAACAGATTCAACCCATTTCATAAAGTAACTAGTAGCGGTAATGATGAAGGTATATCATTTAGAAGAAGGAAGTGATATTTTACCAATAATATCCAACCCCCATTTCATAAATGGATAAGGAGAGGTCTGATTTAGAAGCTCTTGAGCAAGAGCCCAAATAAGATCACTATGTTGTTGACATTGTGAACACTTCTTAACAAAGGCAAAGGGGTCATGCTCCATCATTTTCCAAAAGTATCCCATATGAATCATTTTATGCACCAAGGATTTACCACCAAAATTTCCACCCTAGAGCTCGAATGGGCTTCTTAAAGGGCAAGGGGTATTTTTGCCTTAGTGAGACAACAAAGAAGAAGATTGTTATAAGATTTATGATAACATGCATCAAATAGTATATTGTATCTGACTAAAAAATTTCTTATCTAAGTGCGAGCATTTTTAGTCACGCCATTGAGAAAATTTCCAATCTTCAAATAATTATAAATGTGAGAATACCATTTCCCTGAGTCTACATGAGCACACACTAGAATATAGAGTTCAAGTTGATCTGAGATAGCAAGAGAGAGGAGAATGTAAACCAAAAAGTGATATTCTTCTATGCCATCATTTGAATACACAAGGGAGGTTATACTTTCCATTGCATCTACATGTCAATTTTCTCTCCTAAGAACACTATCTATTGTGAAGGAAGAGAAACGATCAAGAAAGGATAAGGCTAAATCCTAATATTGAGATAGCTTATTCTGCTTAGCTTGATATGTTCCTATAATTTGATTTACAATAAGTTCATAATCACCATGAATGCAAAGATGTTTAGTGTTTAAAACCATCATGACACACAAGCCAACTGTTATCTTCTTAAATTTGCACCCTATTGAACTTGGTGTTCAACAATTCCAGTGTAACATGGGAAAACCTCTAAAGTTGTGGGTCACTTATAAACAAAGGTCAACCTCCGGAGAAGGTTGGCTTCCTATTTGTATATCACCTAAACATTACTGATTTTTTAGGGGAAAAGGGAGAAAGATTGCATAAAATGAAAACTACCTCCTAAGGTGATACACTAGAATATTACTTGGATAATGAAATTTAGAAGCTTTAACACGAGGCTTCAACTGATAAAACTAAGTTTGTACAATTTATTTTTGTGTGTTTTTTGCATAAGTGCTTCACTAAGAGGACTAAACACAAAAATACTAGCTTAATGGAAGATTAACTTCACAATCAGGAAGCAACATGTATTTTTGAAACAAATAGTAACCTACTTAAACACACTATTTGCAGAAAGGTATAATTTATGAGACTAAGCTAGAAGGAAATTATGAAGGGTTTCACAAAAAGCTTAATGGAATCATTTAACATACACAAAGCTGCAAAGAATAAAAATACAAGAATTTTATTACTAGTAGTAACCAAGGTATCATCTATTTTTCATATCCAAAGTGAGTTACAAAAGCTGTAAGTCTGAGAAAGTATTGCCAGAATCACTAACTCCCAAAATTTCATAAGAAAAACTCCTTCCAAATGAGTTACAAAAATGACTAAGTAGTCCTCCCCAACAACTTGGGTCGGATACACATAATTAGCATAGAATATAGCTCCTAAATCATCTCCAAGAAGGCTTCAAATGGCTAAAAAAGTCATGCAA
Organism: Sequoia sempervirens; assembly: GCA_007258455.2. NCBI lineage: Eukaryota > Viridiplantae > Streptophyta > Pinopsida > Cupressales > Cupressaceae > Sequoia > Sequoia sempervirens. Next base: position 86,471,668 of record VDFB02047397.1, read on the forward strand.
GACTTAATCAAACCATAAAAGCCATTCACAAGTGTCTCAAACTGAGTCAACATGCCTAAATTCCCTCCAAATGTCTCTCAACCTCTAAAAAAGTAACTAAATGCTCCCTATATGCTTGGCCTATGTTGACAACTGAAAATCAACTTCCCCTTGTTCTTTGGTATGGTGTAAATGGAAACATATCTTCACTTCTCTCTATGATCATAAATACAAAGCATATTAATAACTTTCCTCCTCATGCGTTGAAAGCTTCCACCACTTTATTTTGCATTAAAACAATATTTAATTTTAAGTGATTTATAAGTTATCACTTAAGGTAAATATTTTACATTTTTTTAAAAAAAGGATGCAAAAATAAAGGTTGTGGGTCGGTATATGGAAGTCAATACAAAGCACAAGTCTCAAGACTTGGTATTTTACAAAACATAAGGAAGACATAAAAAACTTAAGGTAGAGATCCCACGACACCAAGGCATCGACATCAAAACATTAGGAAAAACCCTAAAAGACCAATAAGCAAAACACAAAAGCATTTTATCAAAGCATTTGAAACTTCTCAAAGAAGCTATCGCTGACCAAGTTTTACAGAGCTTTGTTGAAAGTATTTCTGGTGGATTTTCCATAGGCTTCAGAGGCATAAGACTTGAATTTTTTGGCAAATGAATCTAAGGTAACTCTTCTTTTTCTCCCTTTCATGTTTTGTTTGTTGTTTACATGTATTTTCTTGAAGAAAATGGAACTTTTTTTGGAATATTGTGAGGTATTTTTCAATACAGGTCATGGCTATGCCTATAGTTGATTTCTTCAGAAGTTCTACTCACACTAAATGGATCGAACTTCTTTTTCCTTTTTGCATTTGTATTCATTTTTAGAAAAAACCTTGGAAAGAATAAGCCACTGTATGATAGGCTGCATTTTTTATTGCTTTTTGTCTTTAATAACTACGAGCTTAATCTTCTGGTGCTTTCCTTAGTATACACATGTTTTTTCACATCTCCTCAAAAAATACAAGCTCTTATGTATCTTAGAGCCACGGCCATATTGTGTGCCATAGGTGATAAAGGGATTTGTTTATGCTCATGGCCATGAATCGGCCTCTGTTTTCCAATATGCTCAAAACCCCACTTGAATCTGGGTTTTCAAATTTTTGAATATGACAAAAGCAAAAAATTATCTATACTTAAGGGTTTCACATTCACTACTGTGAAGATCTGTAGCAATTTTTTTTTTTTGAAACACAAAAACCCTAGGTGGGTTTGTAAGCATTATGAAAAGTATGCCCTCATTTTGTTCTGGGCTTCTCTATTACTCTCATATAGTATTGCTTTCCTTCTTGGTATCCACCATAAATATGTTTGGTTGTAGCTCGATTCTGTTGAGAATTATTTTTTTCTTTGTAATTTATGAGAAAAATGAAGGAAAACTTCATTTTAAGATATGGCTTCAAGGCTTATTTCTATAGTTTATCTCTTAGACACAGCTTATTGGTTGTGCGTAATATGGTTGCCACACGAGTTATTCTCATCCATAGGTCGCAGACTTTCATTTTGTACTCATCCTTTGTATTTGACAACACTATGTTGAAAATCTACTAATCTGAATCAAACACTATTCTCAGATAACACATAAGACATTTCACCAGGTTTCTTTCACTCTGAAATGCTCCTAAGAGAAAACCATTCTCATGACTGGAAACTTCATTTTTGCAATCTTGTTGTAGAAAATTAGTGATGAAAAGAGTTAGATTTGAATGAACCTTTGAATAACTTCTCTCATAGAGATAACTCATCTTCAAAACCATGGATGATGTTGTAGAGTATATGCAACTTTAGTAACTGAAAGATTCATGACTGTCATTTCTTCCTCCAATTTTGACAGTTTTAAACATGCTTAGAGGTTTGAATTTAAGGGAAACTGATTGCTTGAATTTATTTCATCTTTGTGTCTTCTTGAAATATAGTTGTCCAAAATTTCTCTTCATGGCCTTCAATAATGACTGTGATCTCCTTTACATTTCCTTTATCTCTTATGATCACTACTGTAGGACTTCAAGTTTGTTTTTTTATATAAAGTAGATCATGTTGAAATAAAGCAAATAGTCAATACATAAGGTTAACATATTTTCCCTTATCTCTACATTAAGCACTAAATTATGCATCACACTCATCTTTCATAATTGCTCTTTTGATGAATCCTTGAAAACTTCTCATATTGCTAATGAGAAATGGAATCTGTACTAAACACTACTTTATATGAGTTGAGATCAACCCTTATGGGAGCCACATTTATCCCAACTCACATTTAATCTGATAGATGTTTATACCTGTAGCTGCACATGAAACAAACAAGTTAGAAATAAAATGCCTACCTTCAGTGTGTATAATGTTCTTCTATTTTGGAATTTTATAGACACTTAAGATAGGCATTACATTTGATACATAGAGGAGTTAACATATGCATGTATGGGTAGATATGCATGTTCAGAATGTAACCTCTCATTGCTTAGAACTTATTTTTCTAACTCATTTCTTTTACCCAATGCAGGCAACTGGACACCAGGCACCTAGGGACCAAGGAGCAATAGGGACAAAGGCAAGGCAATCAGGAGAAGACTCATTTGCAGTACCGGTCATTTAGGCAATGGCTGGTTACCTTCTTTACATGCTCATTTTCTTTTCAGCATTTACTCATTCATGTATATTTTAGTTCCTATTTGTATCAAATGAGTAAGTCAGTCTCACGGCTTATTGTGTGAGACACATGTATCTAATTACATTCAATAAAGATTACATTTTCAAAAAGATTGTAAAATCTTTTATGTTTCATTCACTTGTATGAATGTAATAATTTTGCGTTCTTGTAATCTTGTAAAGTTGTTTCATTTGTATAATTGAATGTAACATAGAAGGTTTAAAATGTACCATTTATTTTGAAACATAGATGGCTCTTCCTAATTGAGCATGTAGGTGAAAATATGGTAACACCAACAATAAGGGCTTCATACTCAGTGATGTTGTTAGTGCAATGAATTCCAATTGAAAATATAGAGGAAATGGCTTGCCTTCAAGTGAGATTAAAACTGCACCTGCCCTGGAGCCAGCTTGACATCTTGATCCATCAAAGTACATCTCCCATACAAGTTCGTGGTCTGTTGTAAAAAGGTTTTCATCTATAAATAAATCTAGATTAGGGAAGGAGTGAGATGAGGGAGCTTCCACCAATTGATCAGCAACAACTTGACCTTTAATTTCTTTATGAGTTACAAACTTGATGTCGAACTCAAAGAGCAACATTACCCATTTTTCCAGCCTTCCCAAAATGTCGGTTCTAGTAAACATATGTTTAAGATCACTTTTCACAATAACATGGGTTTCAACATGAAGAAGATAATGTTGCAACTTCTGCGTTGCAAAAATGAGGGCAAGACATTGTTTCTCCATGGAAAAATAATGAGTTTCATATTCGACTTGAATACAATTGATGTAATAGATTGCTCTCTCTTTACCATCATCATCATGCTAAGCTAACAAAGCTACTAAGGCATGAGGTGATGTAGAGACATAAATCAAAAAGGGTATATCTTGCACAACTGGCATTAAGATAGGAGGACTTGCCAAATAACTCTTGATTGACTCAAAATATTTTTTACTCATCATCCCATCAGAAAAAAACATCTTTATTTAACAAACACGTGAAGGGAAGGGTACAATCAACCAACTGATATATGAACCTATGAATTTTATACATCTTCCCCTGCAAAGTACGTAGTTGAGAGATGTTCTTAGGAGGAGGCATGTTAACAATTGCATCAATCTTATTTGTATTAACTCTGATTCCATGATGGGAGATGATAAATCCTAAAATATTGCTTGCATCAACGTCAAAGATACACTTAAGAGGATTTAGTGTCAACTTATAGATTCAAAGCCTTTCAAAGATAAGAAAAATATTTTTTACATGATCTTGACAAGTCGTAGACTTAACCAAAATGTCATCTGCATAATCTTCTAAAATCTTGTGAACGAAATCATGAAAGATAAGTCATTGCCTGTTAGTAAGTTGCTCCCACATTCTTGAACCCAAATGACATGACTATGTAATAGAAGGTACCCAAAGAGATAATGAATGTTGTCTTATACTAATATTTTGGGTTAATACAAATATGATTATAGCCTGAGAAGCCATCCATGAAAGACAATAAGGCATGGCTTGCAATCGAGTCTATAATTATATCACTATTAGGCAGTGGAAAATCATCCTTAAGAGAAGCCTTATTGAGATCATAGAAAATTAATGCAAATACGAATACAACCGTCAGGCTTGCTGATAGCAACAATATTCGATATCTAAGGTGAATAGTCAATAGGAAAGGTAAAACCATTTAAAAGCTTCTCTATCTTGGACTTGACTAATAATGTGACCTTTGGATTCATCTTTCAGATCTTTTGTTTAACATACTTAGCATAGGGACATAGAATGATGTTGTGAACCACTATTGACTCATCAATACTAGGCATGTCCTCGTATGACAAAGCAAAAATATCAAGATGAGTATGTAACAAATCAAAATATTGTTTAGATTCTTTCAAAGAAAGGCACTTTCCAATCTTAATTATCTTTTTAGAAGACTTAAAATCCATGAAAACATTGACAATATCCCCTTTAAGGAGAGTACTACAGTCTTCAAGATGGGAAATAGCAATGTCATCATCCACATTAGACAAAGAAGCCCTCTCATCAATACTCCCAATGGATTCTTGAAAGTATGCTCATTTGTTCAAGCAATACATGAATCATTGTTTATGGTGATTAAAAGGTAGATGAGAGTAGACACCTAATAATTCTTCTAGCACTTCCTCCAAAGAGAAAACATCCAAAGGAACTTCATTAGAGTCTACTCTACTTTCAATCAACTCAAGATGAATTAGTTTGGGATGCTCGATAGAAATCATGTTGACACTCAACCATGGTTTCCACTTAGACTGTTCATGAGAGAAACCAAGCCCCAAGTTATGCTTACGAGGTATACATTCTATAGGTACTTGAATTCCTTATTCATTACACCAACAACCCTTACATCCATAACCATACTTAGAGAGAAGTCTGAAGCCAGGGTTGTAACGTGTTTACAAATCTTGAGGAGGTGGATCTATGTAGAGAGCATCATTATAACAATGAGGATCATACTCCCCTACGAGATCATAATTGTCCTTCTTGATGGGAACATAAACATTAGCCTCTTTAATAGAAGTGTGATCATCTTCCTTAATGGGAGGACAATCAGCTTTCTTGATAAAGGTGTATGAGATATTAGGAATGCCAAGATGGGTAGGATCAAGTCTATACTATTTGATGAAAGATTCAGTGAAGTCCAAGGATCCCCATCATCACCAGGACATGCATTTGATTCAAAAGAAGAAGTAGGTGTAGACTTAGGATTTTCTACTTCGGGATGATCTTCTTTAGAGACATCCATCTCAGGAGCAGCCTTTGAAATAGGCATTGCCAAAGAAGATGTCAACGCATTAGAAGATAATGAAGGAATTCATTTTTTAAGAGTAGAAGAAACCGAGGCCTAACCAACAACTTCCATTTCACAAAGGTGTATAGAATCAAGGTCAACCTTGATTATAATTACTTTGTTATTGGCAACAAATTTTATACAATGATGCAAATTAGAAGTTACAGCCCCCAAAGCGTGAATCCAAGGTCTTCCCAAAAGAATGTTGTAAGGAAAAGGTCCTGACATAGCATAAACCAAGGTGGGTATGGTAACAGGTTCCAACCTCAAAGGTAAGATTATTGTACCTAAGGCTTGTCAACTAGTTTTATCGAATCCATGAATGTACAAAGAAGAAGCAACAAGAGAAGAAGAATCAATTTTAATATTAGGTAATAAGTCAATGCTACATACGTTAAGAGTCAAACTGGTTTCAACAAGAGCACGCATAATACCAATGTTATTAATATTAACTATAATCATTAGAGGATCTGCTTGCTTTTATACTTTTGGAGGTGGGAGTTCTTGTGAATGGAACGTAATATTCAATGAATCTGCACGAATATGAGCCATCAATGTGTTAACATCCACCAACCTAGCATAAGAAAGCAAGAGGATATTTTTCAAATCTTCCTAAAGCATACCTTGATAAACTAGAGTAGACTGAAGCAAATCCCATAGTGATATCTTGGCAGGAGTAACATGAAGTTGCTCGACAAGATCATAATCACTAGGTGCTTTAGCAACAGGATTAGGTGTTGGGGGAAGATTTGGTTAAGAAGATGGTAAAGAAGTAGGTTCATTCAAATTTTGTTGATTTCTCCTGGTGTTTTAAGTATGAGCTACCTCATTGTAGGAGGGATTTGTATCCTTCAAGAATCTTGTGTAAAGGTTTGACAATACAATAGTGATTGGGACCCCATGAATAGAATGAATTATTTTAGGAGACATGCTAGTGAGAGTCACATAAATGATGGGTCTCTTAGGCCTTTGAGGAGTTGTAGAGACTACAACTACATTCACAAACTCTTGGACCTATGAAGATGAAGTAGATGGTTGTGATGAAGAATTTTGTTCAGATGATCTATAGATAAAAGGAGATGCCTCTAAGAATTCAACTAGGGCATCATCCAACATATCAAAATATTCTTTAGGAAAATAATTATTAAAAGCATTAAAATTTTGAAGACAAATATTCAACATGATTTGGTTCACGTCGGGTTCACCAAAATGTGAAGGAGGGGATTTGCTACTCCCAAGTCCCAAGACAAACATGGTCTAAAGGGAGCAAATAGCCCTTGATCAACTCAATGTATAAAGCTCAAGTGATGGAGGTACAAGATGAAAGAGATTACAAAAATGTACTTGAAGGAGAGTCTCTAATATGCTTTTGGGTGAAGGACTTCAGGGATCAAAAGAGCAGATTACACGTCTCTGGAACAAGTTGACTAGCTCTCAACCCGAGGACATCAGCATGAGGCTCAGACGACAGGGTGGTGTGCTATCGTCTCAGCGATGCATTGGCGTCTCATATGGACAAAGAGTTAGACTTGTAAATAGAAACTCATGGAGTCTGCTATCTATCCAAAATTTGAAGTTTGACTATTTTACTAAGGTGATAGGAAGCTAAAAAAAGGAAATGACGATAAGAAGAATAATTTATGAATCTAGAATAAGTTGATCAAAATGATAAAGAAGGTAAGATATCAACTCACAAATGGTCTTGTGCTACGAAGCCTCCCACAAAGCTCTACATGGACAACCTCATGAAACCAAATTTTCTTCATTCTTCCTCAATTTTGATAAAAAATTCTAGTTGAAATGTAAGAAACCCAACAACCCTCCCTTAGCAATTCCATTCCCAACCCAAGCAAGTCCAAAACTAGTGAAATCCATCCAATTTTCAATTTTTGGGAAGAGGATTTGAGAGGGAGAGCAAGTTTTTCCAAAAAAAAAGAATGACCAAAAGACCATGTCTTTTCCCTTTATCCTTTTTTATATTTTTTTATTTCACTTTTGTTTTATTTTTTTCAATTTTCTTTTTCTTCTATTTCCATTTCTCTAATTTTCATTTTCATAAATATATAATTTGCAATAAAATAAAATTCCAAATTCATATTCCTTCTAAAGACAATTAAATAATATGACTTAATAAATTTTAATGCTAAAGGAAAATAAATAAATTGTAATTTTAACTAATCACAAAAATCAACAATAATTTCTAATGCATTTAAAATACCATTTCTCCTTTTCATTTATTATCTATTTTTTTTGTTTCAAAATGCAAACAACACTATTCTTGAATACAATAGTTAATCCTTAAAATAAAATAAAATATAAATGGGAAATAAATAACCATAATATAACTCACATAATTACAAGTTTTCCATTACATACAAAATCTAGAATTTCCAACAATTCATATCCAAAACTAGAATGGAAAATAGGGCTCATCTCACAGTCAACCGAGTGCAATAATGGCTACTGAACACATAAGCCCAAAGTGACATATTTGATTAACCATTGTTGGGGAAAAACTCAATCCTGCATATTAGGTGGAGAAATAACCATGTACCTATAACCACTCAACACACATGTCAAGTGTACCTACTCAATATATAATAGTCGAAACAAATGAAAATCATCCAATGAGGTTCAACATCATACATCATATAATCATCAAATTACAATAATCAAATGAATTTCAAATACTAAGATCATTAATTCACCACATCTATTATTCCATCACAAAAATGAAAGCACAAGCATCCCAATGCATACCAAACACCAAAAAATGACATGTTGAGGAACCTCATCTCAAACATGTAGAGCAAGAACACAAACCATAACCAAGGCCAACAAAGAAAAAAAGTGAAGTTATTTGACTAATACTCACTATCATGACATTCATTCAATTTAATCCATTATATCACCCCTAAATCCTAAGGTAAATTATCAAATTTAATTATTTATCTATGGTCATCCTACCTTACCCCTTCTCTGTCATAAATTAAATAAATAATTTCTATTTATTTATTTTTTCCCTCACATGTCCCATTCTCCATCACTTTTCATTAGCCTCCCTAGTCTAATCCTAATCTACCCCCTAACAATTTGCACAGACTTAATCCTTGATTAAATGAGGCCAAACCTTCCCATCAAATCATGCACATGGGTCCTTGTTCATGTGATACAACCTTGGTACCATATCACATGGGTATTGTCCCCTCAAAGTACACTAAATGAATTTTTAATTCATTTACTCACCCAACATCATCCCCTTTGGAGCATGAGGTAAAACATTGTCTTTATAGAAAGATCTCCCACACTCCAAAGTACCATCTCCCTCTCAACTCACCTCATGGCGCCACTTGGAACCATCCCATGAGTTGAGAGGACCAAATCATCCTCCATGTTTCATTTTCATCTTTTTATCTTATTCATCCAACCATTTTCACCTCTATCATATATCCATGACTTAGTCATTTTATCCTTGTAGTGTAGAAAATTGTATACCTTCACAATTTCACATTATGTTTTGGCCCCTAATTTATTGGACTTAATTAAGCTTCTAATTTTCCAAATTTTGCATTCCAAAGCCTTATTTTTACCATTTTCCGAAGGTGGAACAATATTAAACAAATGCATTCAATTATTAAATCACCTTGGATCAAGTGTGTTATGGAAGTTTGGGCCACGAGGGCAAATGGGTCCCCCTCCTTAGCCAAGACCCAAATTAAAATATGTTATTGGTGGTATTTTAATATCCAAACTTCAAATATGAAGTGTCAGCTTTTGGAATCTAATTTTTGGGAATGGATAAACATCTATAAATACCTAGTTATTTTATCATTTGAAATCTAAGAACAAGCTAGAAGTGAGAATAAATTGAGGAAATTATTGTCGAGAAAATTCAAGAGCAAGTCAAGCGTAGCATATCAGAGCATTATTACAGTAATTCAAGATTGTAACATCATGTCAAAGTTTATGTATGTTCATATTGTCTTGTGAAGGCTAACAAGTGTTGTAGGTCTTCAAGCATTCAAGCATTCAAGAAAATCTATCAAGAAATATCCAAACCCTTGAAGAGATGCATTTTTCTTCAATCAGGTTCAAGGAAACCATTGGAAGGTGGCGAGTTGCAACATTATGTGCATCATCATTTCTTTCCTTTCCATTCAAGGTTTTAATCATTGACATTTCCATTGTGGAAGTGGAAACACTAACACATGATTTGACTAAGGAAATCCCCTATATGGCACAACATTTCCCCTCTTTGTAAATGTGTAGGTTGCAGGTTTGAAGTGGATTGATAAGATCTTGAAGATCCATTTTGCATTGTTTCATTTATTATCACCATTCTTGTAAAGACACGAAAAATCACCTATAGGAATTACTTACATCATTCCAACTATGGGATAGGCATAAAGAAAAAGCTCATATCTGACACCAGAGGACCTCAAAATTTGATCAAGACCCTTGTACGAAGACACATTCTTCATATGGAGACCTAGTCTTTGTAAGAACATCAAACCCAATTTCTCTGAACAAGTTTGTTGTCCTCTGCACCTTCTAGAATTGTTGAAACTTGACTGCTTTAGCTCGTGAGTTGTCAAGATCTTGCATTTAATATTAGGGAATATGGGATCATAAGGTTAATCATTTCAAAATATTTTGAATCCATCTCAACGCTCAATTAGATGTAGATCCAGGTCTGATTGGATCACTTTCAAGGTTGATAGTCAATCTTTTCATCTTGTGATCCACATTGTAATGTAACTTAGAAAAAGTCCCCTTGCATCCAAGGTTCTTTGCATTTAGGACCTAGGATCCCTTTTTTTATGTTACATTTTGGTGAACCCAACATGTTAACAATATAAACTTTTTGAAATTGAAAGTTTTTCAAATACTAGGTCTAGATTTGTATTGCATTGTTTTGCATTTCTAATTTAGGGTTTCATTTTTGCATTCTAAAAGCATCAAAAATTCAAAAAAAATGTATTCATCTTGCATCATAGCTTGCATTAGAATTTGTTTCAATCATCTTTAGATCTGATTTATATTCATTAGGTGGTTAAAATTTCAATTTGTTCATTGCATTGCATCTTTTATTTAAGCCTAAAAAGTGAAAAAAAATTGCATAGTTTTGTTTCAAATTTGCATCAAATCTTCATTTTCAAAATTTTGCATCTTAGACTCAGTCAATTGTTGCACAATTAATATCTAGAAATTGCATTCAAATTTTTCCTTTATTAGTTCACATTTGCATTTGAATTACATTGTATTAAATTGAAGAAATTCTAGAAAAATGGTCATTGTCAAACCTGTTTGCAAATAGAAATAGTAACCTTAAACACCAACTTAAATATTCAATTTATTAGTTTTTAGAACCTTGATCAAGGGCCTAGTTGCCATTGGGCGACCCTTTCCTTGTATAGGTGTTTTTGTAAGCTTTTTCACATATTGTTGTCTCAATTTTCTTAGTTTTTTTGTGCCTACAAAACCTAGAATTGAAATTCATAATTGCATTTTTTAGGCATCTTTCATATAGCTCACAAATTGGAAAACACTGCATTGTTTAATTTCACAATTGCATCAAAATCATCATTTTCAGGTTGTGGCATCTTAGAATCGGTCAATCATTGCATTTTAGATATAAAAATTGCATTCAAAACTTGTAAAAACATTTTCACCTTTGTTGCACACTTGAATCTTGCATTACATTATCCTAAATTGAGCAAAACATGGAAAATTATCATCTATCCAACCTGCTTGAAACTAGAGAAAGAAATGTTAAACAACATAAAACTTCAATTTTTCACTTTTCTAAACCCTAATCAAGGACTCAGTCGCCCTTGGGTGATCCGTTCCTTTTACAGGTATCTCAAGAAGCTTCTGCACATAATTTATCTTTGCATTATCAATCTATTTTTTCTTGCAACTGTTTGATTTGAAATTCTGGAAAAATGTTATGGCATGTGCAAGAAAAGTGTCATTTCATGTGATTTGTTGCAAATTTGGGAAAAATTGTTGCATTTAAGTATTTTTTCTCATCATATCTATAGGAAAATTGTTTACATTTTATGAAGCATTACATAATTTAGATATATTAGTTTTCTTTTTTGCAAAAATCCATAACTCTAGGTTGTTGTACAATACATTGTAAATCAAGTAGCAGCATGTTTCATTTTAAAAGATGTGGTTGTGATATGGTAAAGCATGTCTTGCATAAGTATAATCTCCCTACTAATGAGTACAATCTTGGGGAAAAAAATGAGGTCATTCACAAGCATGTTAGTCATTTTCCCAATGCCTTCCCTAACTGTGAGAATACCTTGGTACAAGAGAACACAATCATTGACACATTTCTTAATATCACTTTTCCCATCCTTGAATCATCTCCTAATATCTCTCCTACTTGTGAGAGTGTTTTGGTGCAAGAGGATGCAATCAAAGACAATCATGACAATCATAGTTGTTCTCCTAATACCTCTCCTACTTGTGACGAAGGTACCTTGGTGATAGAAGACCAAATCATTGAGTGTCATGAGAATCTTGTTTTTTTTTTTCTCTCCCCTACCTTTCCTACTTGGGAAGATATTATTGGGAAAGAGAATGAAATCATCGATGAATTTCTTTCAAAATATAGTAAGATGGCTTGCTTATATGATGATGCTAAGGTCATCGTAGATCCCCCCTCATTAGAAAATCATCAACAAGAAGTCAAATCCATTGAGTTATGAATGCATAATTGCACTAGTGGAATTTGGCAAATAAATGACTACATGACTAAAAAATTTAGTCATGTGAGTAACACTAGTAGAATTTGACAAATAAATGACTAATTTGGTCATCCATAAGTGACTAATTTGGTCATTGGGTAAAATCACAACTAAATGACTAAATACATGACTAATATTAGACAAATAAAAATGACTAAATAAATGTGCTCATTATTAAAATCTTGGCCATAATTTTCATTTTAATAAACATACTCTAAAACCTTTGTCAAGACATTATTTTCGATCGTAGCCTGCCATAATTAATAATAAAATATTACAAATAAAATTACTAATTAATAGTTTTTGTGGAATAAATATTTTGTTTTTGTGGAATAAAATTACAATAATATTCTAAAAAATGTGCTTATTGCCCCTTTTAGTCATGCTCTCTGTTGTCAAATCCCACTCAAAATGGCATGGGCCTTAATAATACACAAATCACAAAGCCTAACACTTGAAAAGGCAACAATCAATATCAACAATGTAGATTAGTATGACCTCACATTAACAACTATTTCTAGAGTGTGTGAACTTGCAAGCCTATGCATAAAACTAGCTTTCACATTTCAATGATATGCATGCATGCAATAAAGTCCATAGGTAGCTCGTCGAAAGCAAGAAGAAGAACGCTTATTGGCATTATCAAATTCAAACTCTTGAATGAACACTAATACAAAAAAGAACTATAGGTTAGTTACTTTGATTTTATCAACTACATTTTTCCCACTTCCAACCAAAAAACCCTCATTGCATACTTAGTTACAAAGTGTCTCCAATGATTAATCCAAATTCCTTCTTTCAAAAAAGTAGTCATACACTACACATGAAACATTAATATCAACTTGCTCTAAAACATGACCAAAAAAACATCTTTCTTTTCTCTTTCTAACAATTTTCCTACAAGTATGCAAATACATAAAAGCAACAACAAAATAAGACCAAACGCTCTCACAACTCAACCATTTTGCTGGCACTAAATGCCATTGGAGTTCCTCATTTATGTCATATTTTATTTGGACATTAAGCCCCAACTCCAGATTTTCTCGAGATAATTTCCTTTCACAAACTAGATACTCATTTGTAGATTGTCATAGCAATATTTGCAATTACACTCCTTCAAATTTGAATGTGGATTTTCTTTTCTAGGATTGTAATTGAAATCACCTAAATCCTTATGATATGGCTTCAAATTTGAATGTACCTTTACTTTTCCTTTATAGTAATTGAACGTCTTATGTAAGGGAACTCCAATTATTTGGAATTCATGTCATTATGAAAGAACACTCATTATTTGCAAGCTTTCTTGCTACCTCTTATTTAAAGTTCTAGTATAATTAGCCTTTGTGGATTGAGATGGATTATATTCAGAATATGAAACATCTTTATTATGCAAAAACAATATCTATTGATCTATTTGATGTTTTCTTGATTGTACTATTTAGATATCTATGTTCATATATCATTGGTAGATAAAAACAACAAAAAAATAGAACAACTATTAAGCTTTTAAACTTTAAAAATCTACACAAATGATGACAAAGGCTTCAAAAAAGAGAATCAAAAGAAAAGGTAATTTGTAGGTATTGGCAACACAAATTACTGTGCATGATTTATTAGTTTAAAATCTATTAAACTTTAAATTTATTTGAAAAAACATAAACTATATTGCCTGTAGTATCCAAACACATTGACAACAACTTTAATAATACTACTGCTTTATGTAGTAACCAACTGTAACCTTGAAGACCAAGATCCAATTTTTTCAATTTTGGTTAAACACTTTTTGACATTCTTATGTGGTTTTGTTATTTGTTTTTTTGCAACATCAACTTTTGCACGAAATGAATGAGAAGTAATTGGTGAACATCATGGCTTTCAAATCACCCCCACTTAAAAGCAAAAAGTGAAGATACTAGCTAATGTCTTTTAAAGGATTAATTTAAAGGGAATAGATATTATTTTAAAACTTTAGAACATGTCTATTATGATAATTACTATTTTTTATTAATAATGTTTATTGCATGATTTCTAATTATGAGAATTTTCACCTTCATGTCAATTTCCTTTTAGAATACATAATTTAGAATCTATGTATGCAACTAGACTTATGTCTATATAGTCTAATAAATTTTATATTAATTAAAAATGGTGTTAAGGGCCGCAACAATACATGAAAATCTAAGGCCAACAACAATGAGTTCTATGAGTAGAATTAAAAAATATATTTTTAATTACTTTCATTTCATAAAAGTATACTTATAGGTGCGGGAAAATTCACCACCATGAAAATTCATCTCAAAGGAAAATTCACCACCACAATTCAAATCAAATTTTCTCTGCGATGATGAATTTTCAGTTGAGGTGAATTGCTAGTGGTGAATTTTCCTTGAGGTGAATTTGTCATGGCAGTGATTCCCATGGTGAATTGCTAGAGAAGAGAGTATTATTTTCTTAAAAATTAGTATGATGTGCTGTCCCTTTTTAATAAATATGTAATTGTCTTTTTATAGTCACCTCCACTTAAAAGCAAAAAGTGAAGATACTAGCTAATGTATTTTAAAGGATTAATTTAATGGGAATAGATATTATTTTAAAACTTTAGAACATGTCTAGATTTTTTTTTTCTTCTATAATTTACGACATAGATTTGGTGTATGCCACACATTTACAAGCCATTTAATAAGAGACATCCCTCCTCTATCCTGCAATACCATTTCTAGCATGTGGGTTTCTCTTTGTTGATCATCTAGACTACGATATAGTTCAATAATGGAGTAGGTTCAATACTATGCAATATTGATTGTTAGGTTTCTATTCAAGCTTTTATCTTCCTCTAGACTTATGTTTGTTATTAATAAATGTAGTGCTTATAAGATTTTCCAACTTTCCCAAAAAATTTATAGGATTAATTTACAAGAATATTTTCATTCAAAATATTCTAAGATTAATAATTTTTATCACATTTCTTATGGAAACCAATTTTCCAGAAAATTAAAACTAATGTTTCTTCTCATTTTTTTGATGGCTCTCTCTCACGTCTGCTGCTATAGCCATTAAAACTATTTTTTTTCCCATATTTTCGATGGTTCTGAGTTGGATCTCTCATCTGCTGCTATAGCTGCGACGTTGCACTCAGGATGTAGCTTCTTTTGGCGGGAAATATTACAATGGGTGTGGCGGGAAGTGGCCATTGTATTGGATTTTTAACGATGAGGATATGTAGAAAATATTATGCCCTAATTTATGTTTTCTTCAACCCGTGGGTCATCTGCAAGCAAATAGGCAATATTATTAAAAACCTAGATCTTTATGCAAAACAAATTCATTCTAAAACAAATTGTTGTAAATTAATAGTCTATTTTCATTGTTTATCTCAATAGATTGATACAATTAGTGCTCCCAAACTAATTTTCCACCTACTAATGACAACTATTAAGTCATTCCTAATTATTTCATTATATGGTGGTGTGACTGTGAATACACAAGAAATTTAGTTATGAGAATGGTGAATTTAAATAAGAACCTTCAAATTTTTCACGTTTGTTTTCAAGTCTGGTTTTGATATCACAGTAGACAAGATGAAAAAGATCTAAAATTTTACATACAACACAGGTGAATGCATAGGTGATTGTAAAGATAGAGATACCAAAAATTTATGGGTTTTGCGTCTACCAGGTGAGCCTTTATGCTGATATTTTTGTAAGTTCTTAACAAATTTTATTTGAAATGGCATTTTCAGTACTCTGACACAAGCATCATTATTTCTTGTCATATTCAAGATGCTAATTACTTTTATCAAAAATATTAGGATCCAGCTGTGACAGACATTGCATGTGCTTCCCTAAATTGGGAGATAAAACTTTGATTATTCACCGTGCTACAGCCAGGTATAGATATGCATGAGGCTATATTACAATTGAATCTATATTATTTGTTTTTAATCTGTACTTCTGACAATCTAATTGATTCCATCTTATTTCCTTCTCATAGTAGTGGTCAACCAAAACTGGACCAAGAGAATGTCTTAGATCAGGCTCAACAACACATAGCTTTACAGGTAAGACTGGGGAATCATCTTTATAGTGAGAAAATAGATTTGGATTCCTTTTCTATTGTGATTCTATGTCTCTTATTCATGTATGGTAAGCAAATAATTCTTTTGGTATATCTCTAGAAGCTTGTATGTATCTATAAATGATGACTTGTGGCTATCAAGGTGGGATAGAGTCTTAAAAGGGCATTAGGTCTCCAAGGTGTTTTCCATCACAAAATCAAAGTGTCTAGAAACTATTTTGTGAAAGCTATCTAAGGTGACTCAAAGGTTAGAAGTAGTCTTAAAGGTAGGGTTACTATTATTGATGTTTGAGTAAGGTGGTTCCTATGTTCTCATAATAGTATAGTAAACTACCCCTCAATCTATGCACATTCCACTTCATATCAATTTTAAAGGATTGTCCTTCACACACAACCCATTAATGACTGTCATAAACTTACTCATTTATATCTAATCTTTTGCACTTATGACTAATTTTTCAAGCCTAAACATTTCCCTTGCATTTAGTTGATTGTCCTTTCAACCACATTCTGTCAAATAGCTCTTCAATAGGAAGTTGTTCTGAAACATTTAGAGAAAGTACAATTCAATTACTTACATATGCACTTGCATTAGGTCCTATTAGCATTTTTGAAGAACAGGGACATTACTTTGCCTCATACTGAAGCCAAAATCAGTAACTTTTTTGGCATGAAAGGTGACTGTGAACTTTGATATGCTGCCTCTTAACAGATTCAAGGTGAGTGTTCATTTCTAGGAACATATACTCTAACAAATGACCCAACTCATGAGAATATTGATGTATGCTATCTGAATCTTTTCTTATAGACTATTGTAATCTTCAAAAATTCATATGCCCTACTTGCAAGGTGATACGCTTTTAGGGTCTTCATGTTGCTTGAGGTGAACCATTATTGCTTTGCTTGAAGTTTTCCCCTGAACCCTTTCCTTCGTTAGTTGCCAATGCCCATCCTTCCTTGCCATTATTGGACTATACTTTTGCATTAGAATGATATTTTTGACTATTTCTTTCCACATGCATTCATCTTGAATATCCAAACTTTACAATCTCTTATCACTATTATTGAATCTTTTGCAATGTGGCTGTCATCCTCTATCTCTTGATCACTAGCCTCATTATACTTGATTGCCTGTGTGTAGAGTCTCCCTAGATTTATCTTCATTGCATAGTGAACTGTTATTCTTGCTTATACCATCTATAAATATGCCTCCTATGCTTTCAACCTCTTATATGTTGTCTCTTTCAATAGGTTGTCTTCCTTAATGACTATTAAGACTGTCACTTGTTTGATGATTTCTTTTGTATGTATCTATAAATGATGACTTGTGGCTATCAAGGTGGGATAGAGTCTTAAAAGGGCATTAGGTCTCCAAGGTGTTTTCCATCACAAAATCAAAGTGTCTAGAAACTATTTTGTGAAAGCTATCTAAGGTGACTCAAAGGTTAGAAGTAGTCTTAAAGGTAGGGTTACTATTGTTGATGTTTGAGTAAGGTGGTTCCTATGTTCTCATAACAGTATAGTAAACTACCCCTCAATCTATGCACATTCCACTTCATATCAAGTTTAAAGGACTGTCCCTTCACACACAGTCCATTAATGACTGTCATAAAATTACTCATTTATAACTAATCTTTTGCATTTATGACTAATTTGTGAAGCCTAAAAGTTTCCCTTGCATTTAGTTGATTGTCCTTTCAACCACATTCTGTCAAATAGCTCTTCAATAGAAAGTTGTTCCAAAACATTCAGAGAAAGTACAATTCAATTACTTACATATGCACTTGCATTAGGTCCTATTAGCATTTTTGAAGAACAGGGACATTACTTTTCCTCATACTAAAGCCAAAATCAGTAACTTTTTTGGCATGAATTAAGGTGACTGTGAACTTTGATATGTTGCCTCTTAACAGATTCATGGCGAGTGTTCATTTCTAGGAACACATACTCTAACAAATGAATCAACTCATGAGAATATTGATGTATGCTATCTGAATCTTTGCTTATAGACTATTGTAATCTTCAAAAATTCATATGCCCTGCTTGTAAGGTGATACACTTTTAGGGTCTTCATGTTGCTTGAGGTGAACCATTATTGCTTTGCTTGAAGTCTGCCCCTGAACCCTTTCCTTCATTAGTTGGCAATGCCCATCCTTCCTTTCCATTCTTGGACTATAATTTTGCATTAGAATGATATTTTTGACTGTTTCTTTCCACATGCATTCATCTTGACTGTCCAAACTTTACAATCTCTTATCACTATTATTGAATCTTTTGCAATGTGGCTGTCATCCTCTATCTCTTGATCACTAGCCTCATTATGCTTGATTGTCTATGTGTAGAGTCTCCCCAGATTTGTCTTCACTACATAGTAAACTATTATTCTTGCTTATACCATCTATAAATATGCCTCCTATGCTTTCAGCCTCTTATATGTTGTCTCTTTCAATATGTTGTATCCTTCATTCGCTATCGCCAAGACAGATGAAAATCGGGGAGAGGTTATGTAGAACACTTTATGTTTCCCCAAGATGTTCCTTCCATTGTATGTATCGGCGAGACATATATAATGTCGGGGAGACATCTCATAGACCACAATAAGTTTCACCGAAAACCCCGTGGTTAACATATCGTTGTGACCAATCGCTCTCGGGGAAATATCATGATCGAATACCCTTTTGTCACATCAAGAGAACTTTTTGTTATATTTGTTCCAGTCACCAAGATATGAGAGCTTTTCTTACCTAGATATGCCCAACATTCGCCTTCGCCAAGACCACATACAATTGGGGAGATGCTATGTAGATCGCTTTAAGTTTCACTGAAAATCCATAAGATACACATTGTTCACCAAGACATAAGATTTTTCACGCCGATGAGTACAAAATGTTTTATGTGCTTCGCTAAGACAAACCGATATTGGGAAGACCTCTCTTAGAATGCCTCGAGTCATACCAAAAGCTCATCATACATTCAGGTCACCGAAAGCCACTCACTGGAAATTGTCGGCAAGACCCAACAAGTTCGCCGTGACTATATATTGATATCATCATGTCTGACCGAAACAACCCTTGTTCGCATAGTCGGTAAGACAATTCAAACTCAGTAAGACATTCTCCTGACATACCTTTGGTTTGGCCAAAAAGAAACATTGTGAGCCAATCGGTAAGACATATGAAGTTCACTATAACATTATACCGATGTGAAGTTTCACACCGATAGGCATCCTCATCTACTAGGCAATATGTTAATTTACAAGAAACATTTGAAGAAGTGGATGAAGACAATGAGGGATTGTTTGAAGAAGAGATTTTGATTACCGATGAAGAAATTGGAAGAGATAATGTATTACATGTCACAAATGAGGATGAGGAAGAAAATTAAGTAGATGCAGACACGAGTGATTAGGATTTTGATCTTGCTGGCAATGTAGATGATTATTGGTGAGCCCCATTTATGACCTTTTATTTAAGATTTTTATGTTGTTTTAAGACTGTTTTATGTTTTAAGGACATGGACCTTCAAACTAATACTTGTTTCAAAGCATTAATGTCAAAAAAAATTTCTATATGAATGCAATATGAATTTGTTTTCATATAAAAATGAGGATGCAATATGAATATGTTTTCATATATGAATGCAATATGAATATGTTTTCATATATAAATGTTGTATGCAATATGAATATGTTTTCATATATAAATGAGGATGCAATATGAATATGAATATGAATATGAATGCAATATGAATATGAATGCAATATGAATATGTATACCATCATTTCTTTACTTTGACAATGATCTTTTCTTGACAGCTCCTCTGGATCATTGCTTCCACTATTATGACAAGATGTTATAATAGTCCTTGACCACTATACTTTGACTCACTGTTATGACTATTATAATGCTTGTACTATTTTAACATATTTTGTGCAAGTACTATGAGGCTGCTTCTAAATGGAAAGAGCCAGATTCTCATGTTAAGTCAAGTGAAAATTTTCTTTTGTTATTGTAAGGTTCAAGATTTGATATATAATATATTAATATTCTCCTAACCTCTTTGAAAACTTGGCAGACTTGGCCTGATAAAATGCAATGAGTTGACACAACTCACACACAAGTCCTGGCCAAGTAATTGTCTAAAACTTGTGATTTCTTTTTATTGAAACTCATCAGAAACTTGACCCTTGACTTACATGTTTTGGGTGTGGACTCATCTGTAGAAAAAATGACTAAAACCCATGTGAATTTTTCATTTTTGCATTTTGTTTGTCCTTGTTTCTTACATTTGAATATATGACATCTGTTTGAAGGCCTTCCATGCTATAATTATCATTCAATAGTTTCCACAAATTTTTTTACCTAGAAATATCTATTCACTGTATCACATATTATACTGATGCTATAGTGAAAATTTAAAGCTACAAATAATGTTCTTTTCTCCATTTCTCACTAGTATACAGACCTGGATGGACTGTTGATAAATAATTGTTTGTGTGCCAGAGGATGGAGGGATTATCTAGGAAAAGTGTCACTAGTGAAAAATATCGTAAATAGTTTTTTGAGAAAGATCTGTCTGTTGGTTTGCAGCAGTGAAGTGTTGAGTTGCACGAAATTTATGTTGTATTAGTTGATATATTTTTTTGGCACTGCAAATCTTTTTTTATTCTCGTGGAGCTGCATATTGTCTAACACAATTTTACTTTTCTTTGAAAGAAGAGTGTATTCTCTTTTTGTAAACTTGCAGTTCGTGGAACTTGGAGTAGAATAATGTAAAAAATAATGAATAGAAATCTTCTGATGAAATATCTTTAATCCTTAGATGTTTAAAATATCACATATATCTTCAACTTGATGAACCCAAATGACTATAGAGTTTTAGACTTCTTGGACAAATTGGATCAGATCACTTGACAAATAGTTATCTCAACCCATTTGGCTGCTTTCTTGATCAGCTGATCCCTGGATGACAAGTACGTATTGGCAAAACCTTTTGAGAAGCTAGATTTCCATAGCAAAGCTTCTACATTTGGTCCTGGTGCCAACCAAGTCACCTAGAATGCCAATGGCTGCCATTATCACATTTTTTATCTGTCATCTTCATTGGAAAACCTTTGTAGTTAAGAAACTGCCATGGCAAAGCTACTGCATTTTGTCTTGATGCGACAACCAAGTCATCTAGAATCCCATATGTAGTCTCTGTCATGTTCTCATTGCCCTTTTCTTGAAAATTTCACTTGAGGAATTGTATACCATGACATGTATAATGCATTAGCTACTCAGTTGTAGGTGAATGCTTTGAAATCTTGATATTGCTTCAAGAATTCAACTATGAGCTAAGCACCTTAAGTATGTTGAGTAGCGGAGTAATGGAATCAAGCTATGGAGCTATATCAAATCCAAAAAATTCCAATTCACAGTTAGGATAATATTTGATAATGAGATTTGCAATCTGTAGATATCCAAGTGTTTGTGAGCTCTACTACTTCAGACGAAGGAGGTGTCGATGTAAACAAAGTCTGGGCATCTGCCTCACTCTAAGCCCATTCATCCCACAAAGACTTAGATATAACTACTCATTGCCCACAAAGATCAAATTGTATATTAAACAAAATAACAGAGGAATGAAACCAAAAGACTAGGAACACCAAATTTATCGCTGACCTAATGGTGAATCCACATCCAATGGGAAGGACTCCTTATTCCAATCCCAAGATTTGATGGATTGATTCAAATACATTGCTGAGCTTTTTATGCAAGTGGCATTTCTGCAGGGAACCATTATTTAATATCCATTGATTGAAATACCCACAACATCTAATGACTATTGTTGTTTGCAATGCTTTAGACTTCCTATGTTTTTCAATAACTGTTCATTAAAACTGAGACCTCATAAACTTGTATTTATGCAATTTCTGTTATGGTTAATTATCTTTGTATCAAGTTGCTAATTTATAAATTATTTTTTTTTGGACATCAGGAAATGAGGAAAAGAAATTTAAGGCACAAATTAGATGATAGTGATCATAATGCTGAAATTCCAATGACAGATTATGAGCGCTTTAGTGAAGAACGTGTGGCCAAGAATAATGAATATTTATCGTGTCTTGGTTTGACAAATAGGCAAGTTGTAAATCCACTAAGTAGTATATTATTGATTTAATACCATTTAATGAAATTTTATAGGCAAGAGCTTTATGTATATAAGACATGATATGATATTTTTTTTAATTTTACAAGCAAGAAAAAGAGTGTAGAGAAAATGCAGAGAAAAAACAAAAAGAAAGTAAAGATATAGTGTTGCCAGCTCGTAGAAGCCAACGCATAAAGGATGTGTTTGAAGTGAAATATGGGGAGACCAGTACTGGTATACCTACTCATGCCACACCTGATATGGCCAAGGAGCATGAAGTTTCGGTTAATGAAATTCATGAAGAGAGTCTGCTTGCATCTGATGTGCCTCAGAGTGCACCTGTTGCATCTACAACTTTTGATGGAATTAGTGGATCAACTAGAAATATTGGTAGTGGTTCAACAGAAGATGTGTCTGCTTTTGTTAAAAGACAAAGATTGAGTCAAGATTTATATAGATCTACAGAGAGGAATGCAAAATAAAGAATATTAGAAGGGAAGAATCCATTCTTGGTTGAGGTATCAAGAGATGGTGAACCCATTGGGAAAAATGCTGCAAGGTGGGCCTTGAAGTTGGGCGTAAGATGTAGGGCCCATTTGGATATTTGCAAATCAAATTTTGCACAACAAGATCCATGAAATGTAGAATATGTTATACAAAAAATGGAAAATGCCTTTGACACTATTGGTGGACAAATCTCCAAAAAATATTATAAGCACAAGATGAGACTTTTGATGAACAATTTTAGATACAATTGCAGAAAAATAATCATGGAGGGAAATGAGAGGTTAGACTCCACTCTATCTCCCAAACAGTGGGAGGCATTGAAGGAAAGTATGCATTCTGAAGAATATTTGACAAAGAGTAATAGAGGCAAGAGAGCAAGAGATAATGTGAGGGATGAATATACATTTGGCCGAGGCGGGTTGCAGGCCAAAATTGACAAATTTGGAGTAAGTGTATGGATTTTTGGTTCTATTTACATCGTGTTATTTAATTCAATTTTTTATTGAACTGACTATATGTTGAAATTGACATTGTTTTTTAGGTGGAAAACAATAATAGAGAAGCAGGAGTAGAAGATATTGTCAATTATATGGCAACACTAGATCGTACTAAATCTAAGAGTAGTATGAATTGGAAATCTAGTTCATCAACAGAGATTTCATAGCCATTTGTTGAACACCCAGTAAGAGCCTTTCCAAATCATGTCAACTCAAATGAAGAGTACCAACATTTAATGAGTTGCTTACATGGTCTCACCAAGAAAGTTTCACAGTTGGCTGCCTCTGTTAAGCCTATAGTTTCTGCATGGAATGACCATAATTCCATAGATTCAGATCAGGTAAGAGGCTATTCCTCAATATTTTAATTCTCAACTATATCATTTTTTTGCATACACTTTCTCTATTGTTGTTTTTTCTTTTTTGAGCTCTTCATAATTGTCTTACTCTATATGTTTTTATAGTTGTAGAACAATTATATGAAAGTAGAATGAAAAGGAAAAGACCCTGTCAATAGAGCTCTCAGCAAAGCTACACAACTTCAGGACAATGTTGACAGTGATTATGCTGAATTCAAGGAGCATGTGCATGATATTGAGGTGAGTGCTATGAAACCTTTAGATTAATTTTTAATTTTGGCTGCTTTGGGTTTGAGCATAGGTCACAACCAGGATTGTATATCAGATTCATTTATGATTGCTTTTAAATCTAAAATGTTTGGTATGTGAAATGAGTGCATTTTAAGCATCTAAAATATTATTTTTTGGTTCTGGTATTTTCCTTGGTTGCTTATAAATGATAGGGACAAACCTTTGGTTGCTTATAAATGATAGGGAAAAACCTTTAGGCAAAACAGTTTTAGTGAAACATGCACTTAAAGCTGTAGCACTTGAACATAGAAATGTGTAAAAGTTTAAATAACCCTCCTGATTCTATTGGCAACCTGTCATAGTTGCAACACTTGAACATAGAAGACTGTAGAGGTTTAAATAACCTTCCTAATTCCATTGGCAACCTGTCACATCTAGAGCACTTGAAAATAGAAATTACAGGCAAAAATTTTGTGCTTTACATTTTGATTTGCCTACATGATAGAGAGAAATCTGGTGGTCAGATCTAGATTATATGGGAATCTACAGCCCACTGTGAATTTTATTATGAAGAAAAAACAAGTTTACTGTATCTCCCAAGTATCTGTACAGTTTTACTCCAAGTTTTACACATGCAAATGTACAAACTACCAAAAACTTTAAATTTAGGTATTTCATCAAGCAATGGACAAGTGACATGGACAATCAAATGAGAATTTGGGAACCTCTAATACATCTTAAGTTTTCTTTATGGTAAAGGTACGAGTAATTCATAATGGTCACATTAAATTTAGAGGGTTTTACAATTGTACACCTCAAAACAATGTAAGGTATATGGAAAAATAATCCCCTCATTGATGTCTTGCACCAGGGGGTCTCATAAACCAAATTAGTGTCTCTTAGAGTTGAGATGAAAAAATATCGTTACATTTAAATTAGCATGGGGGGTTCCATTAATTAAATTAACATAGAAAAAAAGTGATAAAAGGCATGAAAATGGAAAAAGAAAATTGAAGGGAAAACATGAGAAATGTCATATATTTTAAGTGTTTAGTCTAATTTAAATATTAAATATAAACTAAAAACATTCTATTAATGTCTAAGAATGCATACCTCAATTGCAATAATTGTTGGAGTGAGAGGAGGGACATCTTTGTGACCATGTTCTAATGCAATTTCTGGAGACAACAATGGCTTTTTTTTATTATTCTCTTTAAATTAATGAAATCATGTTCTATGCAAAACCAAAATAATTAAATAAAAAAAAGAAAGACATAAGAGGGAATAGAGATATAAAACAATATGGAACTCAAGAATGTGATTAATGTGCATTATCATCTTGAACTCATGTTCAAAATGAACTCATGTTGAATAAAAGCTCCTTTACCATGTCATCTCCTCTCTTTCAAATGAATAATACCATTTTTGCAAAGGAGTTGCTAAAGGCTCAAATTAAATGATGTCCATGGAAAATACTGGTGGATACATGGCTTATTGCCACATCTCAGTTCTCTTACAAATGAGCTTTTGCAACTAAAATAATTAGTCTTTTATGAAATTTGTGTCATTTTGTAAAATAACAGTGACTTTTTTGGATTACACGGTTAAATCTAGAAAAAGCACACTGTTATCAATATGGACTGTGGAAATCTAATGTCTTTAAGTTGCAAATAGGGTTGATACACACAATTGTCTGCAATACCTTTGTACTAGTGACACACACAGCTAGTCGCGAATGATTACCTAGACTTGGCCTTATTGATCTTTATTGCATCCTGTGAATGGGGACAAACTCAACTATTCAAAATAAGTGTGGTATGGGTCATTGCTTGACATATATGATATACTTCAGTTGTTCTGGGCCTTACTGAAAACCTTTTTCTGAACCAAATGTTACCAAATCAATTACTTTAATCTCTGGGCTAACAATGAACTCAAGTTTGGAAGTTATCCTTCAACCTCCTATGGTCCTCTAGTCTCCTCTATTTCTATACACCAGAAATCACCTTCCACAACTTTCCCTTTGCTCATTTTTCAGAAAGCCATGCATTTGGAGTGCCTACACAATCAAAATTGTTTCCTTATGGCTTGCTCCTTGGGATTTTTTATTTTTTTTTGCTAATGCTTACTTAATATGCTGCTACAACTTTTCTACACTGCTCTGTGAATGAGACGCTCATGTCACTTCACTCTCTATCTGTGCCTTGATGTTGGTTACCAAAATGCCTTTGCTCCCACTCTCTGTCAAATATTCTCTGTCACTTAATTACAATCTGTAAAACATATTTGATAGAACTAATAATCAATGGATACAGTAATTTTTTCCCTCAAATACCCTCAACATTTAGGTTTTTTCAGCAGAACCAGGTTGCTCTAATACTATATTGAAATTTTGCAATGAAATGTGTGGTAAATGGATGATTTTATTTATAATACTGAGAGCTATTTATACAATGACTTTCGGTCTTATTTTTAAGCTCCATATCCCTCCTTTTTTCTCAACTAGAAGAAACCACTATATCTATTGTATAGGTGTTGTCACAACATTCAACAATGAACAAACCATATTTAATCCATAACCAAAAAACATAGGTAACAGGTGTATTATTTTAAATGTGTAACCATCACAACTATGATTTAATATACTTCCTAAAAATGGAGTTATCAATAATCTATTTCATTGGGTCAGGAACAAATGAGTTATTTACTGTTTAGATAAATGATGTTAGTGAGGAATATTCTATTATATAAACTTATGAAAATAATGTAGCCTAACTGTTGTGATAAATTTTGGTCTCTGTAACTAAAAGTTTCCCTCTTGATACTATTCCATGACCTTTGAAATTAGGCACTTTGTATATCCCCCTTATTTGATGTGCAACTGCCATATTGATAGTTTTTGCAGTCTTAAATGATATTAGGTGTATATTATATTTCCTGTTTGCTTGATCTTAATTAAAAAATTTCAACTGTTAGAGAGTAAAACATGTAAATTGGTTGCCAGTTACAACCACAAGATTTGTTGATAATTTTATAGTAAACAATCTTATGTATTACTATTGAATTTTGGTTTGTTTAAGCAAGCTGAGGGAAAAGTCAGCAGCTTGAGTAGGTCATAAATCATCATGTCTTGTAGCAAATTAGTTGGATTACTTGGTCTAGTTTAAATTTACTCTTAGAAGTCATACTGACTAAAGAGTGATCAATAATTGATTTCTTTGTGCCAGAACCATATGACTTATCTATGGTTTTACTAAAACAATATTTTTTTATTTTTTTATTTTTAGACTGCACGAATCGGGTAGTACGACCCCATATAAACTACAGTGCGCCTGGTAAACTTTTTAATGTGACCGGCGGTGCTAGCGCGACACACCCTCTGGTACCACAGGGGTGGGGGAGACTAGACCTTGTGACCAACCTCCTGCAACAGGAAAGATTTAGCCAACCAAGCTAGGGCCCCAACCCCTTTACTAAAACAATATTAATGGGGAATACTTTATTTATATAAATTAGAGGGAAATGTGTAGCCATAGACTGCTATGATAAAAGTTATTCTCCGTAGCTATCATTTTCCATCTCAATGCTATTCTTCATGAACATTGAAATTGTGCTCCCTTAATTGCTCTTTTGCACAATATATTAACAAAAGATGGTTCAACTTCTAAATTACATAACATAAATTAACAAAAATATTTGAAAACTTAAAAGGAGTGAAACTAAATAACTGCTATTGATTGATTGTTGTTAACTATCGATTTCCTTCATGCAACTACTCTCTACAAAAGTGTTCAGTGTAATAGTACAAATTTTCTAGAAAAACCTGTGATAGAGATTTTTGAAACCATTAAGTATCTGTACAGTTTTACTCCAAGTTTTACACATGCAAATGTACAAACTACCAAAAACTTTAAATTTAGGTATTTCATCAAGCAATGTACAAGTGACATGGACAATCAAATGAGAATTTGGGAACCTCTAATACATCCTAAGTTTGCTTGATGGTGAAGGCACAAGTAATTCATAATCAATAAGCACTTCATTTAACTACTTACAAACCTTTTACCTGCATTTAGTACTCCTCACATGCATTCAAATCACTTCGAACATGTTTAAGTGTTTGAATGTGTGGTTCCAAATGCCACAAGTGGGGTATTTCTTTAGTCCTCAACACAGATGCTTCAATTGATACATGGTCAATAATGTTGAGCCAAGAATTTCTAGATGGAAAAGTGAAATTTGTGGATACAAGTTTCATACATTTTCACAAAGTAAAAAGAACTAACACATATATAAGAAGGAGATTTTGGTTGTTAAAAGAGGAATTGAAAATCTTAAAATATTCCTTAAGCCCAAACATTTTTCAAGCAAAACAAATAGTTAGCCAATAAGAAATTTGTTAAAAAAAAAAACAAACATAGATTTAGCCCAAGGGAGAATTGTTGGATGGTATTTTGAGTTTCAGAGTTATAACTTTGATATACAATGGGTTAAATGGGAAAAGAATTCCCTTGTTGATGCTTTAACTAGAGATCTCAAAATTATTGTAGTCATCACAATAGATCCCACAAATCCACTTATTTTCCAAGTGAGATTCTAGTTATTCTATTAACCAATAGGTATGCTAATAGGTGGATCAAAATGATTAAAAAACTAAAAAGGGATACTTGGGAATATAATATAGAAAGACATCATTTCTATATTATGGATGCTCTGGACCTTTTGGAAGCTCAAATTATCTCATAAATGCTTTCTCATTTGATCTTGTGATCACACTTATCATCAGGCCAGTGGTTACCTAAACATTGATCAAAAATTATAATTCTCTACTCAATCAGAGTAGTAAATAGTTTTTATTTTAGTAGGTTTCCTTTTGAAAATTATGCAGATGCATATGGAGCTATATTAGATGAAGAAATGGTTGATTTCCTCAATTTAATTAAGTTTGTAAAATTTAAAGTTTTTGGTAATTTGTACATTTGCATGTGTTATAGATCAAATATTATTAAGTTGCCCCATAAATATTATATTACTGGGCCCAACTTAAAATAATATTATTATTCATTTCCCTTGATTTATCCTTTAGCCTATGAGAAATGATGATATGCTAGAGGTCTCTCATGGTTCTAATTTGGAAAAGGGGACATGACAATAACTGATTGCATGACAACATAATTGATGAGTAATTGACTGATTTTTCACTATGATTGCACAACTAACTGCATGATTGCATGACTACATAATTCATGGGTAATTGATGTGCTGCTAATGATGATTGCATAATTGGTGAAGACCTGGCTTATTTTTAATGTGCTGATAACAGACATCATTCTAATCAACAAGAGGTCGCAAACCACTTAGCTTGGTCTTTAATTGACCCTGATTACAACTATTGTACTAAATAAGCCTGTAGGGCCATAGTAGCCTGTAATAGTTTTAACTAGAGGGCCATGTTAATAGCCCAAAAGCAGCTAATTTTGAGAAGCCTTATAGTTTTCAATCATTTTTCCAGTGTTAAATTTAGTTTCTTTGGTTAATGTACTTATTATGTGGAATTTTATTGATTGTTACTTACCATACTTCTGTGGAATTTTATTGATTGTGTATGCACAAGCAGGGTGATGAGAATGGGTTTGTAAAAAGATCAGCTGCTAGTATGTTGAGTGGAAAACAACTTGCTTCTCCAAACACGGTGAGTTTTGTGATGACCTCAATGAACACATTTTATCGTATTTTCTGTGTTCTATGGTATTGAATATTAAATCTTACAATTTTTTATTTGTCTAAATGAGATATTGATTGAGCTGCTGTAATCTAAAGATAAAACTATACAAGTTTATTAGTTTATGTTATTCATGCATAAAAATTTGTTGGAAGCCTTTATGCAAGTTTAGTAGGAACATGGATGAAGTGCAACTTTTGAATGTAATAAAAACTCAACATATCTTCCAAGGATTGTTATAGATCAAATATAATATAAGTTGAATGTCATGCTTTGGATTTATTTTTGGCTACCTTGTGCATCCTTTTTTACGAATCTCCTTATGTGTGGATGGAAACCAACCCTATACCTGGTCAAATCATTTTTTCAAAATGTTAACTTCGAGTTTATAAGCTGAATTGAAATTTTGAACAAAAATTAACTATCATCCACAGGTTTTGGATAAAAAATTCTTTTTTCCTAATTTTTGACTCCTCACACCTTGGTAGAAATGTATGTTTTGTAATTTTCTCTTGTTTTCTATGTTATAAGGCAGGTTTGTAATAAGGTTACTGAACAATAGTTAATATGGAATGCTTGTTGATATTTAAATTGCTGATGTGTATGCACAAGCAGGCTTATGAGAATGGGTTTGTAAAAAGATCAGTTGCTAGTATGTTGAGTGGAAAGCAACTTGCTTCTCCAAACACAGTGAGTTTTGTGATGACCTCAGTGAACACATTTTATCATTTTTTTTGTGTTCTATGGTATTGAATATTAAATCTTACAATTTTTTATTTGTCTGAATGAGATATTGATTGAGCTGCATGTAGCTGTTGTAATCTAAAGAGAAAACTATACAAGTTTATTAGTTTATGTTATTCATGCATAAAAATTTGTTGGAAGCCTTTATGCAAGTTTAGTAGGAACATGGATAATGTGTTTTTTGTTGGAAGCCTTTATGTAAGTTTATGTTATAATGTGTTATTTTTTTCTTTTTGCAGGAATGTATTGATAAACTCAAAGAAGGAGATAAAGTTAAGGTGTTAGATCCATTAGATGGTGATGTTGTGGGCATTGGGCAGATTCACTCCCTATCTATTGTACATGGAGTCAACTTGAAAGGAACAATGGATGCAAATGTAAACATTTTAAAGGTCACAAGTAACATACCCCTTGTTTATGAAGACAAAATAGATGGAGCTGTTCATCTGAAAGAGAAAGAGGGAACCTTCACACAGTGGCCACTAAAATATTTGCAAAAAATGACATAGTTGAACATATTTATCATGTACTAGTTGCTAGACATCTTGGCTCACTACTTTATGCAATATTTTGAATATGTTGTTCAGGGATCTTAATTATCATGGTGTATTTGAAAGACTTGGAAACTCTTAGACAACTTTGACATTTTTTATTATATTTACATATATACTCTTAGACATCTTTGACATCTTATAACTTGATATATATATTGATATATATTTGCATTAAATTTTTTTATTGTAGATTACCTTTATTTATCATGATGTTGAATCAATTTTTTTAATTTTAGTATGTTGTAGCTTGTATGCATATGTAATATTTTTATTTACTTTTATGTTTTAGTTCAAATTTAATATTATATTAGTTTTGCATTATAAAATTTATGGTATTTAATAAATTATTTATTTCGTGATTATATTTACTACCAATTAATGAAAACTAGTAAATAAAATGACTGAATTAATGACTAACTGTATGACTAAAGTAATGATTAAATTAATGACTAAATATGACTAAATGACTAAATAACTAAATATATGACTAAAGTAATGACTAAATAAATGACTAAAGTAATGACTAAATCAATGACTAAATATATGACTAAATTAATGACTAAATATATGACTAAAGTAATGACTAAATATATGACTAAATAAATGACTACCTTGACTAAATAAATGACCAGTTAACAACAATTAATGACTAAATTAATGATTAAATATATGAGTAATTAATGACTAAATATATGACTAAATAAATCACTACCATGACTAAATAAATGACCAGTTAATAACAATCAATGACTAAATTAACGATTAAATCAATGATTAAATTAATGACTAAATCAATGACTAAATCAATGACTAAATTAACGACTAAATCAATGACTAAATCAATGACCAAATTAATGACCAAATCAATGAGTACAAATCAATGACTAAATAAATGACTAAAATAGTTTAGTCATAAATTTGGTCGCGTTATAAATGACCGGAAATAAACTACTAATGGTCATATATTGTTGTTTGTGTACTAGTGTTGGCCATTAGATCTCCCTTGATTATCGAACCTCCTAAAACTCCTTTTGGACCTCCCAATAGTCCTCTAATCATTGAACCTCCTAAGTCACCTCCTATGTCACCTCTCATTATAGGACCTCCTAAACCTCATAGCCACATCTTAATCTTTGCAAACCAACTTACTAGTAATCATGTGTCGTAGACACCAATTTATCATATTGTAGCTCACACATATAACACTAGAAATAATAAGCAACCAAAACAAACTCAAACTCCCATTGCAATATATCTCCCACCCACACCTAACATTATGCAGTGTAGAGGTAAAGAATATGATCTTGTTGAACAACTTTGCAACACTCCTACTAAGATATCCTTATGAGATTTGATTCAAACATCACCTACTTACCATGGCATGTTTCAAAATGATTTACAAAAATTTATCATCCATCCTAGTGCGCAACCAAATGATCTGAAAACATTGATTGAGAACATGAATAAACCTAATTTGAACATCATTTTTCATCAAAGTGAATTACCTCATTTAGAAATGCAAAAAAAAAATGATGTTTTGATGATATTGTTTGTTATTAACAAGGTTGGGATTAGGCGTACCCTTGTGGAAAATGGTTCAGGACTTAATGTTTGTGGTTTGAAGCTTTTGGATAGAATCAAAGTGGATAAGACTAGAATTCAACTAGCTGAGTTGTCTATTGGTGGTTTTGACAATGTGGGAAAATAATTGCTTGGTTTGATAACATTACCTATTAAAGTTGGAAAGGTTACCGTACAAACCATTATCCACGTCATGCCTCATGATCTTTCTAGTGCAAGTATGAATGAATATGGTGGTGTTGTCATTAAGGTTTTCATTGATTTCAACATAGTATAGGTTGTTGCAAAGAAAGGAAAAAAGTGATTGCAAGTGGTGCATGGATAGTTGAGATATTGTAGAGATGTTGTGAGTACATGGAGCTATCTTTATGGTGTTGCAAGTGTGCTGATATGATGAGTTACTAAGTGCTTTTGACAAAATTAATAAATAGTGAAGACATAATTATGTGTGTAAGCGGTAGAATGGGGAAAAACAATCTAAACAATGCATCTACGCTTCTAAATAGGACATTGCATCTAAGATTTAAAGAATTTAAACTAATTTAAACTACAAATCTTCAGAAATCTATCCTATTGCTCTCTAACTCTAAAGATTTTCTAATCTACTTAGCTCTCAGATTTAGAAGCTAATTAAACTATTGAAATGACACTTAGAGAATGAGAATTAAGCTATTCTATTCTAATATGATTAACTATGCAACTAGAATGATTCTACAGTAAAGCTTCTAAGAAGGAAACTACTGTAAATTGCCATATTTAAAATGCAGGATGGATGCTGGATGAATGTTGGATGCTGGAGATGCTGGATGAATGCTGGATGCTTTGGAAAACCTGCAGAGTAAGATTGCATAAGTTGGGATCCATTTCTTGTAGCCCAAGAGCTATATTTATAGCTTTCACGGCAGCACAATTGCACAGGGATATGGGATGAGGGGCTGTGATTCCATCTGGAGAATTCAAAGGCATGGGATGAGAAGATGGAGTTGATCATGGAGAATGGTTTCTCCCCATGAAAACACCAGGCAAGATAAGAGGGAAAGTGGGTGGAAGGTTGTTGAGAGAATTTCCTGTAGGTTTGTCCCTAAAGCTTTTCCCGTGAATGGCAGTGCAATTAATTTAAATTTTGAAAATTAATTTTATTGGTGAGTGAATAGTGGTAAAATTTATGCATAAATTTAAATATTTTTATTTATTTAAATTTAGCAAAAGAGGAATAAATAATTTAATAAATCAAACTATAGGGTTTGTTTATTAAATTAAAAGGAGAATGATAATTAAATAAAAGATTTTAGAGATCTTTATTTAATTAAGAAGAAATGTGACTTAAATAACACAATTTATTCAAATTGTGTATTTAATTTATGATAGAAATATAAAAGAAGTAATAATGATAATAATTAAATAAAACAAAGTTTTTAATTTTGTTTATTTAATTAAGAGAGGAATAATATGATGAAAATGATAATAATTAAGTAAAACAAAGTTTTTAATTTTGTTTATTTAATTAGGAGAGAAGATAGAAGAATTAATAAATGAACTTAATATAAATAAATATTTCTATTTATTTACTAAGTAGAAGAATTTAAGATTAATTAATCAAATAAATCATATTCAATTAATTAGATTCTCCAGACCAATTTTAGGTGTCTACAGTGTGTGTGTTCAAAATGTGCTCTGGTATGTGCTCCACAATTATTTTGTGTTGATCCTATGGTTGTGAGGATCTATAGTGTTTTTTAAGGGCATCCTTGCGTGACATCCTAGATTATAGCTTCTAGTTTGATGAAGAGTGAAAGTTGAGTTCACTGGTTTGTGAATTGATCTGGTAGAGTTGTTTAGGAGAAATCTATCTACTTTGCAATCCTCCACTGGTTTGTTTCAGGTCTTGCGGATCTGGAAGAAGTCTTGTAATGGTGTTATATATGTTCCATCAAAGGTGTTCATGGTTTGGTGCTCCAAAAGACTAGTTTTGGAGTTACTATGTGTGTTTGTACAGTCTAGATGGACTGATGGAAAGTGTTCTATGTATGAAGGTGGTTGCAGTAGCTGCAGATGAATTTGAAGTTATCTAAGATGTGTTCCAGTGTAAGGTGAATCATGTTATGTGGTCCGCATGCTATCTTCTTGTTACAAATGTGTGTACTTCAAAGTTCATTGATGTTTTCATTAGGTTTGACCGACCTAGTGTTTACATGTCATGGAAGGATGAGTATCAATTAAGGAAGTGTGTGATTGATCCAAGATGTTGTTTTGGGTCCTGGTTAAGTGTTGGTTTGGTCCACTCTCATTCTCATCCACCATGGGAATGTTGAGTTGCCAACCTAATTTGAATTTGTAAAATGAAGAGTGTGTAGCTGACCTTGGAGAAAGTTTCTAAGGTTGAAGATGGTATAAATACAAGACAGGATGTTAAGGATTGAATGCCACAAGTGTGAGAAGCAAGGTAGATGTGAGAGATTGTGTGAAAGTGAACTGAGGCAGTGAGGACTTCAATGTGTTAGACTCCTGAAAGCAGTGAGCTAATGGTGTTTGCAATTCTTTGATCAAGGTTGCATATGTGTGCAAGTTGATGTGGTGGATCTTCTATTGCATTGAGATAATGTTCTCTATGTAACATTCTTCTTTCTATCTTTCTTTATCTGTAGGCAGCGAGCCTCCCATTTGGACAGTGAGTCCTATCTTGGGCAATGAGCCTCTTTGTAAATGGTTTTGCAATTACTCTTATATTGTGAGTTAATCCTCACCATGGTTTTTCCCTTATTGAGTTTTCCACATAAATCTGGTGTTTCTTGTGTTTTCTTTCTATTATCTATACTTCATGCTCATACTTAATAACATATTAAAGTGAATGTGGAATTATTTAATATTTGTGGTGAATGTGATTAGATACAACTGATTCACCCCCCCTCTCAGTTATCTTGTTCATTTAAACAATTGGTATTAGAGCTTTGGTTCCTCGAAGAAGAGCTTAATTGCTTGAGGCAGATCCAATGGCACACAAATTGAAAATTCCTGTGTTTGATGGATTTGACTATAGTTTCTGGAAAGTGCAGATGAGAGATTACCTAATCTCTCTTGGCTACAAGACTTGGAAAGTTTTTGAGACAAAATATGTTGAGCCCGCAAGTGGTCCTTCTTCTGCAGATGAGATTTTTTCCTATGAAGAAAATGAAAAAGCAAGGTATGCAATCTATAGTGCTTTATCTAAGACTGAGCTAACAAAAGTTATTTCATTAGGAACTGCTTATGAATTTTGGAAAAATTTGAAAGATATATATGAAGGAAATGATAGAGTCAAATTATCAAAGAATTTTAACAGCTAAGCACATATATGAGAACTTGAAAATGGAAGAAGGTGAAGACATTGCAAGCTACTTTCAGAGAGTTGACATTGCAATAAATCAAGTCAAAAATCAAGGAGGTACTTTGAGAGATGAAGATGTAATGGAGAAGATTCGGATGACCTTACCAGAGAGCTATAGTGACAAGGTCTCAACCATTAAGGAAGTTTATGATCCAAATAAATTCACTAAAGAACAAATATTTGGCACCTTTACCACATTTGAAATGAGAAAATTTGGAAAAGAAAAGGAGAAATCAAAAACAAACTTCAAAGCCACAAAGTCAGAAGATGATTCAGATGGTGAAATTTTAGAGGAGTTGGAAGCAAATTTCACAAGGAAATTGAAGAAAGGTACTGGCAATTTAAATGTTTCAGTTGTGGAAATATTGGTCACTATGCTTCAAGATGTCCAAATAGAGCCATACACAAGAAGAGCAAAGACAATGAATACAAGAAGTTCAAGAAATTGTATTATGTTAGAGAATATGCTAGAATTTTTGATGATGAATCTGATATTAAGGGTGATAAAAATGAATGCATGTTTCTAGCCTTAGAGAATAAATCGGTGTCTACTAACCATGAAAGATGTGCAAGGGACTATGGTCCAGAAAACAAGAAGGAAGAGATGGAAGGTACTCTAGTTTATGCATTTCATGCTAGACAAGACAAAGACTATTGGGTAATTGATAGTGGCTACTCAAATCATATGGCCAGAGATAAAAGTAAGTTTACTAAACTTGAAAAGTATGATGGAGGATTAGTCATGTCTAGAGATGATTCTGGTGCAAAGATTGTTGGGAAAGGAACAATTAGTTTTGATGGAAAAAAAAATACTGATGATGTTTATTATGTTAAGGGCTTAAGGAATAATCTCTTGAGTGTTGGAAAAATATGTAGCAAAGGATTTAAGCTTGTGTTTTAGGATAATACTTGTGATATCAGAAAAGGGTCCAAAACTATGGTAGCTGCAGGAAGAAGAACATATGGAAACATTTATCAGCTTAAGGGTGTTGATGGCTAGTGTTTTTTGTCTCAAGTTAATGAAATTTGGCTATGGCACCAGAGGATGGGACATGTAAACTTTGGAAACTTGATCAGGATTAGTTCAAGAGAAGCTATCAAGGATTTTCCAAGAATCACAAAGCCTATCAATACTATTTGCAGAAGTTGTCAGTTGGGAAAACAAACAAGTTGCAACTTTAAAGGAAAAGAACAATCAACTACCAAAATATTGGAATTGATTCATATAGACCTCTGTGGTCCTAGAAGAACAAGAAGTCTTACTGATGATAGGTGTTTTATGCTTTTTATTGATGATTATTCTAGAATGACATGGGGTACTTTTCTTAGGGAGAAAGCTCAAGCTCTATATAGATTCAAGGTGTTCAAGGCTATGGTAGAGAATGAAGTGAATCTGAAAATTGAATGTTTAAGGTCTGATAGAGGTGGAGAATTCACCTCTAATGAGTTTAATATGATTTGTGAAGATCGCGGTATAAAGAGGCATCTTTCTGCTCCTAGAACTCCTCAACAAAATGGAGTTACTGAGAGGAAGAATCAGACAATTCAAGAAGCTACAAGGACTATGATGAATGAGGAAAATGAACCTAAGGTATACTGGAAAGAAGCAATTCACACTGCTATCTATATTCTTAACAGAGTTAAGATCAAAAGCAACAACACAAAGACTCCTTATGAACTGTGGTATGGAAAAATTCCTATTGTTAATTACTTTAAGGTGTTTGGAAGCAAATATTATATTAAAAGAGATTATGAGAATCTAGGAAATTTTGATGCAAGATGTGATGAAGGAATTTTTCTTGGATATGCAGCCAAAAGAAAAGCATATAGATGCTACAATAAAAGGTTGAGAAATATTGTTGAAAGTGAAAATATAAAAGTTGAAATAAGTGAAGATGAACTAGATGAATCTATATGTGGACAAGAACAAGAAAAGAATAAGGAAGAAGAAAAACATATTGAAGAAGAAGAAGATCTGGAACTTGCTCCTAATTATGTAAAAAAAAAAATCTAGAAGAATAGATAATTGGAGACAAAGGAAAAGGTGTAATAAAAAGAAGAAAAGTGGTAGCAGTTGAAGTAAATTTGTATCTACTTTCCAAGATATAAACTAAAATAGTATGTGAAGCATGCAAATATGAAAATTGGGTTAGAGCAATGAAAGAGGAATTACAACAGATAGAGAAAAATCAGACTTGGGAATTGGTTCCTAGACCGGTAAACAAGAATATAATTGGTACAAAATGGGTATTCAAGAATAAGCTAAATGAGAATGGTGAAGTAGTAAGAAACAAAGCAAGGCTTGTGTGCAAAGGTTATTCATAGGTTAAAGGAATAGATTTTGAGGAGACATTTTCCCTGATGGAAAGAATGGAGGCTATTTGGATGTTTTTGGCATTTTCTGCTCACAAAGATTTCAAGGTATACTAGATGAATATTAAGTCTACATTCTTGAATGGAGAATTGGAAGAAGAGGTCTACATGGAACAACTAGAGGGATTTTAGTTATCAGATCAACCAGACATGGCCTGTAAGTTGAAAAAGGCACTATATGGACTTAAATAGGCTCCTAAAGCATGGTATGCAAGGTTGGATAGGTATTTGACACAATAAAGGTTCTGCAAAGGCTCCGCAGACAGTAATATTTATTTCAAGATTGAAGGAAACAAAATTTTGATAGTAGTAGTGTATGTTGATGATATTATCTTGTGAGGAAATGAGGGTATGTGCAAGAAATTTGCAGAGGAGATGCAAAAAGAGTTAGAAATGTCTATGATTGGCGAGTTGAATTTCTTCCTTAGACTTCAAGTGAATCAAACTGATAAGGGAATATTCATTTCACAATAAAAATATGTTAAGGAATTAATGAAGAAGTTTGGAATGGATGACTCCAAACTAGTCCGTACCCCTATGGTGACTGGATGCGAACTAAGTAAGGATGATGATTCTCCTAAATTTGATCAGAGCAAGTATAGATCTATGATTGGTGGACTACTATATCTTACTTCTACTAGACTGGATATCATGCATGCAGTATGTTTGGTTGCCAGGTTTCAAGAAGAACCCAAAGAAACACATGTTACAGTTGTGAAAACGATATTCAAATATCTAAAAGGGACTCCAAATTATTGTTTTTGGTATCCTAAGGATACTAATTTTACTTTAAGTGCTTACACTGATGTAGATTGGGTTAGTTGTGTAGATGACCGAAAGAGTACAAGTGGTGGTGCATTCTTTATTGGATGTAGGTTGATTTCATGGCTAAGCAACAAACATGATTCCGTCTCTTTATCAACTGCAGAGGCTGAGTACATAGCAGCAACATCTTGTTGCACACATGTACTATGGATGAAGCAAACATTGAAGGATATAGGAGTGATGTGTGAGAGCCTATCTCTATCTTCTATGATAATACAAGTGAAATAAATATTTCAAAGAATATGGTAATGTGTTCAAGGACAAAGCATATATCTATCAGATATCATTTCTTAAGAGAGAAGGTATTGGAGAATGAAGTCAGGCTTGAATATGTGCCTACAAAGGATCAGATTGTTGATATATTTACTAAGGATCTTCCAAAGGATACTTTTGAGTATCTCCGGGAGAAGTTGGGGGTTACTACCCCTCCTTTGAACTAGGTGCACATAGAGGTGCATCATTCCAATGGATCTATAGATTCATCATTTTTTTGGACTAATGACTGGGGTCTACTCCTCAGGGGGAGTAAGAAGTATCATTGTTGCAGTATGAGATGTGTGTTGCCATGGGTGCACTCCTAAGGGGGAGTGATCAGAATTATATATGGTTGAAGAATTATGTAAAAAAAAAAAATTCCATTGATGTTAAAGGGGGAGAGAGAGTCATGTGAAAAATAATAGTGTTTTCTTTGATGGTTTTTCACATCATGTGTTTCCATCAATGAAAAAGGGGGAGATTTTTGCAAGTATGAATGAGTATGGTGGTGTTTTCATTAATGTTGTCATTGATGTCAACACAATATAGGTTGTTGCAGATAAAGGAAAAAAGTGATTATAGGTGGTGCATGTATAGTTGAGATATTGTAGAGATGTTGTGATTACATGGAGCTATCTTTATGGTGTTGCAGGTGTGTTGATATGATGATTTACCAAGTGCTTTTGAGAAAATTAATAAATAGTGAAGACATAATTGTGTGTGTGTTCAGAATGTGCTCTGGTATGTGCTCCGCATTTCTTCTCTATTGATCATATTCTTGTGCGGATCTATAGTGTTGTTTAAGGGAATCCTTGGGTGATATATCCTAGATTATAGCTTCTAGTTTGATGAAGAGTGGAAGTCAAGTTCACTAGTTTGTGAACTGGTCCGACAGAGTTGTTTAAGAGAAATGTATCTGCTCTGCATTCCTTCGATGGTTTGTTTCAGGCCTTGTGGATCTTGAAGAAGGCTTGTAATAGTGTTATCTATGTTCTATCAAATGTGTTCATGGTTTGGTGCTCTAGAAGACTAGTTTCAGAGTTACTATGTGTGTTTGTATAGTCTGAATGGGTTGATGGAAAGTGTTTTGTGTATGAAGGTTGTTGTAGTAGCTGTGGATGAATTTGAAGGTATCAAAGATGTGTTCTAGTGTAAGTTGAAGCATGTTATGTTGTCTGCATGTTATCTTCTTGTTACAAATTTGTGCACTTCAAAGTTGATTGGTGTTTTCATTAGGTTTGGCCGACCTAGTGTTTACACGTCATGTGAAGGATAATTATCAATTAAGGAAGTGTGTGATTGATCAAATATGTTGTTTTGGGTCTTGGTTAAGTGTTGGTTTGGTCCGCTCTCATTCTCACCCAACATGGGAATGTTGAGTTTCCGATCTAATTTTAATTTGTAAATGAAGAGTGTGTAGCCAACCTTGGAGAAAGTTTCTAAGGTTGAAGATGGTATAAATACAAGACAAGATGTTAAGGATTGAATGCCACAAGTGCGAGAAGCAAGTTAGATGTGAGAGATTGTGTGAAAGTGAACTGAGGTAACGAGGACTTCAATGTGTTAAACTCCTGAAAGCAGTGAGTTGATCATGTCAGCAATTCTTTGATCAAGGTTGTGGATGTGTGCAAGTTGCTATGGTGGATCTTTTGTTGCATTGAGATAATGTTCTCTATGTAACATTCTTCTTTCTATCTTTCTCTATTTGTAGGCAGTGAGCCTCTTTGTAAATGGTTTTGCAATTACTCTTATATTGTGAGTTAATCCTGACCGTGGTTTTTCCCTTATTGGGTTCTCCATGGAAATTTGTTGTTTCTTGTGTTTTCTTTATGTTATTTGCACTTCATGCTCATACTTAATAATAGATTAAAGTGAATGTGCAATTGTTTAAGACCTATGGTGAATGTGATTAGATACAACTGATTCACCCCCCCTCTTAGTCATCTTGTTCATTTCAACACTTTCATATAATCTCCTATTTGATAGACCATGTATTCATGAAATGAATGCAATGTCATCAATGCGACAACGCATGCTGAAATACATTTACAAAAGTAAGGTTTACATGATAAAAGTTGATTCAAAATTTAAAAATTATTTACAAATTGAGAAGGGA
This sequence comes from Sequoia sempervirens, assembly GCA_007258455.2. Classification (NCBI taxonomy): domain Eukaryota; kingdom Viridiplantae; phylum Streptophyta; class Pinopsida; order Cupressales; family Cupressaceae; genus Sequoia; species Sequoia sempervirens. The sequence continues at coordinate 86,513,284 of VDFB02047397.1, forward strand.
ATGAAAAATCCTTTGACAACATTGACACCAACTACAAAATTTGAACCTTTACAAGTTGAGGATAAACATGAGAGCCTTTCACCCATGAGAAATTTGTTGGATGATGATTGGGTATTGTTAGATTTCACACCTACATTTATGGGAGAGTAAAATATTACACACAAATTAGAAAAATAGAAAGAAGTTACGATGGTATCATCACAATATAATATTGAAACATCCAAGAAACAAAAGTTCACAACTTCTAGTAGTAAGGATAACACGGATTACTCATCTAACTATGATGAAAGTGCCTATGAAAAACCACCTTCCTCGAAAGAAATGGAATAGGTTATCAACTCTTGAAACAATTTGGCTCTAATGGAAATGAATGTGGAGTGAAAGAACAAGGCATATGTGTCTCTATAGAGCCTAGCACACAAGAAGCAACAAGAGGTCTTGATTATTTTCCTTTGAAATAAATGAAAGCATCAAATAAACCTTTGCTTAATCTCAATTCCATCACGCAAGATTCTTCTAAGATAACTTTGACCTCGGTGCATCTTGAGATGATAGATACTACATGTGAAAATAGTGGTCATGATGTTACTTCATCTTGAAATACAAGTTTTAGTGATGATTTAGGTTCATTATATTTTACACCATCCTTTATTGGAGAGTATTGTAAGAGAGGGGGACCAGCCACATTCAAGGCCCCAGGTCATGAAGGGCCAAGAGTGGAAGGCTTCCCTAACTTACCTTAGCTTAGTGGGGTGTTAGGAAATGCAGGACGAGAATGATGAGGACTATGAGGTCCTTCAATCAATCTACAGACCCAAAATACAGAACGGGGATAGGTGAGCCAGTTTTTGAGTCCAACACTATGCCTCAAAAAGCTCTCTATTCGAGGATGAAAGCACAGTCTTAGGACGACAACGCGGCGTGATGGCATCTCTCAAGTGTGCTGGCGTCCGTACGACTAGACAACTAAAGAGACAAGGTTGAACTTAAGAAAAAAGACTAACGGCCCAGCTAACTACTTCTAAAGGGCCAAAACAATGTTATGAAGTAGACGAAATATGCTCTAATGTGATAAAGTAAAAATGAAAGAGTTAGGGTGGCAAGAATAATCTCACAAAGGAATTTGTTCGCTAGTTAGCTCCTAGTAGCACGTTCACCTACACACAAAGAAGAGGGAAATTTGGTTGGGGTTGTTAAGGGGTCTTCCTTATTCAAACCCCCGCTTTGGTGTTTCCACCTCCATGGACAACCAAGTTTGCAACAATGGAGAAAAAGTATGATAAAGGAAGGAAATAAAGCAAAGAACACTAAAACACTACAAAATAGTAAATGTACTTACTCAACCAAGTAATAGAGGAGAGGAGTGGAAAGCTTACCACCTCCACCAAGAGCACCCAAGGATAATGGGGGAGAAAATGACAGGAACTCAAGCCTCTGTTGCAATGGTGTTTTCCAACACTTGCTCTATTGAAGTGATAGAGTGATGTTGTTGCTGCTATGGAGTGCAAAAGTGTCGCTAGAATGCTTGAAGATTGCTTGAAGGATGCCAAAGATATTGTGAATCTTGTGTAGAGGATGAAATGGAATAGTGAATAGTGGATTTGAAGGAAAGATGAATAAAATGACCATATTCGGGTCATTCGACCGAAGGGGGCATTACAAATCGACTGCCAATGAGAAGTGTAATGCCTTTGTAGGCTCCAGCTGCAGGAATCTACCAGGGATGTAAGCACACCATGCAGATGTCTATGCATTATGCGGGCATCCCTGACAGAAATTCCCCCATTGAAACTCAAAAAAGGCACCAAGTGGAATGAAGACATCGGGTTACGTGTAATTCGGCCTCTGAACTTGGTTTTCTAAAGTGGAGAAAGGAAAAAGGGGAATTTGCATAAGGGGTGCAAATTCACTCCTATACAAGTACAAAATATTTTAGTCTAAACCTAAAGAATCTTGTGTGTGTATGAAATATTGTGATAAGAAAGCATTATTTTCTTCACAAGAGAAAGAAATGACCCCTACTATTGATCAATAGAATATCTTGTTGAGGCTTCTCAAAACCTGCCTGATTGCTCTTCCTCCAAGAACATAAAATAAATTCTATAATAAAAATTCATTTTTTGCATATCATCGAGTGCATGGTCATTCTACTAATGAATGTAACACCTTGAGTAATAAAATACAACATCTTAAGGATTATGGTGCTCTTCCTTGTGTTGATCCACCTACTGCCTCTAATTGATAATGATTTTCATCTTATCATTTTGCTCATCACTATGTGGCATCGTAGCTTTATTCACTTTGCTCATTTCCATTCATGGTGGTACAATCTTAAGTGTAACCATATTTTTCATGGTAGCAATATGATGGTTATTGGTGTGGTTTCCCTTGTCTCTATGCTTAGGGGGCAAGGATAACTTTTTTTGGGGAGGTGTGCATTATTTTAAAGGATCTTGTCTTCTCTTCTTTCTCCTTAAAATACCAATATAACAAGTATGTTGAAATTTTAAGGGGGGGCATATAGTCCCTCGTTCATTAATAAGTGATATCTTCTTAGTCATGATAGTATACATCTCCTAGGAAGTGTGACCTTGTTGATCAAGGTGCATTTTTTTTTAATCCATGCGATGTGTCTCCTTTGTGGTGATATTAGATTTGATATCCCACAAGAGTGTGATATTTTATTGGCATATGGAATTCCTCTTGGTAGTAATTCTATGTTTAGTATGAGTCTTTTTTTCCTTGGTTAGTCCTCTCTTGGTGGAGATATCAAGTGTGATATTCCCTAAGGTGTGACCTTTCATGAATTAAGCAAGACTCCTTTGATTATTTTTTATTCTAGCCTTTGGTGGTATGATGTTATTACAACATCCTTTGAGGTTTTGTGGCACTATCCTTTTATTCCATCCACTGAGATGTTGAGCCTTTTATTTTCATTATGTTCATTGAGACATTAAGCCTTTTATTTTCATTTTGTTCACTGAGACATTAAGCCTTTTATTTTCATTCCATTCACTGAGACATTAATCCTTTTGTTTCATTCACTGAGATGTTAAGCCTTTTCATTTTCTTGGCTTCACTTTGTTCATATGTTGAACCTAGTATAAGCATTGGAATAGCATAGTCGCCCAACATAATGCACCTTGTTTGGGGCCATGTGTTTTAGAAGTGTTTAGCATAATACAACTTGCTAGCCTTATGAAACTTAATGTAATTCATGGACACATAGCATAATACAACTTGCTATTCCATCTCTTTTCTTTTTTCATTATGTTTGTGTATCTTTACTTGTTTCATATCATATGATACATGTGTGTTCCTTTGTGTGTATGTTGGTTTGCCATGGGATCTTGGATCCTAGGGGCTTGATCACCCTCCTTGATCCTTAGTTATCTTGTCTCTCTAACATTTGGACAATCAAACCCTTCTTGACATATATTTCTCTACTTTAGTGTGAGTCTAAGCATAAGTTCATACTTTCACTAAAGTGGGGGCTAAAAGTAGTGTAGAAAATTATATTGTTGCAAGTATGAATGAGTATGGTGGTGTTGTCATTAATGTTGTCATTGATGTCAACACAATACATGTTTTTGCAGAGAAAGGAAACAAGTGATTGTAGGTTGTGCATGTATAGTTGAGATACTATAGATGTTGTGAGTACATGGAGCTATCTTTATGTTGTTGCAGGTGTGCTGATATGATGAGTTACCAAGTGCTTTGAGAAATAGTGAAGACAAAATTGTGTGTGTGTTCAGAATGTGCTCCAGTTTGTGCTCTGCATTTCTTCTGTGTTGATCCTATTCTTGTGCGGATCTGAAGTGTTGTTTAAGGGAATCCTTGGGTGATATATCTTGGATTAGAGCTTCTGGTTTGATGAAGAGTGAAAGTTTTGTTCACCAGTTTGTGAACTAGTCTGGCAGAGTTGTTTGTCTATGAACTAGGAGAAGTGTATCTGCTCCGTAGTCCTCCGCTGGTTTTTTTTAGGTCTTGTAGATCAGGTAGAAGGCTTGTAATGGTGTCATCTATGTTCTATTAAAGGTGTTCATGGTTTGTTGCTCTGAAAGACTAGGTTCATAATTATTGTGTGTGTTTGTATAGTTCAGATGGACTAATAGAAAGTATTCTATGTATGAAGGTTGTTGCATTAGCTACGGATGAATATGGAGGCATCTGAGATGTGTTCCAGTGTATGGTGAAGTATGTTATGTGGTTTGCATGCTATCTTCTTGTTGTGGAAACATGTACTTTAAAGTTCATTTGTGTTTTCATTAGGTTTGGTCGACCTGGTATCTACATGTCATACAAAGGATAAGTATCAATTAAGGAAGCACGTGATTGATCTGAGATGTTTTTTTGGGTCTTGGTTAAGTGTTGGTTTGGTCCACTCTCATTCTCTTCTACCATAGGAATGTTGAGTTTCTAACCTAATTTGAATTTGTAATATGAAGTGTGTATCCGACCTTGGAGAAAGTTTCTAAGGTATAAGATGGTATAAATACAAGTCGAGATGTTATGGATTGGGAGTATGAGAAACATGCCACAAGTGTGAGAAGAAAGAGTGTGTGAAAGTGAATTAAGGAAATAGTAATTTAATGTGTTAGACTCCAGAAAGCAGTGAGTTGATGGTGTCTGCAATTCTTAGATTAAGGTTGCGGATGTGTGTAATTTGTTGTGGTGTATTTTATGTTATCTTTTTGTATCTGTAGGCAATGAGCCTCCCTATTGGATAGTGAGTCATATCTGTAGGAAGTGAGCCCTTTGGCAATGAGCCTCTTTCTAATTGGTTTTTATATTACTTTATATTGTGATTTAATCCTCACCGTGGTTTTTCCCTTATTGGGTTTTCTACATAAATTTGGTGTTTCTTGTGTTGATATTATTTTTTTGTTATTTGCACTTCATAATCATACTTAATAACAAATTAAAGTGGATGTGGAGTTAATGGTTGTTTGATATTTGTGGATGTGATTGGTGACAACTGATTCACCCCCCTCTCAATTGTCTTGCGCCTTTCAACAATTCATATCAGAGCTTTGGTTCCTTGGAGAAGAGCTTAATTGCTTGAGGTAGATTCGATGGCGCACAAATTGTCAATCCCTGTGTTTGATGGATCTGACTATAGTGACTAGAAATTGCATATGAGAGGTTACTTGATCTCTCTTGGTTACAAGACTTGGAAAGCTATTGAGACAAAATATGTTGCAATGACAAGTGGTCCTTCTTATGCTGATGAGATTACTACCTATGAGGAAAATGAAAAAGCAAGGTATGCAATCTATAGTGCTTTATCTAAGACTGAGCAGACAAAATTTATTTCCTTAGGCAATGCTTATGAAGTTTGGAAAATGTTGGAAGATATCTATGAAGGAAATGATAGAGTAAAATTTTCAAAGAAGTTAACAGTTAAGTGCAGATATGAGAACTTGAAAATGGAAGAAGGTGAAGATATTGCAAGCTATTTTTAGAGGGTTGATATTGCAGTAAATGAAGTAAAAAATCAAGGTGGTACTCTGATAGATGAAGATGTAATGGAGAAGATTTTGATGACCCTACTAGAGAGTTACAATGATAAAGTATCAGCCATTGAGGAGGTGTATGATCCTAAGAAATTCACTAAAGAACAACTATTTGGCACCTAGACAACATTTGAAATGAGGAAATTTGGAAAAGAAAAGGAGAAAACAGAAACAACCTTCAAAGCCACTAAGACAAAAGATGATCTAAATAGTGAAGGTTCAGAGGAGTTGGAAGCAAACTTTACAAGGAAATTAAAGAAAGGTACTGGCAAGTACAAAGGTATGTTACCTTTTAAATGTTTCAGTTGTGGAAATATTGGTCACTATGCTTCAAGATGTCCAAATAGAGCTATAAACAAGAAGAGCAGAGACAATAAAGACAAAAAGGATAAGAAGTTCAAGAGATTGTACTATGTTAGAGAAGATGCTGGAATTTTTGATGATGAATCTAATTTTGAGGGTGATAATGATGAATGCATGTTTTTAGCCTTAGAGAATAAATCAGTGCCTACTAACTCTGGAAGATGTGCAAGGGAATGTGGTCTGGAAAACAAGAAGCTTGAGATGGAAGGTACTCTGGTTACTTCCTTTCATGCTAGACAAGACGAAGATTATTGGGAAATTGATAGTGATTGTTCAAATCATATGATAGGAGACAAAAGTAAGTTTACTAAACTTGAAAAGTATGATGGTGGATTAGTCATATTTGGAGATGATTTTGGTGCAAAGATTGTTGGAAAAGGAACAATTAATTTTGATGGAAAACATAGTATTGATGATGTCTATTATGTAAAGGGGTTAAGGAATAATCTCTTGAGTGTTGGACAAATGTGTAGCAAAGGATTCAAGCTTGTGTTTCAGGATAACACCTGTGAGATCAGAAAAGGGTTCAAAACTGTGGTAGTTGCAAGAAGAAGAACATATGGAAACATTTATCAGCTTAAGGGTGTTGATGCTCAGTGTCTTGTATCTCAAGTTAATGAAAGTTGGCTATGGCACTAGAGGATGGGACATGTAAAATTTGACAATATGATCAGGATTAGTTCAAGAGAAGTTGTCAGGGATCTTCCTAAAATCACAAAGCCCATCAATATTGTTTGCATAATTTGTCAATTGGGAAAACAAACAAGATGCGGTTTTAAAGGAAAAGAACAATCAACTACTGAAATGTTGGAATTGATTCATACAAACCTCTATGGTCCCACAAGAACAAGAAGTCTTAATGGTGACAGGTATTTTGTTCTTTTTATTGATGATTATTCTATAATGATGTGGGTTAATTTTCTTAGGGGGAAAGCTCAAGCTCTAGATAGATTAAAAGCGTTCAAGGCCAGGGTAGAGAATGAAGTGAACCTAAGAATCAAATTTTTAAGGTCTAACAGAGGTGGATAATTCACTTCCTTTGATTTTAATACATTTTGTGAAGAACATGGTATAAAGAGACATTTTTCTGCTCCTAGAACTCCTCAGTAGAATGGAGTTGTAGAGAGGAAGAACCAAACTATTCAAGAGGCTGCAAGGACTATGATGAAAGAGGAAAATGTACCTAATGTATGCTGGAGAGAAGCAATCCACAATATTGTTTATATTCTTAACAAAGTTCAGATCAGAGATAACAACACAAAGACTCCTTATGAACTATGGACTGGAAAGATTCCTATTGTTGAGTACTTTAAGGTGTTTGGAAGCAGATGTTATATTAAAAGAGAAGATGAGAACCTTAGAAAGTTTTATGCAAGATGTGATGAAGGTATTTTCCTTGGATATTCAACTAATAGCAAAGCTTATAGATGCTTCAATAAAATATTGAGAAAGATAGTTGAAAGTGCAAATGTAAAAATTGATGAAGATATGCATAGATGAGTTGAAATAAGTGAAATTGAACTAGATGAACCTATGTGTGGAAAGGAACAACAATAGAATAAGCAAGAAGAAGAAGAAATTGAAGAAGAAGAAGAAGCTTCGGAACCTACTCCTAAGACCACAAAATATGTACAAAAAGATCATCCTAAAGAACAAATAACTGGAGATAAAAGTGAAGGTGTAAAGACAACAAGAAAAGTTGTGGTAGCTGAGGAAAATCTATGTTTAATTTCCAAGATTGAACCTAAAATAGTGTGTGAAGCATGCAAAGATGAGAATTGGGTTAGAGCAATGAAAGAGGAGTTGCAACAGATAGAGAAAAATCAGACATGGGAATTGGTTCCTAGACCTGTAAACAAGAACATAATTGGTACAAAGTGGGTGTTTAGGAATAAGCTGAATGATAATGGTGAAGTAGTAGGAAACAAAGAAAGACTTGTATGCAAAGGTCATTCACAGGTTGAAGGAATATAATTTGAGGAGAAATTTTTCCTAGCGGAAAGAATGGAGGCTATTCAAATGTTTTTGGAATTTTCCGCTCACAAAGATATCAAGGTATATTAGATGGATGTTAAGTTTGCATTCCTGAATGGAGAATTGGAAAAAGAAGTTTACATGGAACAATCAGAGGGATTTCAGTTACCAAATAAACTAGACATGGTCTAGAAGTTGAAAAAGGCACTCTATGGACTTAAAAAGGCTCCTACAGCATGGTATGCAAGGTTGGACAAGTATTTGACACAACAAGGGTTCAACAAAGGCTCCACAGATAGTAATCTCTATTTCAAGGTTGAAGGAAACAAAATATTGATAGTGGTTGTGTATGTTGATGATATTATCTTCAGAGTAAATGAGGGTATGTGCAAGAGATTTGTAGAGGAGATGCAAAAAGAGTTTGAAATGTCTATGATTGGTGAGTTGAACTTCTTTCTTGGACTTCAAGTGAATCAAACTAATAAGGGCATATTCATTTCACAATCAAAGTATGTTAAATAATTGTTGAAGAATTTTGGAATGGATGACTCCAAACCGGTCTGTACCCCTATGGTGACTAGATGCAAACTAAGTAAGGATGATGATTCTCCTAAAGTTGATCAAAGCATGTACAAATCTATGATTGGTGGACTGTTATATCTTACTGCTACTATATTGGATATCATCCATGCAGTATGTTTGGTTGCTAGATTTCAAGCATAACCTAAAGAAACACATGTTACAGTTGTGAAGAGGATATTTAGATATCTAAAAGGCACTTCAGATTATGGCTTGTGGTATCCTAAGGATACTGATTTCACTTTAAATGTGTACACTGATGTAGATTGGGTTGGTTGTGTGGATGACCAAAAGAGTACAAGTGGTGGTGCATTCTTTCTTGGAGGAAGATTGGTTCCATGGCTAAGCAAGAAATAAGATTCAATTTCTTTATCCACTGTAGAGGTTGAGTACATTGTAGTAGCATCTTGTTGCACATAGGTATTATGGATGAAGCAAACATTGAAGGATATAGGAGTGATATGTGATGAGCCTATCACTATCTTCTATGATAATACAAGTGCAATAAATATTTTAAATAATCTGGTAATGCATTCAAGGTCAAAGCACATATCTATCAGATATCATTTTTTGAGAGAAAAGGTATTAGAGAATGAAGTCAAGCTAGAATATGTGCCTACAAAGGATCAAATTGTTGATATATTTACTAAGGCTCTTCTTAAGGATACTTTTGAGTGTCTCTAGGAGAAGTTGGGGGTTACTGCCCCTCCTTCTTCGAACTAGGTGCACATGGAGGTGCATCAGTCCAGTGGATCTACAGATTCTTCTTTTGTCTGGACTGATGACTGGGGTCTACTCCTCAAGGGGAGTAGGAAGTATCATTGTTGCAGTATGAGATGTGTGTTGTCATGGGTGCACTCCTAAGGGGGAGTGATTAGACTCTTTGTTCTTTTCCATTAATGTCAAAGGGGGGGAGAGAGTCATGTGAAAAAGAAAATTTTGAAAGGAGCATAGATAGATAGAGAGAATATTATAAGGAAAAGAGAGTGAAGGAATGTTGTGTAGATTGTCCAATCTAGAAAATAAAGGAGAGTATGTATTGTGTCTTTGGTGGTTTTTCACATCATGTGTTGCCATCAATGACAAAGGGGGAGATTGTTGCAAGTAAGAATGAGTATGGTGGTGTTGTCATTAATGTTTTCATTGATGTCAACACAATACAGGTTGTTGCAGAGAAAGGAAACAAGTGATTGCAGGTTGTGCATGTATAGTTGAGACACTATAGAGATGTTGTGAGTACATGGAGCTATATTTATGTTGTTGCAGGTGTGCCGATATGATGAGTTACCAAATGCTTTGAGAAATAGTGAAGACAAAATTGTGTGTGTTCAGAATGTGCTCTGGTTTGTGCTCTGCATCTCTTCTATTTTGATCCTATGCTTGTGTGGATTTGAAGTTTTGTTTAAGGGAATCCTTGGGTGATATATCCTGGATTAGAGCTTCTAATTTGATAAAGAGTGAAAGTTGTGTTCACTGGTTTGTGAACTGGTCTAGCAGAGTTCTTTGTCTGTGGACAAGGAGAAGTGTATCTACTCCACAGTCCTTTGTTGGTTTGTTTTAGGTCTTGTGGATTTGGTATAAGGCTTGTAATGGTGTTATCTATGTTCTATCAAAGGTGTTCATGGTTTGGTGCTCCAGAAGACTAGGTTCATAATTACTCTGTGTGTTTGTACAGTCTAGATGGACTAATGGAAAGTATTCTATGTATGAAGGTTGTTGCATTAGTTGTAGATGACTCTGAAGGCATCTGAGATGTGTTCTAGCGTATGGTGAAGCATGTTATGTGGTCCTCATGTTATCTTCTTATTGCGGGAATGTGTATTTCAAAGTTCATTTGTAATTTCATTAGGTTTGGTCGACCTGGTTTCTACATGTCATGTGAAGGATAAGTATCAATTAAGGAAGTGTGTGATTGATCTAAGATATTTTTTTGGGTCTTGGTTAAGTGTTGGTTTGGTCCGCTCTCATTCTCTTCCACCACGGGAATGTTGAGTTTCCGACCTAATTTGAAATTGTAATATGAAGTGTGTGTAGTCGACCTTGGAGAAAGTTTCTAAGGTTGAAGATGGTATAAATACAAGTCGAGATGTTATGGATTGGGAGTATGAGAAACATGCCACAAGTGTGAGAAGAAAGAGTGTGCAAAAGTGAATTAAGGAAACAATACTTTAATGTGTTAGACTCTAGAAAGCAGTGACTTGATGATGTTTGCAATTCTCAGATTAAGGTTGTGGATGTACGTAATTTGTTGTGGTGGATTTTTTGTTATATTTTTGTATCTATAGGCAGTGAGCCTCCCTATTGGATAGTGAGTCCTATCTGTAGGCAATGAGCCTCCTTCTTGGGTAGTGAGCCCTTTGGCAATGAGCCTCTTTGTAATTGGTTTATCTATTACTTTATATTATGAGTTAATCCTCATCGTGGTTTTTCCCTTATTGGGTTTTCCACATAAATCTAGTGTTTCTTTTGTTAATATTGCTTTATGTTATTTTCACTTCATGCTCATACTTAATAACAAATTAAAGTGGATGTGGAGTTAATGATTGTTTGAGATCAATGTGATTGGTGACAACTGATTCACCCCCCCTCTTCTCAGTTGTCTTGCACCTTTCAACATATATACCTTTACAATTTCATATTATCTTTTGGACCCTATTTTATTGGACTTAATTATGCTTCTAATTTTCCAAATTATGCATTCCAAAGCCTTATTTTTACCATTTTTCAAAGGTGAAACAATATTAAAAAAATACATTCAATCATTAAATCACCTTGGATCAAGTGTGTCTTGGAAGTTTGGGCCAGGACCCATTCGCCCAAGGGTGAACAAATCTCTCTCCTTAGCCAGGACCCAAATTCAAATATGTTATTGGTGGTATTTTAATATCCAAAATTCAAATATGAAGTGTTGGCTTTTAGAATATGATTTTTGATAAATTGGATTAACACCTATAAATACCTAGTTATTTTATCATTTGAAATCTAATAACAAGATAGAAGTGAAAATCAATTGAGGAAATTATTGTCAAGAGCATTCAAGAGCAAGTCAAGAGCATCATATCAGAGCATTATTACAACAATTCAAGATGTTAACATCATGTTGAAGTTTATGTATGTTCATGTTGTCTTGTGAAGGCTAACAAGTGTTGTAGGTCTTCAAGCATTCAAGCAAATCTATCAAGCAAGATACAAACCCTTGAAGGGATGTGTTTGTCTTCAATCCTTCAAGGAAGCCATTGAAGGGTGGTGAGTTGTAGCATTATGTTCATTCATCATTTCCTTCCTTTCCATTCAAGGTTTTTATCATTGACATTACCATTGTGGAAGTGGAAACACTAACACAACATTTGACTGAGGCAAGCCCCTATATGACACAACATTTCCCCTCTTTGTGATGTGTAGGTTGTAGGTTTGAAGTGGATTGATAAGAGCTTGAAGATCCATTTTGCATTGTTATAGTTATTGTCACCATTCTTGTCAAGACACATAAACTCACCTACATGATTTATTTACGACATTTCAATTGTGGGACATGCATAAAATAGAAGCTCAGATCTAACACTAGAGGACCTCAAAAGTTGATCAAGACCACTATATAAAGACCCATTCACCATATGGAAACCCAGTCTTTGTAGGAACATCAAAAACAACTTTTTTTAGCAGGTTTGCTATCCTTTGCATCTTTCAGATCTGCCAGAATTTGACTATTTTAGTCCATCAATTATTTAGATTTTGTATTTTTAATATTAGGGCATATAGGATCATTAGGTTAATCATTCCAAAATATTTCCAATCCATCCCAACCCTCAATTATATTTAGATCTAGGTTTGATTGGCTCACTTTCAGGGTTGATAGTCAATATTTTCACCTTGTGATCCACATCTTAATGTAATTTAGAAAAATGCCCCTTGCATCCTAGGTTATTTGCATTTAGGACCTAGGATCCCTTTATTTATGTTGCAATCCTCTCAATTCCTTTATAACTAAGTGTTGTTATGTTGTCAAAATTACTAGTGAGTACACATCAAACACAAAAAATCAAACATCATGGGCACATCGTTACAATGAAAGGTTTGACATAGTTGTAATTCGCTTAATTCTATATTTTTTTTATCTCCATCTAATCTTGAGTATTTTTCTTGTTCTTTGTGTTATTTAATTTTATATAGTTAGATCATTCACACTAACACAAATTCCTACACACAATAAGATCTTTTTTTCACATAATCATAAATATTCAAAATATTTCAAGCAAAAAAATGTTTTTATTTGAAGGTGTTGGTGATCTGAGTTGTAGAGTGCAAATCCTTAAGGTCTAATATTCTCCCAATTGTCAGGGGTGTCAAACCTAGGAAGATCACCACAAACCCATCTTTAGATTTGGAAACTTAGAACCAATTACAAAGGTGGTTAAGATTTCCTTCACACCTGGCTCTTCAAGACCAAGGGGGGTTTTCCCTAAGGTGGTGAATTGGTGCAGGAGCACCTATTCGATTTCTTGCCTCCATGAGGCCATTTGTAAATAGTTGCTTTATTTTGTGTATTGGGTCTTATAATAAGGTTTATAAAACCATTTTAGAGGTGTTTGAGTATTAGGAAGTCATATTTTAAGTCATTTTTCAAATAATGTTTAAAGTTGTTCTATATTGTAAAAAATTGTAAAAGTTGCTCAAGAAAGTTGTCAAGCAACTTGTCAAAAAGTGTCATTAAGTTTTTTTGTCAAAAAACTAATCAAAAGGTAGTTGAAAATGGTTGGTTTTATTTGGAAATGTATAAATACACCCTAAAAAACTCGAATTGGGGGTTGGAGACATCATTTTTGAAGATTGATGAATGGAAACCTCAAATGTTGTGCATTTTCTAATTTTCACATTGTTTCCAAATTGAAGTTGTGATTTTTACGGCCTAGTATGGACTCAAATAATGGATTATCATATATGGATGGAAATATATCTATTTATAGTTTCCAATTATTTTTGTCTCATTGAATTTTATTGAGTTTTGTGGAAGATATGATTATTTTGGTGAGACTGCCTATTCTAACAATATTGTGCAGAATTTACAGTCTAAAGAAGTGTGATGGTATGAAATATAAAGTATATATTTTGGATCTAAAACCAATTTTATTTTGTTTCCATGTGAATCTAATTTCATTTTCTTCAAATCTCATCAAATTTCATTAAGATTTGAATAAGTTATGACCATTCTTGTGAGGGCAGGTCTGAACCCTACCTAGGGTTTGCAATTTTGGGAAAATACAATAACTTTCATTTCAACTGTTAGATCTTCATAAGAATTGGAGGAAAATTCTATAACTATGTTTTCTTCAATCTCACTAGACATATTTGCTTCATTATTTGTTTTGTAGAAGTTATTAATGACTGTTCATTGCACTAAATTGTGGGTTGTCATAGTTATGTTTCTAATGTGATATACAATGCCTAATAACATGTGTTATACAAAGAATGTTTTGGATTATTGTTGAAGGTTTGTGAGATGTGTTGTGAATCCTCATAGCTCTACATCATGAATTGATTATTGAAATAATAAACACTACCTTACAACAAACTATACCCACTGCATAATGTATCCCAATATTGGTGTCAAAATATACCTATGTTCTAGTTTGGATATGTAATGATGAGCACATTATTAATAGATAATATACCATATAAGTGTCTAAGAATGTGTTTATAATACACCCTTTGTTGTTGTATCCATTCAAACATGGCAATGGAACACACCGAAAAATAAAACTAAAAGTTGTTTGAGTTTATGTATTTAGAGTTTTTTGAGGATGATGGGGAAAACTTCACTCATAGACCAATGCCTTTATCCATTGAGAAACAAAGTATCTGAATTTGGCCAAACATATAATAACATAAACTTAGGTTATATCTTAATCAATATATTACTAAAGACTATGATTTTTTAGAATGCATAGGCAAGCTAGGTTATAGAAATACATTCAAAAAGGTAACAGATGGTTGCAAAATATTGAGATATTCCACTTAGTAATCATTAAGCATACCCATACACTTTTTAAAATTGTGTTGAAAAGATACCATGCAAAAGATTTGCAAGGATTTTATAGACTTCTAGTTGAAAAAATAAACAACATACATCCAAAAATGTATACCATACATAAGGAGACACTCAACTAAGGTTTATTATGTCTTTAATCAATGAATATTCAAAGCTTACAAGTATTATTATAGGTTTGAGAAAAAACCTAGATCATTACAATGCAAAACTAACTACACCCAGAATTGGAAATTGAAACCCTAAGGATTCCTATGAGTATCTTTCTTTTATTGGCTCTACAAATACTCCTCTATAAATGTTATTCTCTTATTTTTTGTTTATATGGGAAAATATATCTTTTAATATCATCTAGAGACCTTGGAGAAAGAAACCATGGTCATATGAAATTGTATAGGTTTATCATGTTTGCTTGAATCACCTTCACAAGTCCATACACTTGAAGCTATTCCCCTTACATCATAAACCATATGATTGTGTACACTAACCATGTCTTAGGGGGTCCCAAAGGTATCAAGAGGCCTCTGAGAACCATCACTTGTTGAATCATGTTTTTTTTAGACCATTAATGGCATCTTGGCTAGTGTAGGAAGGAAGGTAGGTATTTTCATTCGAATGGTGGAATTTCAATAATTTACATGCCAAAGGGGAAAGAAGAGAAAAATTCCCCAAAATTATGATAGGTGTGAGGGTATGAGAAACCTCAAAATCTTGAAATTGGACTTGTTGGGGATGGCATGCCAATGATGACAAGTTAGACTAGCATGAGGAGATGAGATACCCTAAAAAACCAAAAAAATTCCAAGTGGAATTTTGGGTAGGAAAGTTCAAAGTTGAGGAAAGGATGCATGAATCACCAAACTCAAAATATCATATTTCAAGGAAAATGGGCTTATAGGGTGAAATAATACTTGTCAAGAATGGCATGCCAAGGATAATAGGTTAGACCAGCATGACGACATGAGAAACCTTGAAATCCCAAAATTTTGCAAAGTGGAATTTTGGGAAGGAAAGTTGGTAGTTAAGGAAAGGATGCATGAATGACCAAACCCAAAATATCATATTTCAAGTAAAATAGGATTAGAGGTAAAAAAAAAGTACTTGTCAGGGATGACATTGCTTAGGATTGTAGGTTAGACTAGCATGACTACATGAGAAACCCCAAAATCTCAAAATTTTGCAAAGTGTCCTGAAGAAAAGAAAAATTGCAAGGCTTTGACCAAAAAAGCACCCTATAACAAATTTTACTAAGGATATTTGATAAATACACATTAAATGAATACCCTTGGACAATTACTCAACATATGGGACCCAACTAAAGACTTCCTAGATCAGTTATTAACAAAGGGAAGATAGGATCAAAAAACATAACCTATAGAGCACAACAAAGCAAAAATTTAAACACATAAAAGTGGGTGGCAACACAAGGTATGTCAAGAAATATATATTTTGAATCATGAGAGTAATCTTGTTAATGATAAAATTTTTACCATAAGCTAGTTGTTTTATCAAAATTTCTAAGATGGTTAATTTATTGTCACATCTCTTTTGTAGGAGATCAAAACAACAAATCGATTAGTTTTACAATAGTACTTGAATAGAATGGTAAAAATTGATAATGATAAGAATTTTTATTATAGGATGATAGAGAAATTGCTCAAGTAACCAAAGTATCAAGAATATGGGGAAAATAATCAAACAAGTATATATTTGACCATCAATCTTATGAAGTTATAATATTCAACAAAGCAAGGGAGATATATAAGTGTGAAAAAATATGCAAATAAATGTTATAGTACAAAAATATACATGGCCACAAGTATAACCAACATCAATACCTAGGGAGCTTTGATATAGTACAATATGTTGATTATTCTTATGATAATGTGATCATATTCATAAGGAGGAACCAATTTAATGATCAATTTATTCTATAATAATTTAGATAAATTCAAGTTCCTATCCAACCAAGCTATTGTACCCCTATCCACCTTTTGGTTTTCCTCCAAATGTATATGTTTAGCTCACCAATATCTTGTAATTGAATTTTGGATAATCTATACAAATCAAACATAGAAGTGAAAACCTACATGCCAATGCTATGAATTCTAAACATTTTGTGAATGCAAGGGAAATATATGTTATTGTAAACAAGGTTTTTCACCTAACTAGTTCTCCTAGTGGGTCTTATTCAAACAAGTTCATATGTTAAGTTTACTTAGGTCTTAAAAATTATTCTAGAATTCTTAGTTGTCATGTGATCTTATCATATCTTATCTTGTCATTTAGTTTTTGTTGTCTCGTGTCATAAGATTAAGAAACTTGTCATGATCTTTTCTAATCCTATCTCTCACCTTACCTATTTAAGCAAGGCCTCATTGTACATTTTTTGATATAGGATTTTGTACTATCATTGATTTGTAATTGATCATTGTATAGTTTGCATCCATAATCAATAAGTTCATCATCTTGATCTACTCTCTTGTGGAAGGATATTTTTGTCTTACAAATGATCCTGGTGTGTGGGAGCTCACTATCAACTCCTACATAGTATCAAAGCTCTAAATCCACAAACTCTTTCTAAGATATCAAGATGATCTAGGAATGATCTTTTTCTAGGTGCATTTTGGGGCAAAAAGGACCTCACCATTGAGTCCTTAAGGCCCAAAAACCCATATTTTCATATAAAGAGCTTCATATTTTAGCGATAAAATGGGTTTTTTAGAGCGTTTGATAAATTTAGTAGGTCAAAAAAGTTGTATGATAGTACGTAATCTGTATGGTACATGCAGTTTACACTATATCAAGTCACTATTCCATAGGAAGAATATTCCATAATATCAATATATTCTACAAGAATTTTCTCTTGCACAATTATTGTATTAATTCTACATCACTTGTATGATTATTATTATTATTTTTTTTCGTTCTCATTGTGTTAAATTTGATAGCTTGACACTTGTCAAGTGGCATGTCCCCCACTACGTCGTCACTAATTGGCCCCTACCAACAACATTATTTTACCCACCAGGGCCTTTTCTTTAGTAATTGGTCCATTTGGGACCACTGACCAATGCTTAAGGGGGCTAATTTTTCCCTTTGATGCCCTAATTGGGCAGTTTTTCAAATCACCATAACTTTTGATCTAGGAGTCAATTTTTTTTACAAATGAGATATCATTAGAAAACTAGTTTCATGTAATTTTCATTCGTGTAAGTCTCATTATCAAATTTTCTTGTTGGTTTCTTTTGTTGTTATTTGAAGTAAAATCTCCCATTTGGACATCTGAGCTCATAAACTTTTGCTTGCTTATCCAATTTTTGTGATTATGGTAGCATTTGAAAGGTATTAAGGATATATTTTGTTTTATCCCGACACTTTTTCAAAATTCAACCCCAAATATCTTTTATTCAATTTTTTCCAATATTACATTTTGATTGATTAGTTGGACATCTTGATGCCTAGAGAATTTTTGACTTTTTGGGGGGCTTCATTTTTAGTATTCATCATATTTGGGAGTTTTTAATTGCTATTGAAGGTTGTATTTTTAAATTTGGAGATCTTATCATTTGAGGAGTGAATCATGTATTAAATTTATAGATGCATATATTATGGGAGTATTCAACATGGGAATGAATTATGTCCTCATTTCTCATATAATTTCATCCAACTCTTGGTTGAAATCACATATCATCCATCACTTGATGCTACATCCAAATATATAGTTCTTCCTTCTCCACCTTCAGAGATAATTGTTGATCCTCCACCTTCTTTGATTCTTTGTGCAAAATCATTAAGTGAGACTTCCATCATTCCTGCTCAACATGACCATCACAGTCTTTTAGATTCATTTTTTGAGATGAGTATTTGACAATCATTGCATGCTAATCAGGCACAGGACAACTAAGAGGGGGGGGTGAATCACTTGTCACAAAATACAAACTTAAGACTTCAACACTTATCAATTCCATAACCAAACTATTATGTTATTGAGTAAGAGCAAGAAACACAAATAATAGAAAGTAAATCAACATAATGAACACCATATTTTTACCTAGAAAACCCAATAAGGGAAAAACCACGGTGAGGGTTAACTCACAATATAAAAGATTATAAAACTAAATACAGAGGCTCACTGCCAAGGGCTCACTGCCTAGAAGAGGACTCACTATCCAAGTACAAAGGCTCACTGCCTATAGAAAGGAATCACTGTCCAACAAGGAGGCTCACTGCCTATAGATACAAAAGAGAACAAAAAAGATCCACCGCAACAATCAACACACATCCAAAGCTTTGAATAAGGATTGCAGAAACCTTTAGCTCACTAACTTCAAGAATCCAACACAATGAAGTACTGATGTCTCAACTCACTCTCACACATACTTCTGCTCTTATGATTTGTGGCTCACTTTCATCACTTTGCATCACACTGTCATACAATTCTTCACAATTCGACTTGCTTTTATACCATCCTCAACCTTAGAAACTTTCTCCAAGGTCGGCCACAAATAACTCATTTCATAAATTCAAATTAGGTTGGCAACTCAACATTCCCATGGTGGGAAGGAATGAGAGTGGACCAATAAAACATTTAACCAAGACCAAAAAATAATGTCTCAGATCAACCACACGCTTCCTCAATTTAATTTCATTCTTCAAATGAAGTGTAAACAACAGGTCAACCAAACGTAATAAAAACACAAATGAACATTGATGTATACGCTTCCCAACAAGAAGATGACACATGAACTCCAAAACATGCTTCATTATGTACGAGAATACATCTTAGATTTCTTTAGATACATCCGTAGTATATGCAATATGCTTCAAATTTTGAACACCTTTTACCAGTTCATTCGGACTGTGCAAACCCATATTGAAACATTGAAACATGACTTCTAGATCACCAAACTTCAACTTTCTTTTCCAAAACCTAGAGAACACCATCTCAAGACATATCCCAAATCCACAAGATCTGAAATGAAACTATAGAGGACTATAGAGTGGAAAAATTTCTCTTAGTCCACAGAAGATCAACTCTGCCATATTCGGGTCGGTCAACCCAAGGGGGCGTTACAACTTCACCTCCAATGAGAAGAGTAATGCCTCTGCAGGTTCAGTCGCAGGAATCTGCCAGGGATGTAAGCACGCCGAGCAGATGTTTGCATGCCATGTGGGCATCCCCAACAGAAACACCTCCACCAATGCTTAGTGGGATGCAAGTAGCGGGCTTAGGTGGAATTAAGCCTCCAAACTTGGTTTTCTAAGGTGGATAAAGGCAAAAAGGGGATTTGCACATGGGGTGCAAATTCATGCTTATAATTTTTTCCCCCACTTTAGCGAGCATGAATATTGATGAGTTCTTGGTAAAGTAGATCAAGAAAGAGTAAGGTTAGAAATGTATACCTGGACCATCGAGGAAGCAAACCGCGATCTGGTGAACCTGAAGGTATAGGGAAAGCAAAGGACTTCATAGCTACTCAGAACTATGAAGTTGGAAAATAAAGTTTCTTACAAGCCCGCGGACCTACAAGGAGGCAACTCCCAAGATCTTTCACATGAAGGAAGCCCTGTGAAGTAAGTGCCTTATAGGCCCATAAACCTGCAAGGAAGGTGTCCTCCAAGATCTCTCACATGAAGGAGACTGAGAAAGCACCTTACATACCCACAAACCTGCAAAGAAGGTGCCCTCCAAGATCTCTCACATGAAGGATACCTAAAGGAAGTGGACTCCACAGAGTCAAGAAGCGACCAAGTAGGAAAATAAGTGGACAGTCATGTAGACCGTCGATGATTCATAAGTCTTTCAAAGGGGTCCCTTGGGAACCCTTCAAAAGGAGAGGGTTCCACTCAAGGGATGCATTGTTCAAAAGATAATTTTCTTCTTAGAGCGATTTGTCCTCAAGGAATCCTTTTGAAAGATGTTCACTTCATCAAGGAATTTGAAAGGAAGGATATTCCCCCATGCAAGGGGAAGATTAAAGTTGTTTCCACTTTAGAGGAAGGTCTTCAAGTCCTTTCTTTACGAACCCGTGATGAAGGAAACATTTTCCATTAGGGTTCTAAGTTGAGAATGTGATTCTAAGGGAAAGTTTGTGAAGACTTTCGAGAAAATATTTGTTGGCAACGAATGCATTTTCTAAAAATTGAAGTGTAAAATAAAGGTGTTGTCACACATGAAACTGAAAACTCGAGCAAATAAAAGAAAAAGCTAAAGAAAGCAAAAAGAGAGAAAACACAAACAAAGGTCACAGGGGTAGCCTGATATTTCGGGGTCAAAACTGCTCATAAATAAATCTATATATGTATGTATAATAATAGTATATAAATGAAGTGTCAGTATTGGCATGGTGTGATGGTTTATAGTTGGCATTGTTGTTCTTTCCACCAAGGTTCAAACCCCGTTGGGGTGGTATTGTTGAATGGTTGTATTCGGTTCATAGCTCTGGTCAAAAGCGTTTACCCCTTGAATAAAAAAAAAATAGTATATAAATGAAATTTCATCAACCCCCTACTATATCAGGCCATGTGAGGAATGCACGAGAAGACAAAGTAAAAATTAAAAAATGGGTCAACTTGGAAGGGAAGAAATGCCCCCAATGCTTTGCATCATCCCCAATTTTATGAAAATCAAGCACAAACATGGAAGAATGATGATACAGATAGAAGAAGGTTTATGACACAAAAAATCATGCCTGTATCCAAGCACCAATGAGGGTGACGAGGGTCATTCAGGCACACATAGCATGAGCATGGGGAAACACTTCACACAACACATGCATACACACACAAGATCAAGAAAAGGGGCCTCCTCCTAACATTAATCAGCCATGAGGTCGTCTGCTTCCCAATCTAAATCCTCATAAGGGGAAGGAGGACAAGCCTGCAATGGTGGGATGTTAAGAGGAGGAGCATCCGAACCTCCCACAACAATGGCTAATGAAGAGGGCCCCTCGAGGTCTTCTTTGTCGAGCTCTCGTGGAGTCAAGGTCAGCAATTTTGTAATGATTACTAACAAGGTCAGGACTTCATCCATGAAGTTAAACATGCACCCCACATGAGCCCCATGTCTAACTTTAATGGACAGGACTGGCTATACCTAAGGTTCATTGCTAAGCTCATAAAATGACTTAGGAGTGGTGACGAACTCAGGGGAAGTCAGAACTGGTTCTGTCACCAAGACAAAACAAGTCAATGTAGGACCGTCATGTGGAGAAGGTGGGGTCCTCCTACATCCTTCATTGTCGGACGGACCATCCTCTGCCTCCTGTTTCATCGAAGGAGATGAACTCCCCATGGACAAGGCCAGAGGCATGGAGGAAGAGGAGGAAAGAACCATAACGGATACAAATGAAGTATTAGTCATATCCACAAGCTTCAGGAAAGGTTGGATATCTGGAACGGACATTAGCAAAGGCAGCTCCACCGAAGGAGCAATGAACACTTGTACCCATTTAGGGTTAGGCACATTCGTACTCACAACAGAAGTCAGAAGTAGTACTAAGCCATTCTAAAGGGAAGTAGAAGGAAGGGAGGAAGAATACATTGTAGGAGGTCCTGAAGTAGGGGCAGTCATTTCTTCCTCCTTCTTTTGCGAGGTGGCTTGCTCGGCCAAAAGATCCTTTCGTCAGTGCTTGTGCTTGTGCGTAAGGAAGTTTCTATGACTCTTGGAGTTGGAGGCTGGAGGTTGGGAAGGAGCAAGAGGCTTCTGCTCAACCATAGGAACATCCACTACGGCCGTTTCCGGCAGAGGGACAGGCTCCTATACAGGAGTAGGAGAAATAGGCAGGGGAGTGATAGGAGGAGTCAACTTGAGAGCCTCGGTAGTGGGCCTCTTTCTGCTCATTTCCTTAGGAGCAGGAGTAGTAGGAGGCCGTGGAGGTCGAGACAATGAGGATTCTCTCGGGGAGACCTTCTTGTCGTACCGAGCAGGTTTAGGTTCTGTCGGTAGAACAAGAAGTTTGAAAGCAGGACACTTAGGCTTTCACCAAGCGGGCACCATAGGTTTCTCCTGTAGATGAGGAGTAAGACCTGATGGTACCTCGACAGAGTGAGAAGAAGCACTAGACTCGCCAGCGGAAGAGGAAGAAGGAGGATCATGAGTTTGCTTCTCTTCTTCCTTCTTTCGTGCCTTAGCGGCATCGTTGTCAGCTTTCAAGAAAGCCTTATGTGAGATGACATAAGGCAAGGGAGGGTATCTAAATTTTGACCTCAGATGCCTTTTCTTATGATTATGATATGTTCAGTACAATAGGTTTTTCCTAGGCAGAAGAGGACCCATGGACACAAGCCAAGGGTGGTCCAAGGAGTAGCTACCATGTGCAACCGGTGGTCTATAACCGGTATCATGGATTACGTGAATGAAACCCTTGTGGATAAATTTTAGGCATTTATGCATGACAGAGGGTACCACATTCATCGTCACTAACCAAGGGATAGCCAATTTTACCCTAAAGAGTTCAAACCCAGGGATGATATCAAACAGGAGTTTCAAAGACATAGGTCCAACTAAGACCGACAGGACAATACTACCCAAAGGGGGTACAAAAATCCCATCGTGTGTGCAGATGGTACTCACAGGAGCATCATACCCATCCTTGTGTAAGAAATTTATTAGTATAATCCCCTATGTTATTATGTTTACTTCTGATGTCAAATCAATGAGAACACCCGCTACGATGTTTCCATTGATTCGTGCAAGAATGTAAAGAGGAGATGGTTCCTTGTTAAAACCCATTGGTAGGTCCTATGAAGTGAAAGTTATACCAGTACCACTATCCATAGGTTTCATAGAGGGGATGGGTTGATGCAGGAAGGAGCCATTATGCACACTAGATAATGCTTTCACAGAGTCCCTAAAGGCTAACAGATAAGATAGTGACCCAATTAAGGTTTCGTCATGCAATACCCTTGGAACCTTCCAACAACGCCAACTAGGGGTCATAGGCTGGCTTGTAAGGTGATAGCCTCACAACACTCACACCTACAACACTCCTAGAGTATGAGAAAAGGAATTGTGAGGATCGCAAGAATGGAACCAAAATGGTTCATGTCAAGTTCACCAAAAATGTAAGAGAGGGGCCACCACGTGCAAGACCATAGGTCACAGAGGATCAAGACACAAGAGGCTTCCCTAACTTACCTCAGCTAAGTGTAATATTAGGAAATACGAGGTGAGAGTAATGAGGACCGTGAGGCCTCTTAGTTACTCTACAGGCCTGAAACACAGGAAAGGGCTAAGCGAGCCAGTTTTTAGGTCTAACACTACACCTTAGGAAGATCTTTGTCTGAGGACGAAAGCACGGTCTCTAGACGTCAGTGCGGCATGTTGGTGTCTGTATGTCCAAACAACAATGAAGACGAGGTAAAACCAACAAAAATTGGCTAACGACCTAACTGACTAACTAAAGGGCATGAATGATGTGATTAAATAAATGAAATACTCTCTAATATTATAAAGAAAATATACAAGAGTAAAGAGAGCAAGGAGGATATTACCAAGGAATTCGTTCACTAGCTGATTCCTCAAAAAGCACATACTCCTACACACAGAAAGAGAGGATAATGTTGGGTGGCTGTATAGGGGTCTGCCTCAGTCAAACCCCCATTTAGGTGTTCCCACCTCCATGGACAGCCAAGGAAACGAGATAAAGGAAACAATACAATAAAGAGCACAAAGCACTGCAAAATAGTATAGTGTTAACTCAACCAAATGATAGAGGAGAGGAGAGGGAAGCTTACCACCTCTACCAAGAGTACACAAGGTTGCTTGGGGGAGAAAATGAGAGGAACTCAATCCTCTTTTGTAATGGTGTGGTCCCAAACTTTCTCTATCGACGTGATGGAGTGTTTTTTTGCTACTATGGAATGCAAGAATGTTGCTTGAAGCTTGAAGTGGATGCCAAAGAGTGTGTTGAGTGAGCTCAATGCTTGGAAGAAGATGAAATTCTTGTTCAAGGGGTGAATTTTAAGAAGAGATGAAGAGAAAAGACCATATTCAGGTCGGTCGGCCGAAGGGGGTATTACAACTTCACCTCCAATGAGAAGGGCAACGCCTCTACAGGTTTGGCCGTAGGAATCTACCAGGGACATAAGCGCGCTGTGCAGATGTCTGTGTGTTGTATGGGTGCCCCTGATAGAAACACCTCCATCAATGCTCAAAACAGGCACCAAGTGGGATGCAAGCAGCGGGCTTAGGTGGAATTAAGCCTCTGAACTTGGTTTTCTAAGGTGGATAAAGGAAAAAAGGGGATTTACACATAGGGTGCAAATTCACGCTTATACAATTTACAATCTACAACATACTGAACTGTGTTGACATTAATGACAACACCACCAGACTAGCTCATACTTGCAACAATCTCCCCCTTTTTCATTGATGGAAACACATGATGTGAAAAACCATCAAAGACAACTTCCTTCACAATATCCCAGGAGAACACCTTCTCTTCCTCTACAAATTTTTTTCGCATGGCTTTCTCTCCCCCTTTGACATCAATGGAAAAGACCAACAACTTTGATCACTCCCCCTTAGGAGCACACTCATACTACAATAATGAAAACCTTTTCTACTCCCCATGCAGAGTAGACCCATTTATTAGTCCAGATAAATAAAGAATATGTGAATTCACTGGACTGATGCACCTTCATGTGCACTTAGTTTAGAGGGCCAATGACCCCCAACCTCTCCCTAAGATGCTCAAAAGTATCATTCAAAAGATCCTTAATAAATATGTCTGCAATTTGTTCCTTTGTGGTCATATACTCCAATCTGACTTCATTCTCCAACACTTTTTCTCTCAGGAAATGATATTTTATAGATATGTGTTTTGTTCTTGAATGCATATCTAGGTTCTTTGAAATGTTTATTGCACTTGTGTTGTCACAAAAAATAGAAATAGGCTCATCACATATCACTCCAATGTCTTTCAAAGTTTGCTTCATCCACAAAACCTATATGCAGCAGGATGCTGCAACAATATATTATGCCTCTACAGTGGATAAAGAAACTGAGTCTTGCTTTTTACTCAACCATGAAACCAATCTTCTACCAAGAAAGAAAGCATCACCACTGGTACTCTTCTAGTCATCTACACATCCGGCCCAATCAACATCAGTATAAGCACTTAGAATGAAATCATCACTCTTAGGATACCATAATCCATAATACAGTGCACCTTTAAGATATTTAAATATCCTCTTTACAATTGTTGTATACACCTAAAAATGGTCACATCTCAATAGTCTGGTAATTAATTAAATATTTTTAATATTTAATTAAATCTTTGAATTCAATCTACGTATAAATAAATCTAAATAATTTATTTATATTGTTCATTCTTTCATTTCGATTAAATAAATAAGTTTATTTAATCACTTTTCTTATCCATTTCTTAATTAATTAAATAAACATTATGATTGATTTATATTAATTATCATATATAATCTTGGCTTGAATATTTTATTCAAATAAAGATTAAATATTCTTCTCTTCTAAAAATCCTCTAAATTTCATTCACAATTAAATATTCTAAATATTTAATTAATTCTTCCAAATTCTATTTGCAATTCAATATTCCAAATATTTAATTAAATCTTCTAATGTCCATTCACATCAAATATTTCAAAAAATTCAAATCCCCCAACCCACATAACACATAAAATTAAATAAATTTATTTATTTAATATGGGTTATCTGCAACAATCGTGAAATAACTTCAAAACAAAAAATTAATAAATTTCTTTGTTTCTGAGCAAAGTTGTTCCCGTGGGTTGAAGACAAACCTCCATTCTTCTCTCCAACCTCCCAACATCTTCCATCTTCCTCTCAACCTCTCCATCTCTCACCATTCAAATTTACTAGACAACTTCACAGCCATTGATCTTTGCCAGCCAGGCTCTTTCCTGTAAAAATCTATAAAAAGGATTGTCGGGTCTCTGAAAAAAGGAGAAGCTTGCATACAGGAAAACTATAGTCAATTAGCCTCCCAGCATCCATAACCTCTAGAATCATAGCATAACATAGCTTAGCATATTAGCAATCCATATCATGGCCTATCATCCTCATATCATAGCTTCAATAGCATTCATAATCCACAACCCCTGTGTATAATCTACAACCCTTGTGCATATCCACAAACTAACATTTCACTCCACCAGCATATAGCATAGAGAAGTATTCTCTCCCTTTGCATACTCATTATGTAAGTTGCCATTTTAAGAAGCTTTGCTTACACAATTTGAGAGCAGCGGCTTCAAGCAAATCACTAGAGATAGAGGACAATGGAATGATTCTGAAGAAGCTCTATTTGATTTCTTTGATTTCATTCTATTTAGCTTTCTTTAGTTTAATGTTGCATTGGTGTGTTTTTGTTATCTTATTTTGATACTAACATTTCCCACACACATTTTTGGCGCCCACTGTGGGGCTACTGCCCCAATTTTAACATCTTTGCATAGATTTTTCTGACAGGTTATGGCTGGAAGAGCGTATTAGTGCATTAAACATGCTTCAACACATATTACACCCAGTTTAGCACTCTTTCACTCTATTTTAGCGCTCTTTAACTCTATTTTAGCGCTCATTGCAGGTTCTACAATGCTCTTTGAAGATTCCACAGCGCATCTTAGTGATTCTATAGCACTCTTTGAAAATTCCATAGCACCCTTTAAGGATTCTGTAGTGCCCTTTAAGGATTATGTAGCGCCCTTTAAGGATTTTGTAGCGCCGTTTAAGGATTTTGTAGCGCCCTTTAATGATTTTTTAGCACTCTTTGCTATTTCCATAGAGCATTTTTTTTTTAGCGCCCTTGATGTCTGTTTTAGCGCATTTCTTTATCTTAGCATAGAATTTGTAAGTCTACAACTGTAATCTATGACTTAAGTAAAATTTGACTGGATCCGACGCGACTGCGGCCAGTAAGAGCTTTAAAAAAAATGAATCAATCCTAGGATAGTCACTTAATTCAAAAATGAAGCAATCCTAGGATAGTCACCTCATTTTCTATTTTGGACTAAAAAGAACTCCATGTCTTTGTGAAGCAATATCTTCACCTAGCATAGAAAATTGTTTATTTGGGCTTAAAATTGAACTCTTGCTTGCTATGATTAAATGGTGATAGGCCTATGCTCTCCCCTTAATTGGGTGATCAAAATGCCAGACTCATCTATTCTATTTCATGCAATTTTAAGCTTTGTTAAAACCTTTTAGAAGGCCTGCCGTAGTGGGAAAAAGTACTCACCCTACGGGAACGACCTAAGTGGGAACAACTAAAGCCAAGTTTTCCAGCCCACTTTAATCAAATGCGGATGGTTGATGAAAATCCCATTCGACGGTAGTGTGCAAGATAACCATCCCCAAAGCCTTTGTTCTAAAGGTTGGGAGGTCTCCTAAGGGAGTTTATTATTGCCGCACCGAACGAAAACCCTTACTACAAAATTAGTGTAGTATCCAGCCGAAGTCAGTTTCTGAACATCATAATAATCACAGTGCAGGGGAGGGAAAAATCTACCCCCAAGATACTCACCATATAACTGCCAAGGACTATTTGTTCAGGGGATCTGGTATCCACTTCCATCACTCTGAGTACGTGCCTAGAAAAGACAAAAACACGGGTGCCCCTTCGGGGGTGGCACAGCTGTGTGAGTCGACATAGTTCTAAGATGCAGGTTGTTGATTATTATGGTGACTTACCTGAGTACTAAGAGTGAGTCTGCTTGAACTATCTATCATGTGTAAAACCTATGAAAACAATTTTTGAAAAACATTTTGATCATACACTTAATGTTTAGTATAGGACTTAAAAACAACTATTTTCAAGGTGTTTGTTGTGTTTTCAGTCACACTAATCTAGATAAAAGATCATCCAAAACTCACAATTACATTTATTACTCTCATGTTAAGAGATTGGAAATCCACAACCTTTGTTAAGAAATCAAACGAATCAAAAAGCCAAAGAAACCACTTAGCTACAAGAAACTATTAAAGAAAAGATGATTCTTGTACCAAATTCGAAAGGTTTTACTTAAACATAGAACCTTTATCCATCGATATCATGATTGTGTTAGAGGTTTCACTGATGATTATGATGTAGAACCGTTATACTCACGAGCTTTCTTTCAAAGAAGAGCCCTTTTTCAAAGGCACAACCACAGTTAGCATATTCGTTCTTCTTATATTCCCCAACCTGTAATAGAATATTCTACTCATCTGAATCAATTTCTACAATAGAGAACTCAACCACATTAGGCATTTATCACAAATCCATCTTTTTATGAAGCTACAATCAAACTTCATAAAGTGCAAAATCATTTTTTTCTTGATCTTTTGTTTAAAATTCCTGCCAATAGGATTTTCATCCTTTCAATCAGGGAAAACATGAGCTAAAGAGTAGAAATCTTTTAAGTCATAGAATCTTCATTCTATCCTGACTTTCATAACCATCAAAAATTGCACTATTTCATTCTTTTGATCAAAAGTTAGTAGAATTTGGGGCAAAGCTTATGCCTATTATCATGAGATCTTGAAAGCACATAGAAAAAGATGAAAGAGAAAGTACCACAAGCAAAATGGGTGATAATAGTGCGAAAGAAGAGAATCCATTTCATACTAAAGAGTTAACAGAAGAAAAGCTTCAAGAAGTAGAGTAGGATCCCCAATTCCATACTCTTATAGAAAGAATTTTAGAATGAAACAAAGAAAGATATTTTCTTTCATTAGCTAATCAAGGAGCTAAGTTACCTGCCGATTTTGATATAGAAGGGATTAAAGAGAATCCTAAAACTCCTCCTAATGATTTTAGTGCCCTTAGAGAATCCTGAAACTCCTCCTAATGATTTTAGTGCCCTTACTCAACAGATAAAAGAATTACAAGGGAAAATAAAGGAAATGCAAGGGGGTGCAACAAAGAAGTATGTTTTGGATGACATATCTCCTTATCCATTTGATAGGAGTCTTCAAATGATCCATTTTCCAAAACATTGTGAAATCTCTAAATTTGATAGGTACAATGGGAAAACTGACCCCATTGAACATGTGAGGGATTTCTGAAATATGAGTCTAGAATTTGCTTATGAAGATACCTACTTAATGCGATTGTTTCCATGAAGTTTGGGTGGACAATCCATGTAGTGGCTTTCCAAGATCACCCCCCCATCAAAACCTTTGAGGAGTTGATAAATCAGTTTATATAACAATACGCCTACAACATCCAACACCAGATAACCATGCTTGATCTTTGTAAAGTGAAACAAAAAGTAGGGGAATCTTTCACTACATTTTTGCAAAGATGGAGAAAATTGTTTGCACAATATTATCATCTTGTTCCTGAAAAGGAAAATATGGATATCTTCATCAATAGCCTAGATCAAGAATTAAGCTACAGGCTTAATCTTCATTGTCCTCATAACTTTGAAAAATTGATTGAAAATGAAATCACCATTGAAGGGGCCTTAGTCAAAAGAGGAGTGATAAAACTTGATAATCCAAGTTCATCCAACCATAACAACAATGATAAAACAAGGTTTTGGAACAGAAATAAAAATGTTGTCAATGATGGTATAGTGGATGCAAACAATCTACGAACAAGATCATCTATCTTCAACCTATCAAGTGCTCCACAAAACAACCAACAAGGTAATACCAACCAACAAGGAAACAACAATCAACAAGGACAAAACTCCAATCAAGAAAGCATGACCAATCAAAACAACAAGGATAATCATGGTAATTTCAATAACAATCTTGGCAATACCCAAACATCAAATCTACCAAGACCTCCATTCTTTTCAAATCGACAGAATTTTACCACTTTGGGTCAATCTCTTGAGTTTGCTCTCAATGAGCTTCTCGATAATAAGGTTATCACCTTACCACCACAAAGAGATTATGAGCCATGATTCAAACCACCATCATGGAATGACTCGTATTATTGCAATTATCATCAATGTAAAGGTCATAGAACAAATAATTGTCAAGCCTTGTGAAATCTAGTACAAGATTTAATTGACAATGGCACCATCACAATTGAAGGACATCATACCAATGACGATCATCAAACATTCAAAGATCCTTTACCAAACTATCAAAAGGGGGAAACATCATATACCAAAGCAAAAATCATAAATAATTTTGAAGACAACATAATCTGCCACATCTATGCAGATGATCAGCGTGTTAATGTTATTAAAATCAAGGAAAAACAAGAATATCAATAGGTTAATGTGACTACGAGAGGACAATAAAAAGTTGTCTTAAAAGGAAGTTCATCTAAGGCAGGTATTCCTCCTCCAAATCATTATAATCTAGTTCATCAATTGAGAAAAACATCAGCTCAAATCTCCATCCTTGAACTTCTCAAAATATCTCTCGTACACAAGAATATTTTAGAAGAAGCTCTTGTAAACACAACCATAGACACTAATCTGGATGTAAAAAAATTTCAAGCCATGGTGGGACATTTGTCTTCCCCCACTTGTCTTTCATTCTCCGAAAAAGATGATGCCTACATGACACATCCACATAATTCATCACTTTATCTTGAAGTCATGATCCATAAACACCAAATCAGACATGTCTTGATAGATGGAGGAGCCAGTTTAAACATTTGTACCTTAAAGCTAATACATGCTTTAGGAATATCAGCAAATTCCATTGATCCACGAAGGAAAATAACTATCAAGGAATATGATGATGAAGAAAGAGCTTCTAAAGGACTAATAATGCTACCTATCATAGTGGGACCTATTGTGAAAAATACCTTTTGTCAAGTTCTAGATCATGATATTTCCTATAACATACTTTTGGGTCGTCCATGGATTCATGATATGCAGGCGGTACCATCAACGTACCATCAATGCCTCAAGTTTTCGTATGATGGACAAGAAATAACTATACAAGCTAACTACAATAGCACCCAAACTTGTTCAAATCTCCAAGCAACTCAAGACGCCTTTGTGCCGCACAATAGGGAGGCTCTTACTGCCTCTTCTTCCAATCTACAAGGCCAATTGCAAGAATTGACAAATAATCTTGACACCAAGCTACATTTTAAAGACAAAGGATTAGGCGAATATTTGCTATGCCTTTCTAGCTTACCTCCTTCTCTGAGGTCATATGGTCAGCCAACCCTATCAAATCAAAAGATCGCAACAACCTCTACATCCCAAACTTCTATGCCAATCACGAAGTTTGATGGACAATTAATTAAAGCTAACACCACCAAGGAAGAAGCCGAAGACAGAGACATCCTAAGTTGGCTATACAAAGATGAAGATGAATCTGTCTTGCACATCAAGTTACCTACTGATCAATATGGCAAAGGGTATACCATCATGCAAAGAATGGGCTATGAAGGAAATGGTCCTATAGGAAAAAGAAAAGAAGGAATCATTGAGCCAATTCAACCTATTTCAATACATCCAAAAGATAAAATAGGACTTGGACATGGTAAAAATACGGAAGAGTCACCTTCACAGCGAGCACAAAAAACTCATGAAGGAGAATCAATTTCAGATAAACCCCATGAAGATGTCACTCTAAAAAAATTTTATGGATCAGTTTTCCAATTGCAGAATAGTTCAGACATTGATTCTAATGAATATGAATGGGACACCATCTATAACAATGAATTTTGGAGAGACAAACAAGTTGATACCATACACAAATATGCACCCGTTCTCATACAAGGAGAAAGCTCAGGAACACAATCATTTGAATTTGAACCATGATATGATGATGAATCAAGTGAGGACAATTCAAATTTTAACAAGATTGATAATCGACAGGAGAATACCATCATAGACCTTGTCCATCATGAAAATGACAACCATGTCATGACTTTGATAACTCAAGACTTTATCCAACCTAATGATCCCATACCTTTAGTCTATTCGAAACTTATTGATTGGGACAACGATGCACCTATCCATATCCCTACATTTCATGATGATGAGGATATTGTAAATTTCCTTTGTTCATCTAGTCAAGAAAACAATTGTTCCATCAGAGAATCTCATACTCAAGATTTTGATAGGGAGGGTGTCAAGTCTCTTAGCTGCAAAATAAATGAAATAAAATATGGATCTATCGGTGAAAACCAAAAAATGGCAATGGTAGATCACAACAAGAGAAAAATAAAGAGCGAATTTGATGGTGAAAACCTTTTTGAGGCACTAAAGGATGAGAAACTTGACACTCTTCCCAAACATTATCAAGAAAGATATTTTGTTTTGATTGAGCCAACAGAATCAATCAACATAGGTACAACAGAGCAACCAAAAATCTTGCAACTTCCAGCATCATTAACAGTAGAAGAAGTACTGAAATTCACAGAGTTCTTGAAGGAGAATCAAATCAAATTTTCTTGGTCATATGTTGATATGCCAGGGTTAGATCCTAATCTGATAATGCATCATCTATCTATAAACACAGGGGCAAAACCTATGAAGCAAAAACTCAGAAAAATGCATCCACATGTTGCATTATTGGTTCAAGAAGAGTTAAAGAAGCTTTTAGATGTTGGATTCATTTGGTCTATTGACTATGCAGAATGGATCTCCAATATCATACCTATTTCAAAGTCAGATGGAAGGATTAGAATTTGTACAGATTTCAAAGATTTGAACAAAGCATGTCCCAAAGATGACTTCCCTTTGCCAAACATAGATATGATTGTTGATTTAACTACTAGCCATGCAATGTATTCATTAATGGATGGATTTTCAAGATATAACTAGATAAAGATTGCACCAGAGGATCAAGATAAAACATCGTTCGCATGCCCTTGGGGTACCTATTGTTGGAATGTCATGACATTTGGGCTTAAGAATGTAGGAGTGACTTATCAAAGAGAAATGACCACCATTTTCCATGACATGATGCACACCTTCATGGAAGACTATGTGGATGACTTATTGGCCAAATCCAACACAAAATAAGGACATCTAGAAATCTTGTTAAAGATCTTTATCAGAATGGAGAAGTTCAATGTTCGACTCAATACAAAGAAATGTATCTTTGATGTTAAATCTAGAAAACTCTTGGGATACATTGTTTCAAAAAATGGCATAGAGGTTGATCCAGGAAAAGTAAAAGCTATAATGGACATCCTGCCACCACGAAATATCAGTCAGCTACGATCACTACAAGGACGTCTACAATCCATCAGGAGGTTTATAGCTCAACTAGCAGACAAAAGCTTACCATTTACACATCTATTGCATAAAAATGTCCTATTCAAATGGGAGGAAAAGTGTGAAGCAGCATTTAATCAAATCAAGCAATATCTCATGAATCCACCAGTCCTAATTCCACCAGTTCCAGGAAAGCTACTCATACTCTATATTTCAGCAATAGAAGTATCTTTGGGAGTGTTACTAGCACATGAGGATTATACAGGAAAAGAAAGGGCCATATACTATATCAACATAACTTTAACAATTCATGAACTAAACTACACTTTCATTGAAAAAGATTTCCTAGCAGTAGTGTTTGCTTCCCAAAAGTTGTGCCACTATATGTTGGCTCATACAGTTAAGCTGATAACTAAAATCGATCCACTAAAATACCTCTTAAGCAAAGCTACCTTAACAGGAAGACTTGCAAAATGGGTAATGATCTTAAGTGAGTTTGACATTCACTATGTGGATCGAAGAGCTATAAAAGGATAGGTCATAGTAGATTAGTTGGTCGAAGCACCTTTACAAGAAAAAAACCCAATGCACATTGAATTTCCTGATGCAGACATCTTCACAGCAAAAATTAAGAAATCATGGACATTGTAATTTGATGGATCTTACACACAACATGGCTCGAGGGCAGGGATTCTTTTTGTCACACCTGAAGGACATACCATTCCAAAATCATATCGGTTGATGTTTCCCTACACAAATAACATAGCTGAATATGAAGCATTGCTCACATGAATGAAGATAGCATTGGACTGGTGGATTACAGAGTTGCAAGTCTACAGTGATTCACAACTTGTCATTAATCAAATCAATGATGATTATCAGACTAAAGATGATAAGCTGCTACCTTACAAGAACATGGTGGATGATTTTAAAAAGTATTTTGTGGTAATCAAGTTTTCACAAATCCCAAGGATTGATAATAAAGCTGCAGATGCAATGGCTACAATTGCTTCCTTGTTATAATTATCAAAAAATCAAAAAAGGTACGAATTCTTGGTGGAACAATTTTTTTCTCCCACCTATGATAATCTTGAGACCCAAGTCATATGCCATTTAACTGGTTCTGATTCACCTTTATATGGCAAGATTTATACCTATCTGAAAAATAACATCTTATCTTCGGACTTATCCCGAAACCAAAAAAGGAATTTCATACGCCAATCATCCCATTATACCTTGATCACTGATATCCTTTACCGACATGGTCTTCATGGTACGCTCCTTTGATGTCTTGAATGTGACGAATCTGAACAAGCCTTACAAGAGGTTCATGGTGGTATTTGTGGAACTCATTCAAGCGGTTTAACCTTAGCCAAAAAACTTGTTAGAATGGGATATTATTGGCCTACCATGGAGAGAGAATCTTTTTCTTTTGTCAAGAAGTGTTCTAAATGCTAGATCCATGGGAATCTTATTCATGCACCTACACAAGAACTGCAGCCTTTCACTCCGACATGGCCGTTTTCTCAGTGGGGACTAGATCTTGTTGGAAAAATTCATCCTTCATCATCAAATGGGCATAAATGCATCATCACGGCTACAGAGTATTTTACAAATGGATTGAAGTTGTTCCTTTGACGACTGTGACCGGTAAACAAATCTCTTCATTTATCCTGAATTACATCATCTGTCGATATGGAATTCCTAATTCTATCATCACTGATAATGGGAGGCCTTTCAAGAATCACGATGTTGATGAACTTTGTGAAAGATTTCACATCCAACATGGGTTCTCTACACCTTACTATCCACAAGGAAATGGTCAAGCAGAAGCTTCAAACAAAACAATCTTGAAGATCTTGAAGAAGATGGTAAATGATGTCAGTTGTGATTGGCATGTCCAGTTAAATCCAGCTTTATGGGCATATAGAACCAGCATTCGCACACCAACAAGGGCTACCCCATATTCCTTGGTATATGGAGCAGAAGTGATCTTACCATTAGAGGTTGAAATACCTTCGCTTAGGGTTTCACTCAAAGGATTGATAAAAGATGAAGATTACCGAGTATCTCGTCAGCAAGAGCTGGAATTGTTAGATGAAAGATGTCAACATGCACCTGATCATTTGAAGGGTTATCAACAAGTTATGTCTCGTAGCTACAATCACAGAGTTAAACCATGGACATTTCAAGTAGGTGATTTAGTCTTGAAATAAAATCCACGCAATTAGCAAGATAGAGAAAAGAAAGGAAAATTTGAACCAAATTGGCTTGGTCCATTTGTCATCATTGTAGCATACAGTTTTGGAGTATATCAGTTATCTACATCAGAAGGGGACTTATTTGAAGAACCGATCAACAACATTCATTTGAAGAAGTTCTATGTCTGAATCATCAAAAATAGAAAAAGTCCTGAAAAAATACATAAAAATAAAAAAAAGTCCTAAAAAAATACATAAAAATTAGAAAAAATTCTTGAAGAAATCTATAAAAACAAAAAAGAAGTGCAATAAAAATAAGTGGTGAAAACCTGGCAAACAGGCGCTACTTGTGATCAAAATGGGCTCCTCTATCTATTAGCTTATGTCTTGCATTCACTTTACGACATCATCTATCTATATCTATCATTTGTACATATCTATCATATCCATATCATGCAACGAGAATCCTTGTGTTTCATCATGGCTTGATGAAATTTGTACATATCCATAATATTCAGGTTGTGTTTACACTGGGGGCAGAAACACAGACTAAACAAGAGAGGGGCAATGAGCTTTTAGAACATCACAAATGGAAAAATGATGGTTTGACAAAGCACAACATACATTGATGCATCAAATCAACCACAACACCAAAACGATCACTCAATGCCAATGAAATCAAACAATATGGTCAAAACAACATTAATCAAAACACAAACATCAATGTTGATAACCAAGTTGTATGATCTTAATCTGAGTAATGTTTGAAATACTTTAGGCAGAATTTGAATTATTGATTGATTTTCTATCATATCTCCAGAGCAATTCGATGATGTACTGAACTAGAAAAGAAAGGAAGGAGTATGATTTTTCTTTGTCTGTTGTTTGCGAGGAAATCATTAGTACTATGCAAATTGGTCAGAGACATGCTCTACTAAGTATCATTGATGACATTTTGGAATTTTCATGGGAAACGGGTTAACTCTTGTCTGTTTATGCAAGCGATACTCAGGTCATCTCGGTTCAATTATACCTAGATGCTTGTATTAACTTGCTATATCAAAAATCATGAAAGCAATACTCAGGTCATCACCGGTGCTAACATACCCTTTGATGCTTGTATTAACTTTCAACATTTCAATGCTCTATGATGACACAAAAAGCACAAATAAGCTCTCAGAATGGAAATATTGTACAGATACCATGCATGGTTAGTATAGATTACATTCATTTTAGAATCTACATTTTGCATTTATAGATTTTCCCAAAAGTTGGCAAAGTATTAAAGTTTCATATCTTTCCAATAAACAACTAAGTATATTTGACATTCAAAAAAACATCATCATATTCATTTTTCATAACATATCATTTCATCATATGTCACATCATAAATCATATCATAAGCATCATGCATAGATAAAATTGATACCCATCACATAATAAAGGTACACATACTCATCACATGAACAAATCATCATTGCATATCATATTATCTCAAAAATGAATGTCAAAATATACAAAGATGTCAGCTATGAATGACATAACATCATCCAAAATGGGATCATATCAGTGTGTATACAAACGTCTCAACAGAGTATCAATAATATATCATATAAAATGCACTACGAAGTGCTATCCTCTGATGCTGCCGATCACGGCTCTGTCCCACCTACACCTAATGGACTTGCTCCACCTATCCCTGATGACCCTCAGGCATGTCAAGTAACGAGGTCAGTCTGCATGCCTCGATAACATCTCTATTCGCCTATACAAGCTACAGAATCAACCTCCATGTCTTTGGGAATCACTCCCGTAACTGCATGACGCTCAATCTTTCTTGTTGAATAGGAAGAATCATAAAGTCAAAGTAACATCAATATCAAATCATCACGACAAATCAATCAAATTTGAATATCAATTTATCAAAATCCTGTTTGTTTTTAACAACTTTAGAAGCAAACTTATCGACAAACTATTTGTTTTTCATCATCATGAAAATCAAATTTATCAAAATCATGTTTATTTTTAACAACCTTAGAAGCAAACTTATCAACAACTATTTGTTTTTCATCATTATGAAAAGAAAATTTATCAAAATTTTGTTTGTTTTTAACAACCTTAGAACCAAACTTATCAACAACCTATTTGTTTTTCATCATCATGAAAACAAATTTATCAAAATCATGTTTGTTTTTAACAACCTTAGAAGCAAACTTATCAAACAACTATTTGTTTTTCATTAACTTGAAAGCAAATTTATTAGCTACTATTTGTTTTCCAACAACCTTGGGAACAAATTTATCACACAAAAATCATCAAAACTGGGGCATTTTATCACATTCCATCATCACAGGGGCAATTTAGGTCATCAACTTTTCATCTTACATCTTTTCACGTCAATTTCTTCACATTATCAATTTTGAACGATGAATCAACATCTTAAAAATCAAAAAAATCAAAAAAAAATTCCAAAAATTCAAAAAATTCAAAAAAAAAAGTTTTCACATAAATCAAAATCTTATCGATTCATCGTTCGCGGGGGCATATACCTATCAAGCATTCGACAATCAGTGTCTGGGGAAAATTTCAAAATTCTTTGAAGCAATGCGTAAAACACATCACTTCAAAGAGGGGCAAAATTTATACACCTAAAAATGGTCACATCTCAATAGTCTGGTAATTAATTAAATATATTTTATATTTAATTAAATCTCTGAATTCAATCTACGTATAAATAAATCTAAATAATTTATTTATATTGTTCATTCTTTCATTTCGATTAAATAAATAAGTTTATTTAATCACTTTTCTTATCCATTTCTTAATTAATTAAATAAACATTATGATTTATTTATATTAATTATCATATATAATCTTGGCTTGAATATTTTATTCAAATAAAGATTAAATATTCTTCTCTTCTAAAAATCCTCTAAATTTCATTCACAATTAAATATTCTAAATATTTAATTAATTCAAATCCCCCAAACCACATAACACATAAAATTAAATAAATTTATTTATTTAATATGGATTATCTGCAACAACCGTGAAATAACTTCAAAACAAAAAATTAATAAATGTCTTTGTTTCTGAGCAAAGTTGTTCCCGTGGGTTGAAGACAAACCTCCATTCTTCTCTCCAACCTCCCAACATCTTCCATCTTCCTCTCAACCTCTCCATCTCTCACCATTCAAATTTACCAGACAACTTCACAGCCATTGATCTTTGCCAGCCAGGCTCTTGCCTATAAAAAACTATAAAAAAGATTGTCGGGTCTCTGAAAAAAGGAGAAGCTTGCATACAGGAAAACTATAGTCAATCAGCCTCCCAGCATCCATAGCCTCTAGAATCATAGCATAACATAGCTTAGCATATTAGCAATCCATATCATGGCCTATCATCCTCATATCATAGCTTCAATAGCATTCATAATCCATAGCCCCTGTGCATATCCACAAACTAGCATTTCACTCCACCAGCATATAGGATAGAGAAGTATTCTCTCCCTTTGCATACTCATTCTGTAGGTTTCTATTCTGATAAGCTTTGCTTACACAATCTGAGAGCAGCAGCTTCAAGCAAATCACTAGAGATAGAGGACAATGGAACGATTCTAAAGAAGCTCTGTTTGATTTCTTTGATTTCATTCTATTTAGCTTTCTTTAGTTTAATGTTGCATTGGTGTGTTTTTGTTATCTTATTTTGATACTAACATTTCTCACACACAGCTGTAACATGTATTTCTTTAGGATATGCTTGGAATCTAGCAACTAAACATATTGCATGCATAATATCGGGTCTAGTAGCAGTACGATACAACAGTTTGCCAATCATAGATCTATATTTTATCTGATCAATCTTAGCAGATTCATCATCTTTGCTCAGTTTACATCTGATTACCATAGGAGTACAAATTGGTTTGGAATCATCCATCCCAAACTTCTTCAACAACTCTTTTACATACTTAGATTGTGAAATGAATATCCCTTTATCAGTTTGATTCACTTGTAGACCAAGGAAAAAATTCAATTCACCAATCATAGACATCTCAAATTCTTTCTACATCTCTACAACAAAATTTTTACACATGCCTTCATTTCCACCAAAAATGATATCATCAACATATACAACTACTATCAACATTTTGTTACCTTGCACTTTGAAGTAAAGATTGTTGTCAACAGAACCTTTGTTGAATCCTTGCTTTGTCAGGTATCTGTCCAATCTTTTATACCAAGCTCTGGGAGCTTGCTTCAGTCCATATAATTCCTTCTTCAACTTACAAACCATGTCTGGTTTGTCAAAAAACTAAAACCCTTCAGGTTGTTCCATATACACTTCTTCCTCCAATTCACCATTCAGAAATGTTGACTTAACATCCATCTAATACACTTTGAAGTCCTTGTGGGAAAAAAATGTCAAAAACATCCTAATAGCTTCCATTCTAGCCATAGGGGAAAACATATCTTCAAAAATATATACCTTCAACTTGTGAATATCCCTTGCATACAAGTCTTTCCTTATTCCCTACAACTTCTCCACTTTCATTTAGTTTATTCTGGAGCACCCATTTCGAGCCAATCACATTTTTATTCACAGGCCTAGGGACTAGTTCCCATGTTTGATTCTTTTATATCTACTGCAACTCTTCTTTCATAGCTTTCATCCAAATCTCATCTTCACATGCTTCACTCACAGACTTAGGTTCAAATTTAGAGAGAAAACACAAATTTACCTTAGCTGCAACTTTGTTTCTTGTCTTCACACCTTCACTTTTATTTCCAATTATTTGTTCCTCCGGATGATTCTTCTATACATACTTAGGAGTCTTAATAAAAGGTTCTAGATCATTCTCTTCTTCTTCTTCCTTCTCCTTATTCTCCTTAGGTGCATTTCCACAAATAGGATCATCAGGTTCAACTTCACTTATCTCAATAGGTCTATGTATGTCTTTTTCAACTTTCACATTAGCACTTTCAACAATATTTCTCAATCTTTTATTAAAGTATATGTATGCTTTGCTAGTAGTAGATTATCCAAGAAAGATTCCTTCATCACATCTAGCATCAAAATTTCCAAGATTTTCATCATCTCTTTTAATATAACATCTACTTCCAAATACCTTGAAATACTTCACAGTAGGAGTCTTAACAATCCATAACTCAAAAGGAGTCTTTGTGTTGTATCTAATCTGAACTCTATTAAGAACATAAAAAATAGTGTCTATCGCCTCTCTCTAGTACACATATGGTACATTTTATTCTTTCATCATGGTTCTAGCAGCTTCCTATATTGTGTTGTTTTTCTTTTCAACTACTCCATTCTATTAAGGGGTTCTTGAAGCAGAAAAATGTCTTTTTATGCCATGTTGTTCACATAATGCATTAAATTCACCAGAAGTGAATTCTCCACCTCTATCAGATCTCAAACACTTGATTTTCAAATTGGCTT
Source organism: Sequoia sempervirens (assembly GCA_007258455.2). Classification (NCBI taxonomy): domain Eukaryota; kingdom Viridiplantae; phylum Streptophyta; class Pinopsida; order Cupressales; family Cupressaceae; genus Sequoia; species Sequoia sempervirens. The sequence continues at coordinate 86,554,545 of VDFB02047397.1, forward strand.
CATTTTCCACTCTTGCTTTGAATACCTTAAACCTATCTAGAGCTTGAGTCTTTTCTCTAAGAAAAGCAACCCATGTCATTTGAGTATAATCATTGATAAGCAACATGAAATACTTGTCACCATTCAGGCTTCTAGTTCTAGTTGGACCACAGAGATTAGTATTGGTGCAGGGGAACCTACACCTTGAAATGAAAGGGAAAAGAGTCCTTGAAGGTTCAACAAATTTCATGATGACAATGAATTCTGGGATGGAATAAGAATGTTTTGTGCTTATTTAGACTTAATAAGGTCTAAAAAAGACCAATAATAATGTAATTGGGAGCACCTTGGGGTCTCCATGCCTCTTGGAGGTATTGTTTTTTTTTTTTTATGTGTTTTCAAGAAGTTTGGGATGTAATAAGGTTCCAAGAACCACATTTTATGTCTTGTAACAAGTTTTAGGTTTGAAGTCAAGTCTAGTTGTAAGAATAAGGTCTCCTTCCTCACCATGTGAACTTGGTGCATCTAAGCAATTTAAGGAATTAAGATGCCTTGGTGCAACCAGGTATTTGAGGGGAGTCTCCTTGATGTTTTTGATGTGTTAACACCTTTTAAATGTTTATTGTAAGTGGGCTTCTTGAGAGTAGTATAAATTGCCTTAACTAGGCAATTAGGAGTCTAGTTTGGAATATTTTAAAAATTAGTTGTTTCCAACATCCAACTAATTCAAAAATTAGTTGGAGGGATTTGGAAAGAGGTTTCAAAGGTTGAAATAGGCCTCTTTTGGTCGAGGCATGTTGATTCTGAAGTTTGGAGAAAGTTTGAATTAAAAAAAACCCTATTTTCCTTCATTTTCTGTGTGTAAAATTGCTACTAAAACGCATGGTACGGAATTATTATGTACTGTACAGGCTAAAGACCATAATGGATCGATAGATAATTGAACTACCTTTCTTTTGGTGGTGGTTTGAGCCTTTTTCATTAAGAATTGAAAGAGATATTCATGTTTTATTGAAGATCTTAACATGGCTAAGCTAAGCCAACAAACAAGACTTCTCACTTTGGAACACTCTTTCATCTATTGCTGCCATATTATGCCTTGTAGCCCTTGTAGCCCTGTCTAATGGATAGTCAACATAAAATCCTTCTAGTGAATGAAACCAAGCCAAACTCACTGGTTTTTGACACTTGATACTATCCTCCACAAACCCTCAAAACCACAAGTTTTGACTCCAACACAAAGGGCAACAAATGATATGTTTTCTAATGCTACAAGGAGGCCTAAAAGACACTTTTCAATGCAAGTACAGTTACCTTGGCACACCCCAACACCCCTAATCCAATGAATGCATTCCTATACCTTCAATAAACTCATTCCAACTGATCCCAAGAAACACAAAATAGAAAACTCACAAATCTTACCTCAAATCAGATTTTTGCAACAAATTTTGGCTTGTCACATAGAGATGCCAAGCCTAGGGTTGCTCAAAATTTGCACCAGAACCCCTTCCATCCTCCAAGACCTTCAAGAACATAAATTACATGATCTTCCTCACCTTCCCACCAAAAATCAGGCTATGATCAAGTGGAGAAGGCGAGTTATAAAGCTTTTTAGACCAAACCCGAATTTTGAGGGTTTTCCAGACCACTTTCAGTAAAACACAAATATCTCTTTCAATTCTTAATGAAAAAGGCTCAAACTACCACCAAAATAAATTTAGTTCAATTATCTATGATCCATTATGGTCTTCAGCCTGTACAATACATAATAATTCCGTACCATGCATTTTAGCAGCAATTTTACACACAGAAAATGAAGGAAAACAGGGTTTTTTTTTATTCAAACTTTCTCCAAACTTCATAATCAACATGCCTCAACCAAAAGAGGCCTATTTCAACCTTTGAAACCTCTTTCCAAATCCCTCCAACTGATTTTTGAATTATTTGGATGTTGGAAACAACTAATTTTTAAAATATTCCAAACTAGACTCCTAATTGCCTAGTTAAGGAAATTTATACTACTCTCAAGAAGCCCACTTACAATAAACATTTAAAAGGTGTTAACACATCAAAAACATCAAAGAGACTCCCCTAAAATACCTGGTTGCACCAAGGCATCTTAATTCCTTAAATTTCTTAGATGCACCAAGTTCACATGGTGAGGAAGGAGACCTTGTTCTTACAACTAGACTTGACTTCAAACCCAAAACTTGATACAAGACATGAAAGATGGTTCTTGGAACCTTATTACATCCCAAAATTAAGAATTGAAGAAGAAGCTCTTGGTGAAGAAGAGGAGATGGACCCTGATGATGCAAGAACAATCAAGCTTTTGAAGGCTGTGAAGAATGAGGGACATGGCAAAATAGATGTTCCTATGTATGGAGGAAAATTTGATAGTGAAGAGCTCTTAGATTGGATTGGGGCTATGGAAAACTACTTTGATAGTGACGATGTTGATGAAGGACTTAAGGTGAAGAGGGCCAAAACAAGATTGAAGGGACATGCCTTGGTATGGTGGAATTTTGTGCAAGAGGAAAGGGAGAGACAAGGAAAGAGCAAGATCATTTCATGGGAAAGGATGAAGGCTAAAATGAAAGGTAAATTTCTCCCTTGTGATTACAATGTTCAATTGCTTAAAAAGTTGCAAAATCTTAGACAAAAAGATTTGGATGTGCAATCATATACTGAAGAATTTTATAAGTTGAGCATAAGAACTAAGCATGAAGAAGATGAAGATGAAATAGTTGCTAGGTACTTGAATGGCTTGAGGTATAACATCCAGGATGAGATCAGCATTTTGGCACCTAAATCAGTTGAACAATGCTTTCAAATGGCTATGAGGGTAGAAGAGAAATTGAAGAGAAGACAAGAGAAGGCAGCAAGAGGAAGAGGCAACACATCTAGGGGCAGAGGTACAAGTTCAATATCAAGGCAACCTAAAGAAGGTCATGAAGATGTTGATAAGAACAAGGACCAAGTTCCTGAAGCAAGAGGAGGATGGAGAGGAGCAAGAAGCAACTTTAGATCAAGAAGAGATTATGGTGAGTTCTCAGGAAGATGCTATATGTGTAATGAGTTTGGACACCCATCATTCAAGTGTCCTGAAAGGTTTAGTACTAGTGCAAGTGGGAGTGAAAGGAAAGGTGATAAAAGAGTTCAATATGTGCAAGGAGATGAAGAAGAGAGTGTGAGTTCACCAAGCAGACCTGCAGATCTAGAAGTAGGGGAAGCACTCATGGTAAGAAGGACCTTGCTGCAGGGACAAAAAGAAGAAGATCTAAGCCAAAGGAGGAGTCTCTTTAGAACAACATGCAAAAGCAAAGGGAAGGTATGTCAAGTTGTAATTGATTCTGGCTCTCAAGATAATATGGTTTCTAGGGAGATGGTAGATAAGTTGGGTTTAGAAAGAATCCCACATGTTGCACCTTACAAAGTTTCTTGGGTCAATGATAGCCAAAGTCTAATAGTAAATGAACAAGCCTATGTGGATTTCCAGATTGGGGAGTATAAGGATAGAGTCCTATGTGATATTTTTCCAATGGACTGTTGTCATCTGCTTTTGGGAAGGCCATGGCAATTTGATAGAAAGACCCTATATGATGGTTGGGAAAACACCTATACAATAAGGAAAGATGGTGAGAGTTTTAAACTAACTCCTTTACAAGGTAGTGCAAGAGATAAAGGAAAAAGTAAAGTTGTCATTTTGGGTAAGAAGGAGCCTTTAAGGCCTGAGAACAGTAAGTCTGATGTGATTGCAGGTTTGGAGCAGGTTGATGGTGTTGTGACAGTATGGAAGGCATCTACAAATAGTGTTAGGACAATAGAAAGTTTGTTTTTGCAAAAGGCAGAGAAAGCACTCTTGCCTAAGTCTGATCTTGTTAAGGTGAATGATGGGAGGACAGCAAGGAGTTTAGTTTTACAAGGAGTAAGTGATAAATTCACATCAAAGTCTGATACAGTCAAGGAGAATGATGATAGGATAGTGCATAAGTATGGAAGACTGTGTGAAGTGTTTGGAAAATAGGAAGAGCTTATTGTGGGGACCATTGTGTGTCCTATAAGCATGAGCTATGGTGACAAACATGTGAACTTTGCAAGCATAAGGGCTGGTGAGTCTGATAAAACAATGATACAGGGCAATGACAGTGAACAAGGTCTAATCACAGTGAGGAAAGAACAAGTGGAACAAAGGTGCATAGGTCTAATGACAGTGAAGAGAGGGCAGATTATGCAAGAAAAAATGCATGGATACAAGTGTGGAGATGGAACAAGGAAGAATGTAGAACACTATGTTTCTAACCCTTGTTTGTTTGCAGGTATAAGGGATAGGAGGATATCAAATTTTGATCCAGGTGTGAGGAAAAGGCAAGTAGCAGGTCTAGATATGCATGGAGCAGCAATGTGGAGACAAAGAGCCAGATTTTACTCTTGGGACAAGAGTTTTCCTATGGGGGGGTGTATGGTGCAGGGGAACCTACACCTTGAAATGAAAGGGAAAAGAGTCCTTGAAGGTTCAAAAAATTTCATGATGACAATGAATTCTAGGATGGAATAAGAATGTTTTGTGCTTATTTAGACTTAATAAGGTCTAAAAAAGACCAATAATAATGTAATTGGGAGCACCTTGGGGTCTCCATGCCTCTTGGAGGTATTGTTTGTTTTTTTTATGTGTTGTCAAGAATTTTGGGATGTAATAAGGTTCCAAGAACCATATTTCATGTCTTGTAACAAGTTTTGGGTTTGAAGTCAAGTCTAGTTGTAAGAACAAGGTCTCCTTCCTCACCATGTGAACTTGGTGCATCTAAGAAATTTAAGGAATTAAGATGCCTCGGTGCAACTAGGTATTTGAGGGGAGTCTCCTTGATGTTTTTGATGTGTTTTTTGGTGTTTTAACACCTTTTAAATGTTTATTGTAAGTGAACTTCTTGAGAGTAGTATAAATTGCCTTAACTAGGCAATTAGGAGTCTAGTTTGGAATATTTTAAAAATTAGTTGTTTCCAACATCCAACTAATTCAAAAATTAGTTGGAGGGATTTGGAAAGAGGTTTCAAAGGTTTAAATAGGCCTCTTTTGGTTGAGGCATGTTGATTCTGAAGTTTGGAGAAAGTTTAAATTAAAAAAAAACCCTGTTTTCCTTCATTTTTTGTGTGTAAAATTGCTGCTAAAACATGTGGTACAGAATTATTATGTATTGTACAGGCTGAAGAACATAATGGATAGATAGATAATTTAACTACCTTTCTTTTGGTGGTGGTTTGAGCCTTTTTCATTAAGAATTGAAAGAGATATTCGTGTTTTACTGAAAGTGGTCTGGAAAACCCTCAAAATTCGGGTTTGGTCTAAAAAGCTTTATAACTCGCCTTCTCCACTTGCTCATGGCCTGATTTTTGTTGGGAAGGTGAGGAAGATCATGTAATTTATTTTATTGAAGGTCTTGGAGGATGGAAGGGGTTCTGGTGCAAATTTTGAGCAACCCTAGGCTTGGCATCTCTATGTGACAAGCCAAAATTTGTTGCAAAAATCTGATTTGAGGTAAGATTTGTGAGTTTTCTGTTTTGTGTTGCTTGGGATCAGTTGGAATGAGTTTAATGAAGGTATATGAATGCATTCATTGGCTTAGGGGTGTTGGGGTGTGCCAAGGTAACTGTACTTGCATTGAAAAGTGTCTTTTAGGCCTCCTTGTAGCATTAGAAAACATATCATTTGTTGCCCTTTGTGTTGGAGTCAAAACTTGTAGTTTTGAGGGTTTGTGGAGGATAGTATCAAGTGTCAAAAACCAATGAGTTTGGCATGGTTTCATTCACTAGAATGATTTTATGTTGATTGTCCATTAGACAGGGCTACAAGGGCTACAAGGCATAATATGGCAGCAATAGATGAAAGAGTGTTCCAAAGTGAGAAGTCTTGTTTGTTGGCTTAGTTTAGCTATGTTAAGAGATTATGAGTCATTTACAATCCTCCTGATTTTATTTGGGTGTGTGGAGTTAAAATAATGCTTAATTTGCTCATTAGTTGATGGTGTATTAAGGAGTTTATTTGAGCGTATTTGAGAGAAGCTCTTAAGAGACTGTCTTCCCCTGCCACTCTGCATCAAGTATGAACTAACTCTAGCATTCTAGTAGTAGAGTGCTCTTTTACCTTAAATTTGCATCTTGTATGTTTCCCTAATTGACAACTTCTACAAATAGCATTAGCGGGTCTTGTGATTCTGGGTAGCCCTCAAACAATTTCCTTTGCACTGATTTTGACTAGGTTATCAAAATTTACATGTCCCATTCTCCGGTGCCATAACCAACTTTCACTGATTTGAGATACAAGGCATTGACCATCAACTCCCTTAAGTTGATAGATATTTCCATGAGTTTTTCTTCTAGCAACAACCATATCTCCATTTATGGACCCTTTTCTAATTTAACAGGTATTATTCTGAAACACATTTAAAACCATTGCTACACATCTGACCAACACTCAAAAGGTTATGTCTCAAACCTTTCACATAATATACATCATCAGTACTGTGCACTCCATCAAAGCTAATTGAACCTTTCCCATAAATCTTAGCTCCTGAATCATCACCAAACATAACTAAACCACCATCATATTTCTAAATTTTAGTGAACTTACTCTTATCTCCAGTCATGTGATTAGAACATCCACCATCAATTACCCAATAGTCTTCATCTTTTCTTGCATGAAAAGTGGTAACCAAAGTACATTCCATCTTATTCCTCTTATTCTCTGGACCCTTCTTACTTACACATTTTCCAGGGTTAGTGGATACAGATTTACTTTCCAAAGCTAAGAATAAGCATTCACTATCATCAACCTCATTCTCAGATTCATCATCAAAAATTCTTGCTTCTTCTTTAACATAGTACATCTTCTTATATTTCTTATCCTTTCTATCCTTATCCTTATAATCCTTGTTCTTCTTATGTATAGCTCTACTCATACATCTTGAAGCATAATGGCCAATATTACCACAACTGAAACATTTAAAGGGTAACATACCTTTGTACTTTTTGGTGCCTTTCTTCAACTTCCTAGTGAATTTTGCTTCCAACTCATCATCACCATCACTATCCGGTTCGTCTTCAATCTTCATTCCCTTAAATGTTGTTTCTATCTTTTCTTCTATCTTGTCTTCTTTCCGAAACTTTCTCATCTCAAATGCTTGCAAGGTGTCAAACAACTATTCTAAAGTGTACTTCTTAGGATCATACATTTCTTCAATAACTGAGATCTTATCGTTGTGGCAATCCGGTAGGGTGATCAGTATCTTCTCAATTATATCTTCATCTGATAGTTTTCCTCCTTGATTTCTAACTTCATTTGCAGTCAGTTCAACCCTCTGAAAGAAGCTTGTAAATTCTTTACCTTCTTCCATTTTCAGATTTGCAAATTTGTGCTTTGCCACTAGCTTCTTTGTCAATTTCACTCTTTCATTTCCTTCATACATATCTTCCAAATTCTTCCATACTTCATATGTATTATCCAAAGAAAGAACCTTAGCTCGCTCATTTTTAGATAAGCCACTGCAAATAGCATACTTTTCCTTCTCATTTTCTTCATAAGTAGAAATATCATTTGCAGTAGTAAGACCACCAGATGGGGGTGTATACTTTGTCTCAACAACCTTCTAGGTCTTGAAACCAAGAGAGATAATATATCCTTTCATCTGTCCCTTCCAATCATTGTAGTTAGTTCCATCGAACATAGGGATTTCCAACTTATGCGCCATCGGATCTTCCTTAAGTAGTTAAGCTCTACACCAAGGAACCAAAGCTCTGATACAAATTGTTAAACAGGCACAGGACAATTGAGAGGGGGGGTGAATCAGTTGTCATAAAATAAAAACTTAAGACTTCAACACTTATCAATTCCACAACCAGACTATTTTGTTATTGAGTAAGAGCAAGAAACAAAAATAACAAAAAGTAAAACAACATAATGAACACCAGATTTTTACGTGGAAAACCCAATAAGGGAAAAACCACGGTGAGGGTTAACTCACAATATAAAAGATTATAAAATTGAATACAGAGGCTCACTACCAAGGGCTCACTGCCCAGAAGAGGACTCATTGTCCAAGTGCAAAGGTTCACTGCCTACAGAAAGGACTCAATGTCCAACAGGGAGGCTAACTACCTACAAATACAAAATAGAACAAAATATCCACCACAGTAATTAACACACATCGACAACTTTGAATAAGGATTGAAAAAACCTTTAGCTCACCACCTTCAGGAATCCAACACAATGAAGTATTGTTCTCTCAACTCACTCACACACACACACTTTTTCTCTTATGATTTGTGGCTCACTTTCATCACTTTGCATCACACTATAATACAATTCTTCACAATTTGACTTGATTTTATACCATCCTCAACCTTAGAAACTTTCTCCAAGGTCGGCCACAAATACCTCATTTCATAAATTCAAATTAGGTCAGAAACTCAACATTCCTGCAGTGGAAAGGAATGAGAGTGGACCAATAAAATATTTAAACAAGACCAAAAAATAATGTCTTGAATCAACCACATGCTTCCTCAATTTAATTTTATTCTTCAAATGAAGTGTAAACACCAGGTTGACCAAACCTAATGAAAACACAAATGAAAATTGATGTATACACTTCCCAACAAGAAGATGACATGTGGAATCCACAAAATGCTTCATTATGCATGAGAATGCATCTCATATTTCTTCAGATACATCCACAAAAAATGCAATATGCTTCAAACTCTGAACATCTTTCACTAGTTCATCTGGACTGTGCAAACCCATACTGAAACACTGAAACATGACTTATGGATCACCAAATTTCAACCTTCTTTGCCAAAACCTAGAGAACACCATCTCAAGACATATCCAAGATCTGCAAGATCTGAAATGAAACAGCAGAGGACTGTAGAGCAGAAACATTTCCCTCAGTCCACAAAGATCAACTTTTCCAGAACAATTCACACACTAGTGAATGTAACTTTCATGTACTATCACACCAGAAGCTAAAACTTAGGAAATATCACCACAATATCACCATTATCAAATATTTAGATCCACACAAACATAGGATCAACATAGGAGAAACATGGAGCACATACCAGAGCACATTTTGAACACATTCATCACTCTGACTTATATTTTTTATTAATTTTCTCAAAAGCACTTGGAAACTCATCAACAAAACACATCTACAATGACATAAAGATAGCTCCATGTACTCACAACATCTCAGCAGCATCTCAACTATACATGTACAATCTACAACATATTGAACTATGTTGACATCAATGACAACATTAATGACAACACCACCAAACTAGCTCATACTTGCAACATTGAACTACTATTATCAATCCATTATTGTCTATGGATCATTTTCATCATCAATTACCACTTGATCCTAGTTTGTCACCTTCTTTATTGATTGGCCATGTACCTTATTTTATTGTGGCATCATCATCTATCGTAGACATGGTGATACATGAGTAGTTTTTAGACATACACATCACAATGCTTCTTCCCTCATCTTTCTTCTTGGAATTGGACTTTCATCTACATCCACAATTAGAATTTTTTCTTCCCAAGGGAAAGAATTTTGTTTGAATACATTGGATTGTATTTTTTCTTCAAGCATTCTCCATTGGCACAAGAGATACTTCATTATGGGGGGATCTATTATCTCACTTTTTCTCTCCTATAGGGGATATATATTATATATTTGGGATGGATGTAGTCCTTTCGGTTCATGTTAAGTCTTGCACCATCGTAAATTGTCTCCCTTGACAATTTCATCTTATGTTTGGTTCCTTCTTAAAGTATTGGACCTAATTGATTATTTAATTTCCTAAATTATGCATTTTATGGCCTATTTTTGATAATTTCTAAGGAATTACAACCAGGAATCAATTGCATTTATCTAAGACCTTCCCCCCCACACCTAAAATCCCAAAAAATAGGGCAAGGACACTCACGTCCTAGGTGTGACTATCCTTATATTTTGGATCCAAATTCAAATATGTCAATGTCGATAATTTAATATTGGTAATTCAATGGTCTAAAGTCAACTATAGGGATTAATTTTTGGGAAATTGAATAAATGCCTATGAATACCCAGTTATTGCATCATTTCAAATATAAGCAAGAAATTATTATCAAAATTATGATCAAGAGCACTTTAAAGTAAGTAAAGAGCAACATTTTAGAGCAATATTGCAGAAATTCAAGATCCTAACATCATGTCAAATTCTATGTGAGTTTATGTGTGTTTATGTTATCATTATTTTGTGAAGGATAACACTTTTGTAGGCCTCCAAATCATTCAATAATTTAAGCAAATCAAGCAAGATCAAGACCTTGAAGTGATGTGCATGACTACAGTCCTATTAGAAATATGGGCAGAGACAAAGGAAGTTGGAAATGATACAACACAAAATAATTTGTACTTCTTCTATTCTTCACACCATACTTTAGTCTACATATATATATTATAGTTTTCCTATAATCTAGGAAACCACTTAACTATAAAATCTATTTAAGTGGGGTGAATACAACTCGCGTAACCCACTAACAATACTATTTAATATGAGTTGTTCATTCAACCAATTCATTTACATGTAGTAATATTACCACATCGTAATTTATCAATAACCATGTGAACACTAATTCCCAACATTCCCCCCTTAGTGTGAACATGGTAAGAACTCACACCCTACATCTGCAGTAGGCCCAACTCTTGTGGGTCATGATCTTGATTCAAAATGAAAGGCACCTCCCACCAACCTTTCATGGTTTTCACACAAGCTTACCACAAACTTGGACATGAACAGGAATCCACCAACTATGCACCTTGTTTGGTTTTTTGGATCCTCCCACAAACCCTTTCAATATCCATGAACTGCATTACACTAGTGCTTTTGTTTGCCACTATGCTTGTACATCAGGGAAATATATAGGAATCAACATACATAGCATGAATATGAAAACCTCACACTAGAAAAGCTTTCACATTACATTCTATAAGAACACAATGTTCTTAATTGTAGTCACTGTTGTCAATTGCTTCCACTCGATCTCGAACAACATAGACAACTGCCACTACCACTTGAAGTTGCCTTTGACTTAGCCATTTTGGCATGAAATGGGAATGAAACATTGATTATTATTCCCCCCCCTGACAATGTGAAATTCCATTTATTCATACAAATAGGAATACTAAAAATAAAATCATATCAAGTTGCATACTACAGTCTGGATCTTGTTTTCTAGATCTTGTTGCACATGATCACCATTCCCAATTAACGTATTCACTAACTGATCATCTTCTAATGAAGTACAAAAGTCAGAGGATCACCGCAGTCAGAGGACCTCTGCAGTCATCTGCTCTCCAATATGATCATTTTTCTAGCATTCACACACCACACTAAAAAGTTGAAAATAAATAAAATACACTGCATATTTATTTGTCACCATATCATGTGTGTGGCCTCGTCGTTGGTGACTAACGAGAGGTCGCTTATTGACCTCCTTCCTATGTTTCCTCCATCCTCTGTTTGTTTGCTACTAACTTAGTAGATTTGGATTTTGAGGTTCATTTCATCAATTATGAGGAAATAATATACCCCCCCATGATTTAAACTTTTTTACATGGAGTGTCGGGTATCATCGATCATGCACCCCAATTTTATTTCTACTATTTTTCAACACTTTTTTAAATTTTGAGAAACATCTATTTGACGACACTAAACTAACAATATTTTGACAAATAATTAACAATTCCTTAATATGACCCTATAAACAATATCTAATATCTATAACAATTTGACTTCAATTGAAAAAATTATCATTAGATACTAAATCTAAGACATTACTAATGACTTGTGAAAAAAAAAATTATTCTAAAGAAAATGACTTAACAAACTCAACAGTATAGAAAATATATGACAGGTTAGAAGTAGTCACCACAACAGTCTCTTGTTGAGATGTGAACCCAATCAAGGCACTCACAAGCCGATCTGGGATAAATTCCATGCCACAAGGCAACCAAGAAGGATGAAAGTGACCAATGTGAGGATATGTCAAATCTCGATCAGCAAAGCTACAAAATCAGTTGCTTCCTTCTTCAAATTGATAAATTCCTATATAGAAGCAAACAATACAACCATCGTTGTCAGAGGTGGAGCTAACTGATAAAAATTTCCAAAGGAAGGAAATTGAGCTTTCCAATAAAGAAAGCAAAGCATTGATGCAAGAGTTTTATGGACTGGCATGACAGGTAGCCCAGTCAAAAGGGTCGATCAAATAGACAAGATGGATAGCCAAGGCAAAGGAAGTTCCGACAAGGAGAAACACCTCTCGAATGATAAAGCACAGGCCAATGAAACCCAGACAAGGTGCAAATAAGTAACTCAACTACTCACATAAATGATGCAAAAATTATATCTTCTCTTCCAAATGTGCCAACCCATGTGAGAGATGCTTCAAACTCTATGAAAAGAATGCCACTCTTGCAACTTGAAACTACTTTCCTTAGAGCCCTCAACTTTTCCTCCAAGATAGAACATTACTGCCAGGTTACAACCCATGAACTTCGAAAGATCGAAGGAAAAAAATAAGACCATAATAAACTATAAAAAAATAGTTGTTGTAGTGAGGGTGATCATCTCTACAGCACTGAAGAAATGCCAAGCAATATTCTGGCTTTCTAAGATAGTTTACGTGACTTCAGAGAAAAAGGCTCATGCCAAAGATGAGTATTATCATGAAAAGCATGGGAAAATAGACAAATAAGATAATGAAAAATTGAATCCTTTGAGCTTGGTTGAATTATAGATCGGGCCACCTTAATACACCAGATCGGCCTTTTCAATGGAAAGGAAGTGAATGAGATAAAAAAACTCCTCCAGGAGGATGAATCGATCTAATAAGTATAGACAAACATGGCCTTCTCTAGAGTGTCAATAATGGTGGAGAAATTGGTGTGATATCCCCAACAATCTTTGTGCAGAAGCCGCCACAATATCTAACAACTCAAATATCAATAAAATAGAATTCATTAATAATTTTAATTCTTCCCATCATTATCACTAAAGAATAGGCACATAATCTACAATGCTCTAATACCATATTAGAAATATGGGCAGAGACAAAGGAAGTTGGAAATGATACAACACAAAATAATTTGTGCTTCTTCTATTCTTCACACCATAGTTTAGTCTACATCTATAGATTGTAGTTTTCCTATAATCTAGGAAACCACTTAACTATAAAATCAATTTAAGTGGGGTGAGTACAACTCACGTAACCCACTAACAATACTATTTAATATGAGTTGTTCATTCAACCAACTCATTTACATATAGTAATATTACCACATCATAGTTTATCAATAACCATGTGAACACTAATTCCTAACAATTCCTTCAAGGAAGCCATTAAAGGGCGGTGAGTTGCAGCACTTTGTGATTTCATCATTCCTTTGTATTCATTACCTATTTGTCATTGATATTTCCATTGTGAAAGTGGAAACACTTACATGGAGTTTGACTGAGGCAAGCCCCTAAAATGACCCAACATTTCTTCTCTTTGTGAATGTGTAGATCTTAGGTTAAGGACATTGAAAGGATCTTGAAGAAAAATTATTCATTGTTACATTTTTTATCATACCACTTATCAAGTCACAGAAACTCAACTACAAAAATATCCAAAAGTGTTCTGACAGATCCAAAGGTATAATTTTGAAGCTCATATCTGACATCACAAGACCCCGAAAATAGATCTAGAAAATCATACAAGGACACTCATGCCCTGGGCATCTGTCAACTCCATTTTCTACCCCAAATTTGAATCATAGGTGCACAACATCATGCTCTACTCATTTTTGTTTGTTGAATTTGTCTATGAACTTTTTTACTTTCTATATTTGCATCAGAACAATAAATTACATTATTAGCATAGTTAGATCATTTCATTTCATCATTAGGACATTTCTAGATTGGTTAAGGGTTGGTTGATTCACCTAATAGGTTGTAATTCAATCTCATACCTTGTCCAAATCCATCAAACCTTCATTTCATTCTTGCATTTTCAATTCATCAGATCTCCCCCTCATAACCCCCCCTTTTTTAATGAAATTTAGGAAAGGTGTCAAACCCCAAGGCCAAAAACCAAAAGGGTTCCCTTTCCCTACAATTCATTTTGGTGAATCCAACATGTTAACATTACATACCTTTTGAAAATTCACCCTAGATCTAGGTCTTGCATATCATTGTTTTGCATTTCTCATTTAGAGTTTCATTTTTGCATCACAAAAAGTCATAAAAATACAAAAATATTGCATTCATATATCATCAAAGGTTAAAATAGGGTTTGTTTCAGTCCTCTTAGATCATATATACATTCAATATTTCATTCGTTAGGTCATTAAAATCTGAAATTGTTCATTGCATTCAAAAGTGCATCTTTCATTTATGTCAAAAAAGTGAAAAAATTGCATAATTGTATTTAAAAATTGCATTAAGTCGTCATTTTTAGGATTTGCATATTGGAATTAGTCAATAATTGCATCTTTTATTTGGAAATTGCATTCATATTTCATAGATTTGCACACTTGCATTCTCCATTTCCATAGTCATAAAGTCAAGAAAATCTAGAAATATAACCATTGTCAAAACTATATGTGCACAAAATTGGGAACCTTAAACAATAACAAACATAATCAAACTTTTAATTTCTAGTCACCATGTCTAGGACACAGACGCCCTGATATTTTTGACTGAATTTTGTATCAAATCTTTGTTTCTATGTTCTCTATTAGATCCTATTGTCTGAATTTTGTTTCTACATTTCAAAATTGTCATTTACTTTCTGCATTGTTGCATGTTTGCATTGTTAAATTAACAATCCTAAGGTTAGAAAAATATAAAAAAACAATTTACCATTAGACCTATTTGAATACAGATCTAAGAAGCCTCAACAACACCCTAAATAATCAAACTTTGATATTCTAGAAACCTTGTCCAGGACATAGACACCTTGGGCACCTATGTCCTATTTTTTACTAAAATTTGAATCAAACCTCTGTTTATGTGTTCTCAATGTGCTCCTATTGTCTTAATTTTGATTTTGAGTGTTGTGCTAACAATTTAGTGTTTGTCTTGGGTACACTTAGTATTTTTGAAACTTGTATGAGTTTCATGACCTGGTGTCCTATTGGCAATACTTCAGTGAGACGTAGTTCTAGACTTATGGCATCCTATGATGGTTTTAAATCCGTTGTGGATCATGAATCTTCTAACTCTTTCATGACAAGTTTTGTTAATATTATTGATGCTTCCATACCAATGACGACCTTACAAATATTTATATTTACAAATGTTGAGACTATGGTTTTCCATGTTCCTGAAGACAAACTGAAAAAACTAGACAAGGACTTAGAAAAACTTCAAGACTTTGTGAGTACTAAATACTTCATTGGTACAACAGTTCCTATAATTGACAACATGAGGAAAATAATTAATGATGATCATGGATTAGAGGTTTTGTGTAGCATAGCCTATATAGTTGATGATAATGTACCTAAAATGGCTAGCTATGATCAAGCTTTGGGATACACTCAAAGTCAAGGAGGAATTCAAGTATCTCTCCCTACAACTATAGCCTCTATTCCTACATACAAAAATCCAACTCTTTCTTTAACAATACAAAAAAGCATTGGTATAACTCCAACATGAGGCCTTTCCACTGGAAAACCTTATGGTTTTGGATCTTCCAGTGTCACACATCAAGTTTCATCACCTCTCATAAATTTTCAGCATAGTTTCCCACCTAACACATACACCATTCCACCATATTCATCATATTCCCAAAACATGTCAACCAACGATTTCATCATCAATCAACCTTTGTAAAATGTAACTTCACATCAACAACAAATCTCAACTTTGAACCAAAACCAAAATGGAAAACCATCACAATATGTCAAAAGGAGCCCACTGTCACTTGAAATATTGAAAGAAAAAATTCCACAAAACATAGAGATACCTTGATTTGACAAGTACAATGATAAAAGGGGATCCTAGCAATCATATATCGGCATACATA
This sequence comes from Sequoia sempervirens, assembly GCA_007258455.2. NCBI lineage: Eukaryota > Viridiplantae > Streptophyta > Pinopsida > Cupressales > Cupressaceae > Sequoia > Sequoia sempervirens. The sequence goes on from VDFB02047397.1 coordinate 86,570,635, forward strand.
GCTTTATGGATAAGCTCTTGGCTAAACTCTTTCCTAGGTCATTGAAAGACATGGCTTTGGAATGGTTTTTTTCATTGCTGAATAATTCAATCCACTCATTTAATGAGCTTTTTGATGCTTTTCTCAATAATTTTCAAGTCAACCACTACAAAAAATCCTTGTGATTAGCTCCCTTTTTTCCTTCCACCCACTGTTCTAATGTATTTTTCTCCAATTTTTTGAAAAATTCGGCACTATTTATCAGGATGGTGCCATTTTTGGTTTTTTTTGCACCGATCAAAACAAGTAGGTGCTAATTTAGGTGCTAATTAGCGTCAGGTTTAGCACCAGGTTTAGCGTCGGCTTTAGCACCGAGTTTAGCTTTGGGTTTAGCTCTGGGTTTAGCTCTGGGTTTATTCTAGGTTTAGCACTGGGTTTAGCTCTGGGTTTAGCATCGAGTTTAGTGTCGGGTTTAGCACCAAGTTTAGAACTGGATTTAGCGTCGGGTTTAGCGCCTAATTGTTCTAATCTAGCAGGGATTAAGGGTTTTAGAACCAAAAATCCTTCCCCAATATTCACTAGCCTTCAATTTCTTGCCTACATTTCACTTGCATCTAAATATCCTTCAACCCTCAACCCTCAACCCTAATCCCTCAACCCTCAATCTTAAGCCCTAACCCCTCAACCCCTATACCCTCTACCCTATACATTGGACCCTCAACCCTAATCCTTCAACCATATACCCTCAAACCTATACCCTAAACACTCTACCCTCAACCCTTAACCATCAACCCTAAACTTTTAAACCCTAAACCCTAAATCCTTAAACCTTCTACCCTCTACCCTCAACCCTAATCCATCAACCCTATACCCTCAACCCAATACCCTAAACCATCAATGTTATAGGTCCTCAACTCTAAGTCAGCCTCTACCCTCTACCCTCAAGTACCCAATACCATCTACCCTCAACCATCAACCCTTAAACCCTTAAACCCAAGTAAACTCTGCACCCTAATCCCTCAACCCTCAACCCTTAATCCCTCAACCCTTATACTCTCAACCTCTACCCTCTACCCTCTACCCTCAACCCTTAAACCTTAATCCCTCAACCTCTATACCATCTACCCTATACATTGGACCCTCAACCCTAATCCTTCAACCATATACCCTAGTCAAACCTATACCCTAAATTCTCTACCCTAGTGAACCCTTAACCATCAACCCTAAACCCTTAAACCTTCTACCTTCTACCCTCAACCCTAATCCCTCAACCCTATACCCTCAACCCAATACCCTAAACCATCAACCCTATAGGTCCTCAACTCTATATACCCTCAATTATCAACCCTCTACCCTATATATTGGATCCTCAACCCTTATATATCTTTTTCCCTCGGTCCTCTTCTAAGCTCCTCTCTATCTCACTTCTCCTTCCATCTCTCCCTCTCTAACCTAATCCATCAACCCTAAACCATCAACCCTTAAAACCTAGTCCCTCAACCCCTATATCCTCTACCCTATACATTGGACCCTCAACCCTAATCCTTCAACCATATACCCTCAAAATTATACCCTAAACGCTCTACCCTAGACCCTCAAACATCAACCCTAAACAATTAAACCTTCTACTCTCTACCCACAACCCTATACCCTCAACCCAATAACCTAAACCATATTCAACCCTATAGGTCCTCAACTCTATACCCTCAATTCTCAACACTCTACCCTATACATTGGATCCTAAACCCTCATATATCTTTGTCCCTCCCTCCTTCTAGTCTCCTCTCTATCTCACTTCTCCCTCCATCTCTTGCTCCATCCATCCCTCCTTCTCTACCCTAATCCCTCAACCCTAAACCATCAACCCTTAAACACTCAACACTAAACCCTCAACCCTCATCCCTTAAACCCTAAACCCTTAAACCCCAATAAACTCTCCACCTTAATCCCTCAACCCTCAACCCTTAATCCCTCAACCCTTAAACCCTCAACCCTCTACCCTCAACCCTCAATCCTCAACCCTTAAACCCTAATCCCTCAACCCCTAGTATACCCTCTACCCAATACATTAGATCCTCAACCCTATACGTCCCTTGGTGTGACTACAAGGGCCTAAAAATTCAACTATATCCCTTTTGTACATTTTATGGCATAATACACCTCATTTCTACATTCAATCATCTACAAATTTACCCATGTTTAAAATTTTTGAGTAAAGGATAAAAAATTGTTTTTAAAGGATAATATGAAGATAATAGTATGATCTTAAATTTGAGAATTAATAGCATTTGAATTAAATGCCATTTTTATCTTCTTTTCAATTAAAATTTGTAATATTTAATTTGTAACATATTATAAAATAAATAAATAATAATAAAATTTATATGTTGAATATTAATCATTATTTAGAATTTATTTTTCACAATAATAATATGAATGGTTTGGAAGAAATGCAAGAGGAAGATCTATTCAATTAAAAAAAATCTTAGGGCACAAGGAATCTAATGTAATATCACAATCACAATCACACAATTTTTAAAATTATAATAATTAAAATCATAATTTAATGATTAAATTATATATTTAATTCATATTCATTTTAGTTTTATTTAAATAAATATTTTTCTATATATATTTTAAAATTAAAATTAATAATTGTTAAAGATATTTTTCATATTTTTATTTTATATAAAATAACATCAATAGTTTTTAATTATTAATTGAACATACAAATTAATAAATTTAATAAATAATAGTAATTTTTTATTATAAAATATATGTATTTTACTTTCTAAATTTGTTTGAATATTAAAAGATTCAATGATTAAACATATACACTATATGTGATTGTGTGGGAGTTTTCTCACATCAATATTTTTGCCGCCATGATGAGTTAGAACAAAATACCCAAGCCCTAATTTTTAGCTCTCATTTTCACTTGGTTTTTTCGAGCTCCCTTGCCCTACACATGCTACCATCATTAGGGTTTGAAACCTCAAGCTTTATGAAGGAGTCTCTATCAATTTTCTTGCTGCTTTTGAGATTTTACTTCACAGAAATTTTTGTTGAGGCCGAATCAAGTAAAGCTTTCATGGTTCATCATTTGTTTCCACTTATCTGAATGTGTTTTCAAAGACATTTCTTCTTGGATTCTCATGCATTTTTCTCTTGATTTACTCTATCGACGCCTTGCTTTTCTTGAGGCTAACATCAAATCACTTTTGGAGCTCACATTTCTTTGAACAACAAGAAGTTGAGTAAGTTTCTATGCGCAATTTCTCTATATATTACCTCTGTTTTCTGTCAAAACAAGCTCGATTTGGACTCAATAGATACGAATGAATGGGTGTTTTTTTTCTATCATGCATCCTTATTTTGAAACCCTTCTATCTTGGCTTGGCTTCTCTAGACTTATCTCACTAGCAAAAGAAATGAAACAAATCATACTCTCCATATTTGGTTTGATCAAACGATGAAAGATTTATTTTTTTTTGCATTTTTTCTCTTTTCTGGTGATAGCTTGGTTGTGGCCTCTCTAGAATATTTTTTCTATTTCCAAAAAGAATAGTGTAAAATTTTCTTTATTATATTTTTGATCCTAAATGGAAATCACTAAATGACTATGTTTTTGCCCTCAAATGCATACACCAAATTGTTGACAGTCAAGCTTTGTAGTGATATTTTCAAATATAGCAGAGGATAAACTATCAAGCTTAAACAAACAAACAAACAAACACAACTTCCTACTATCTAAAGCAAAGACCAATATTCCATTGAAATCAAGGTTTGAAGGGAAAACAAATGAATGCTTACTTTTAGCTAATGTAGAGACTAGTAATTTTACATCAACAAGGGAGTGTTAAACAAATTGAACAACACATGACTCCAAAAAAAAGTGCCAAGTAATAAAAAAAGCTACCACTTACTGAGTAACAAGCATCAATACAAAGCTTGAAAAAGTTTGATGCAATGCAAGGGAGGTCTTCAAATCAACCAAACTCAAATTCTCTTGTTTGACACAAACTTTATCCAAATTCTATTCACTGTACCTTGATTTCACAAGGCCAAAAAGACTCCAAACCACCAAAACTTGATTCCAACTCTCACTTGACCTCTAGTACACCTTAAACATCATTTATTTGATAGGTTCAAATCAAAAAAGCACTCAAAAAACTCTATTTCATCATATTCACAAATTTTTGCATTCAAAGTGTGATAGGGCGAATTTAGGTGCTAGAAAATGAACAACAAACAAAAGAAAGTAAATAACACTAAAAACACTCTACACCTCAAGATTAGCCTAGTTGGATTCAACACAAAATAAAATGGAACTATTTACCTTGTCTTGAATTGATCCTTTGGTTGGCCCTTCGATCTTTGATGTTGTATGCTTCTTGGATGGCAAGAGATGCAAGCTATAAGATGGATGGAAAGTGGATGAAAGTGGATGCAAGTGTGAAAAATAGCTAAGTATGGCTCCTAGAAAATTTTTGCAAGAGTTTGGCTACAATGAATGATCTCTTCCAAAATGAGAGAAAAGAGGGGGTATTTATAGAGAATTTGGAATTCTCTAGGGAAATGGATGGTCAAGATTGAGCCACCAAGATCAAGATGTAGGGCTAAGGTGAGTTGAGAACTCACAAGCCCTCACATCTTGACATGTGGCATGTGAAGTGGTTCAAAAAGGGTGATGTGGATATAAGGTGGAAGGGTAGTACATGATATGGAGGGAGTACATAGTACCTTGGGATTGAGACAAGAAATCCTCATAAAGGAGGTACTTGTCCCCATGTGGGTGAGAGGACATGTGGGGAATTAAAAATTCTTCAAATATTCTCATGGGGATGAGAGAAGAAATTTAAAATTCCTTTAAATGCATTAGGGGTTTAAATGTGAATTAAAAATTCACATGGGGAATGGAGTGTCTTGTCCAAAAAGAAAAAGCATTTAACAGAGTTGACTCAATTAAGTGATTAAGGTTGTGCAAGTACTTGATTAGACTAATTAATGAAGATTAGAAGAGGGTTAGATTTCGCATGTGACTTGATGTGACAAGTCAAAGATCACATGGGGAAGAGAAAAAAGAATTTAATATTCCTTGGAAGGATAAAAGGAATTAAAAATTCCTTGAGAGGTTGATTAGGCTAGTTAATGAAGGTTTAGAGGAGGGTCAGGTGGCTAAGAGAGATTAGAGACCAACTTGCAAAAGTTGGAGGATGTGACACATCCTAATCAAGGATTAGGCATGTGCACATCCATAATGATGAGATTAGAAGATGGATTATGATTAAGAAAGGGATGTGACATGAAGGGAATTAAATAAATGGCATATTTATTTAACTCATTTGATGAAAGGGGGAAGGTATTTAATTATTTAACTAAATACTTTAGGGATTAGAAGAATTTTAAAGGTATTAATTAAATAATAGTGATATTACTTAATTAATTCAGATAAGGGAATACTTAGATGAAAGGGGATAAATTTGGATAAATTAAGTGTCCAAATTTAGGTGTTTACACAAGGACTTAAACTCTTGTAGTAGTCCATATAGTTGAAATCAGGTAAATATTCAACATAAAATTGAATCTCCTAAAAAAAAAATAGATTATAGGACCCATTTGGGCCTTATAAAACATATCTCAAAACCAGCTATGGTCACTTTGGACCAACCTCTTCAAATCTGGACTTCACCACTGTCCTACAAGGCCAATTTTGGCCTATTTTTCAAAGAAACTACTCTTAAAACTTATTGAACCTCTAATTTTCTTTTGTTCAAACACTTATCAGGTCTCAAAACCTTGGAATCCACCTTCCCCTTCAAGAGAAATACTTTCTAAAACACCCAATTGCAAAATCCTCACTTTATGTCCTTCCAAGGAGGGGTTTTTGAAAAACTATGATCCAAGCCTTAAAACACTTGGCCACCACTTCTAACATGCTTAAATATGTTTTAACACACCTAATACACCTTCATAAATTATTTCCCCCACAAATTTCACACTTTTCCATACTAAAACCTCACAATTTCACTCTTTTTCACTCAAAAATCACTCATTTTTACAATTAGGCTTCATGCCCATTGACCTCAAATGACTTTCCCCTACTCCCTCAAGCCTCTAAAAACCTAATCCTATATTATTATACCCATTACACTTAGTCACAACAATTTACAAAAGGTGGAATAGGTCGAACTCCATTTAAGACCTCAAAACCCATGTATGTACAAATTCAGACAAGTTTTATGTAGATCAAATATAAAATATGTTAAAATCAATGTAGAGCCTCCAAATATGATGAAAATAAAAGCTAGGTCCATCCCACACTTGATCCAAGCACCTGTAGAGCAAAAAGGGCATGTACAAATTCGTACCAAGGCTTGAAATTGCTGAAATTGTTACAAAAATTAGAAATTTCTATAAAAACAATGGCTTTTGGCTTTTTAATTTTGACTAAAAGGTTGTCAAGGTAGGTTGAATGTTAGTTTTATTGTGTTGAGTCATGATTCTAAGTGGAATAAGGTCTAAATAGGTCACTGGTAATGTCTTAGGTGAATAGGAGGGTCAAAAGTGAAAATATTGCAAATATGCAAAAAGTTGTCAACAATAAACTTGTGAAAATGCAAAATTTGTAAAGGCCAACATTTAGTTGGGGTTTGAAAAGTGGTTGGTCAGTTTGGGGATTTATTTTTGGGTTGGAAAACATTTAAAAGACATGTACACCTTGTGATGGGGTTTGGCAAGTTGCATTTTGAAAGAAATACCACAAAATCTATTAGTTTCTTTGCATAAATTTTGTGTTTTCAAGAAATCTGTTGCTACAGGCTGAATTGCTCACTCGTACAGAAGTACCACGGCCCAAGGGTGATGGAATGTGTTGAGGGCATGTGTTAGCTTTTATTTGAATCAAGTGGTAGGTTCTAATATTGAGTTTTGAGTGAGATATCTTCATTTTTTCCCCTTTTAGCTGAGTTCTGATTAGTTATGTAATTGTAATGTTTCTTATGATGAAGCATAGATGAGTGATGTTTTTTTCTCTCTAAAAGCACAATTACTTAATTTCAGAAAAAAAAATTATTAACTTTTTGCCACTCTTTCATATGATTCAATAGATATTTATAGTGGTTAAATCCACCAAGATGTGTATCATACTTCACTCAAAAGTTTGATCTCATACATAGGCATGGGTTCATAATGCATTTTCCATGGTTTCGATGTTGAAGGTGCAGATTTATTAGGGTTTTTCCTCTAAAACAATGCACCTATAGCCCTTTAGTGTTGGGTGAAGATCATCAATCACTTTTTCATCTTAAAACTTGCTAGACAGAGGAGGCTATTGGCATTGCCACCTCTAAAGTGAGCACCCTTTAACAAATTTAATTCTTATCAAGTTGGGCATCGATCACTAATCAATCTACCCTTTTTTTGAACTAGATCTAAGTTTTCTTTGGTTTCAACCACACAAAAATGTGCCCTAATTTTCTATTTTTACTTCTTTCGAAGAATTTACTTAGATTCTTGCTATTGTTGCTAATTAGGTGAACTAACTCCATGGTTGGGCCAAAAAAAATATGTGCCAAGAGAAAAGAGTATTTTTTATTCAAACCTCATGCCTTAGCCATTCCATAGTCCTCTTTTTTTCGTCGTAGTTAACACCAACCAAGAACTTCACTGTTTTCTGCTCTTGCATACTATTATTTAAATGTCATCTTTTATCAGACTTGTTGATGATCACTTCTCTCTATCTTAGCAAAGAAAAGACAGTGACAAGATGACTTAAAAAATTGACTACGAGAACCACAATTGATTGGATGGATACAATATCAAAAGTCAAATGATGACAAAAGGGAGCACAAGAGATGAGTTTCATATGGGTACCAACATGAGGATAGGTTGTATCTATTTCCATTTAAGTTCTATGTATTGATCTATTTCATAAAATAAATAAAAAAGATTTTAACCCAATAAGATTGAATTTCATCATGAATCCTGGTCTGCAATCATCAAGCCACTGGAAGGAACATTGTTTCCTTTTATTTTGTTCCTAACATAGCAGCAACTAAAAAATTTCATGTTATTTTCAAAATTGTTGGTTATTTGATGCTAGCTTAACTTTTCTTGCAATGGTTGTATACGATGAAAACAATAGCCATATCAAATTCCTTTTGCCCAAGTCCTACTCTCTCAAATTTAACAATCTCAATCTCACTAATAGTGATTACTAAGAAATGTAATTCCACCAACTTTGTCAAACAATTTACCGTAGGAACAATAAAAGCAAACGTGGTGTAGGAGCACTTGTTTGATTTCTTGCCTCCATGAGGCCAAAATGTAATAAGTGTTTAAAGAGTGCTAAGGGTTCATTTAATAAGGTTTATCAAACCATTTTAGAGGTGCTTGAGTCTTAGGAAGTTATATTTTAAGTCATTTGTCAAATAATGTTCAAAGTTGTTCCATATTGAAAAAATTCTCAAAAAGTGCAAAAAAAAAGTTATCACAATGTAAAAACTTGATAAATAATGGAATTTGAAGGGTCATAGAAGTTATTTGAATATTTTTAGGTAGTTAGAAAAGTTGGAGAGCCTTTAATAAGGCATTGTGAGTCATTTGTAAGGGTGGTGTAAGAGAAAATTGAAGATTTGTAACGAAGAAATCATATTTTCACTATTTTTCCACTTCCTTCCTTCTGTTCTGATGCATGGTACAGTCTATACGAACCATTTCATGGCCTAAGATCACATGGTATTGAAATAATGTTGAATCTACTTTATTTTTTCTTTTGTTTCATTTAATTTCATTAAGAAATGTGAAAGTTATTGTGTTTTTGGTGAAGACAGCCAGTCCAGAAAATGTTTTCCAGAAATTGCAGTCAGAAAACATGTTAGTAAGGACTTGTACGAAATTGTACAGACCTGAAACCTAGATGGATGGAAATTTATTGATGTCATGGACAAACTTTATTTTTACCAGTAATTTTTATAATTCCATTTAAAGGGTCAAACAATTCAATTTCTAAAAACTATCCTGAAATAGGGTTTTTGGGGTTTGTATACCAAAAAAATGTGTTTCTCTTTATTTGTACGGTGGAAACTCCTGATTTTTGGTGAGAAGTTTTATATTAGCACATTATTTTATGTTATAAATACTTATACGAAATTATGGTGGTTAGCATATGAAATCATGAAGCCCTAGGTCTGTATTTTGGGAAAATTTTGGAAAAGTGACTGTGTTCAGAGTTGTTTTCAGGAATTTGATTATGGTGAGTGAAGTTCTCTTGATTCTCATTGTTTATAAGGGGAGTTTAAAGGTATTGTGAGCCTTCTCTAATCAGGGTTTGGTGATGTCTTAGGTTTGAATCTTTTTTTTATTGATTAATCAGACAGGGCAACCTGTTGACAGTGATATTTAGGAATGGAAAATGGGGTTTTTTTTTAATGGTGATTGATGAATTATCATGAACAAAGGATGGGAAATAGTATAATATTTTTGTGCAGGTATAATAACACATTTTTGTGGAATTGTAAGGGGTAAAATGGACTTGGGGTATGTATTTTCAACAAACCCTCATGAAACAAGGAGTTGGAATGGTAAGGGTTTAGAGTATTTATTCATTAATTTAGGGATTTGCTGACGAAGTTTGTTGTTTTTTACATATTTACATATGTTGAGTGTCTTGAATGGTATTGGAGCCATGTTGGAAGTCTGAGTTATCATTTTGGTGTTGAGTGTCCAAATTGACAAGCTTAGGAATCTACAAGTTTGATTTTGAGTTCATTGTTTTGGTGATGTCAAATGTGTTTTCAAAAAACTACAAGTAGTTGATGCCTTAATCTCATATTGGTTGTGTGGAATCAAGTGTTTTTTGTGAAGTGAATGATGAGTTGAGTTGTGATCCTCCTAGCACTGCATCAAGACGCTTTGAAAGGAACTCCATGAAAACCAAGCTCTCTAAATGGTATATCAAACTCTAGTTCAAAATCTTTTAGATGAGGTTTCTCCCATAGCTTTGTTACTCGCTTGACAAATCCTTGAAACTATGCATTGATTTTATTTTTCATGTCCCTCTCTTGTTGTTCTTCCTCAATTTCATCAAGATCATACATTGACCTTCTTGCCCCTCCTAAAGTTTGGACCACATCCATTACCTCCACATGAAACGAGACATCCTTGGTCTTCTTGGTTCACACCATGATATGGTTATGCAAATGAAAATGAAGCAAAGTAATCATCTCCTTCTCCACTGGTTGGAAGAATGCATGCTTAATTTTTTGATACATGATATTAGATCTCTTCTACTCTCATGGTTGAATACTAAAATCCATTATGGTTGGCCTCCAGAGTTCCAGCCATCTTTCTTCCTCTTCCACCAAATGCTGGCATATTTTACTAACGTTTATTAAAATTGTTGCATGTTTTACATCACTAGAATGACATATTAGTTGTAACTTTTATGAAATTTTATTATGGTATGTGCAATTTGATATGATGTAATATGATTATGGTTTTGTTTCACATGTAATATTAGATATATAACATAAAAATAAATTATTGCATGAAATAAATAATAACTTTTCATTTTAAATGTTTTTCTTTGCAGAACATGGGTCTTCCAGAAGATCAAGATGATCCTCATCATATATAGATCCAGAATATGTTGGTTCTGGTACAGATCACATGGCAGAGGATGATGATGACACGGATACAAAAGACACTGAGGTTGATGGCGACGATGATGATCATGATGGTGATGATGATGATGATGAGGCAGTTGCTGGTAGTAGCCAGTGACATTCATGATCATATAGACTGCATCATGGATCATTGCTGATATATCATTATGATGCCTCTTTTCATGGTTACTATCATATGTATCATTTTCACGGCCTACAGTACCATATTATTGAGTTGTATCATTTTGACATGCATCATTTTAAAATATATCATTTGCACATGTATCTTTTTGACTTGTATCATTTTGAGTTATATAATTTATCATTTTTACTTATATTATTTGTACATGTGTCATTTTGACTTATGTCAACTATTGAACATGTATCATTTTGACATGTTATTAATCTAGTGGCATAGTTGACTCACTTGTTTTAATCTACTTATATAGATATTTGACTCACTTGTTTTAATTATAAATGATGATTATGTTATTAATAATTATCTTGTTATTTAATCATATGAGTTAAATAATTAAATTACTTACTCTATAATCATATGAGTTATTTAAGAGGCATGATATATTTAATTAATTAAATTGAAATAAAACATATTATTTAATTTACTTACTATATAATCATATGAGTTATTTAAGAGGCATGATATATTTAACTAATTAAATTGAAATAAAACATATTAAATTAATAAATGGAAGCAAAACAAGAAGGATTTTTAGAAGCAACAATGGAAGTCAAATTAGAAGCAAATCAGAAGCAATCTTGGAAGCAAAACTGGAAGTAAAATTGGAAGAAAAATTGGAAGCAAAACTGGAAGCAAAATTGGAAACAAAACAAGAAGCAAATCTGGAAGCAAAACCCAAAGCAAAACTGAAAGCAAAACCGGAGGCAAACCTGGAAGCAAAACTAGAAAAAAAAATGGAAGAAAACATGGAAGCAACACAAGAAGCAAAACCAGAAGCAAAATCAGAAGCCAAACTGGAAGCAACAAAAAATTGGCGCTAAACCCGACGCTAAATCTAATGCTAAATTTGGCACTAAATCTGCTACCAAAGCGAACATACCATTTTACGCCGAGTTTGTGCCAGCAGAAGTTCCCAATTCATGAACTCAAATACACTAAAATCCAGTGCTATTTTAGGCACTAATTTCCTGTTTTGTTGTAGTGAACATTGCTCCTAAGATCAACATAACTGATTTAATGTGATGCAAACAATGGCAAGGTGAAAAGGTTACAAATTTTATAAGCCGCTATCAGTTGATATTATCACAAATTAATCTAACTCTTCCTTATGCAGATATCCAAAGAATGTTCATTAACAACTTACAAATTGACATAAGGGATAGGTTTTTATTAATGAAATTTCCATCCTTTATAAGTTTGTGTATGGCACTTCCTAATTATCAAAATTCGATTAGTAGGTATGAGGAAGCATCTTCATCGATCCATAATGAGAAATCCTAACGCAGACATCAAAACAACTATCAACCATTCAAAAAGCAAAACAAAAACTTTATCAAGTTTCATACACCTCAAACAACCAACCACATTGAACCTCAAGTTCCTACAATAAGTCCAACTCCATACCAATTTAGACCAAAATATAGGAAATGCACACAGTTTCCTAACACTCTCCATTCAATCATGTTGTAAATCTTAAGTATGAATCTAATCTGATTGCCTCTTGTTAAACATATGGACACAACTGAACCTTTACCTCCAAAATTTAATCCAAATGCCTTTTTTCAATACCACACAAATGGAAATCATACAAAACGATGCATGCATCTTAAACATCAAGTTCAAGACCTCATCAATTTTAATCACATCCAGTTGGGTGGTGTTAATGTCGGAAGATGATGTTGACCGACAACATGAGCATGGTATGTACATATTTCATGAGCCAGTGTTGTCATTGATGTCAATATTATTTTGGATCATCCTAGCATGATTTAGAAGTGTTTTTAAAGATATTTGTATAGGATAAGTTGGTCTTAAAAGTATAGCTACTCAAAAATTTGCCTATGTATCAACCTACTTGTACAATGGTTCAATGTGTCAATTTTTGGGTCCGCTCTCCACCACAAATAGAGATATCACTCTATAATTTTAACAGTAATTTGGTGATCATCAGATGCATTTAAATCCAAGAGTTTTTGTTGTTTGGTGAAGTATCCTGGAAGATATAAATGACATTGTTTAGTTTTGTATATTGCAGTTATTTCTTGTATAGAGTGTCGGTGTGGGAGATTCTGCATTCCTTTATGGATGAATATTTTGTGTTGTGATGTTTAAGATAAGATTCAAGATGTCGGTTGAGTAGAAATTCCAGATGGGATTGATTTTTGAGTTCCACGTGTGGTGAATTGGGTAAACAGATAAAGGCTTTTGTGTTTAGGTCGTATTTGGGGCTAACCTAACACGTTTGAAGGACTAATATGTGTTTCAATCTTATGTAGGATCTATATTGGGTCCATCTTGACCTATCTTGAGGTAATTTTAATTTTTAATTAAGGAGTGAGATGTTGATGAAATTTTTTTAGGACGACAAGTTCAAATTTTGTGTGTTACATCCAATTAGTCTGACCTAATTGATGTTACACTTGATATGGATATATATAGGAGTTTTATTTTAGTGTTTTGGATGAGGTGCAAGTGATAAGTGATAGATGACATGTATGGTGTTCCACCTATATGTGTGTGATGCAGATGTGATCAAAGTTGTGCAAATTGTGTGAATTCAAAGTAGAGCAATGCATTGATCCAGATCAATGAAAAGATTGATTTTGTACTTCATTGGAACTATAATCCAACATACTGTAGATGCAATTGTAATAGTTAAATAGGCTGTGAGCCACCCCTTCTATCTTCTTTCTTATTCTTTGTGGGAAGTGAGTCCACCTATAGTGATAATTTTTGTAATATACTATATCTAGATATAATATATTGTGAGCTAACACTCACTGTGGTTTTTCCCATTTTGGGTTTTCCATGTAAAAATCCTAATGTTCATGTGTTATGTGATGTTGTGGATGTTTCATGCTTTCTTTTCTTATATCATTTGAATGTGGTTTGATAACTGGATGGTTAACGTTTGAATGGTTTAATAGAATACTGATTCACCCCCCCTCTTAGTATTCTGAGTATTCAACAGTTAATGACCAAGGGAATAAGTCTATTGCATCGAATAACCAAAACTTGCAAATTTTAACCAACCCAATGCCAAACCATTCATCCAACTTTGTGCAATCTTGTGATGTCAAGAATGATGAGATGAATGTTGATAAGATTGATGATATGATTGATGACATGAATGATGATAATATTGAAGAAAAGGAAGTAGATCACATGGTTGGTCTAATAGATGTTCAACCTCATAAGAGCCAAACCATTGAGTTACCAGAAATTTTTTTCACCAATAGTGATGCACTTAGACATGTACTTGATGGTCCTTTCTATATTGTTGGTCATATTTGTGTGCAAGTGTTTTCCTACTCTAAAATGCAAAATAATTAAGTGAAATGCAAGACAAAAGAACACAAACAACCACTCAAAATTAGCCTAAGTTGAATCTAAACAAAATAAATGAAGCAACAAGTAATTTTACCTTGTTTAGATGATGCTTTCGGTTGGCCCTTTGTTGAAGATTTGTGTGCTCCTTTGCTTGACCAAATGGCTCTAAATGATGTTAAAAATGAAGTGGATGCCATGGTGGATACAATGGTGGTGTTAGCTAATGGATTGGATGCAAGATGGATGCTCAAAGTGCTTGCAACAATGGTGGCTCCAAAGCTTGAATGCAAGATGGCTTGAAAATGGCTAAGTGTGTGATAGATTGAGTGATCCCCCCAAATGAGACAAAATCCACTATTTTAGGGGAATGGTCTCTAAAGGAATGAATGGATGAGATTCATGCAAGGATGGAAGATCAATGGTTGGGGTGAGTTGAGAACTCACAAGCAATCTCATGAAGACATGTGGTGGGTGAAGTGGACTAGTAAGAGTGATGTGGAGATGAGGTGGAAAAGGTGAGTCTTGTCTCATCTACCCACATCATTGGATGATGTGACAATAGAAGAATTTAAAATTCTTCTAAAATCTCTGTTGGTTTTGGAGATTTGACTTTGGGATTGGGGAGGAATTTTAAATTAGTCTTTTATTCCTCCAAAGATGTTGGAGAAATAAAGTGGAATTTAAAATTCCACATAGGATGCATGGGCGAAATAAAAAGGAATTTTTAAATTCCTTGGGAGGTGGAGATAACTTCTCCAAATGTAGAAGGCCTTTAACAAAGTTTGACTAGGGTACGTGCCATAAATGGCATGAGGATTAGGTTATGCTAAAGTACTGATTTAGGTTGTGCAAATGAAGGATTAAGTGGACTAATCCTGATTAGACATCCACTTGAAAAAGTTGGAGGATGTGACCTTAATGATGATTAAGGATGTGCACACCCTAATCACAGATTAACTAGGTTAACTAGGATTAGAGAAATGTAAGAGGATGTGTACATGAAGAGAGAAAGGAAATGAATTAAAAATTGGTTTTTAATTCATTTAAGAAAAGTGACTAAATCAAATAAATTAGATATTTATTTAATTTAGAGAGGAATAACGTGAGGTATTTATTAAATTAATCAAACACCTTAGGAGACATTAGAAATAGGGTGAAATATTAACCAAATAATGAATTATTTAATTAATATGGTTTAGGGATGCAAAATAGAAGAATACAAGGGAAATTTTGACCATATGGGGGTGATCAAATTCAGGTGTCTACATTTTTCCTCTTTGAAATATCATTAGGATAATGGTGTTTCAAAGAAAAATAAAGTGTAAATGACTCAATAGAATAAAAAAATGTTAGACGATGCCCCGGTATCACAAGGAAGTGGATAGAAAAGAGGAATGCAGAAATATGGTAGGGTATGCCCCTTTGAGAGGGTGGATGGGGAAGAAAAGGGGCCCCGAGTGACTTCTCGATATGGAGAAATGGAGGGTATCACACAGTAGAGAGAAAAAAACCATGAAAAATGGCTTTTGAACAAATGAAAATGGACACACAAGGTGAAAATGGTGACCCGCGGAAGGATGGGAGCTGAAGGATTAAAAAGGTTAAATAAAGGATAAAAAATTACCCAAAATTGCTAAGGCTAATTTGGGGAAAAAATTAAAAACTATAAATAGTAATTTTGAAATTTTACTATTCACCTAGATTGGACGAGAGAGAGTGAGAGCTGACTAGATGAGTGAGATGGCAGATCACAGAGAGATGATTCATCACGTAGACAAGGTTCGAGACTTCTACCACTTGCAAGCACCACCCTGACAGGTAGGCATCGAAACCCAGCTTTGTGATTTCATTTCAATTTTTGCATATGCTTTTGATTTCGAGTCAAGAATGGGGTAGGTTAGGGTCAAACAAGATTGCCATGGGAGGGAAAATTCACCCTTCCGGTAAAACAAATTTTCCCTTTCGATGAATGGGCGAGGGAACGAGTGGGTGCACTTCTGCAAGGGTAGATGCGCTCTGAGAAGGGTGATTATGAAATCACCTCTCCACAGGATGGGTGGACCTGCTTGTGTAGGGGAAAATGGGATAGAAAATAGGCGATCGAAAAATCACCTAAAGTGAGAAAGGGCGAGTGCACCTCCTGGCAAGGGTGGATGCGCTTTGGAGGGGAAATTGCAAAATCGCCCCTCAGGGGAAAGGACGAACTCGAGATTTCCCAAAAGAGGGATTGGCATATGCGAATCTGCCACTTGGTCAAGAAGGGCGACAAGGGAAAATGTGCCTTTTCCTGTAGGGTGAAGAGGTGAACACGAGTTCACCTTTGGGAGAAAAGGGTGTATGTGCGCCCAGGACAAGGAAAAGGTGAACTCGCCAACAGAAGTGGTGAACCCCCCAGTTGGGTAGCACAAGGAAGAATGCATGAAGCAAATAGGAAAACACACAGGGAAAAGGGAATAGGAAAATGCATCTTACAAAGAGGCAAATTCACCAAAATAGGACAGGGATGAAAAGAAAGGATATAAAGGATTGATGTAATAGTTGATGTGGATGTAGAGCATAAAGTCCCTAAGGACCTAGGAGAGACACTCGGTCATTTTGGAGGTTACTCAGGAGGCGATGACACCAGAGGATCATGTAACTCTAGATCAAGTGGGCCTACTTCACATGTTGGGATATCCCAACATCTAGACCAATAGACCACTGTTGACATCATGTTAACAGATCCTATTATGTCAGAAATTGGATTTGGGGAGGATGATGAGCAGCAGAGGCGTCAAAGATGGAGGAGATGGAGGTTGATGCCCCGGTAGTTAATGAGAGGGTGATAGTAGTCTATGAGGGGCCACCTATAGAGGATCTAGCAATTAGGTTGGAAATAGAACATGCTCAAGTTTGAATTTTGTAATAGAGGTTGAGGTAGACAGAGGCAGAGAGATCAGCTTCAGGATGAGGTAGAGAGACTGCAGTAGGAGGTATAGGGGCTATAGAGATCAGCTAGATGAGTGGCTGCAAAGATTGCAGGTGTAGAGGGATGGGCTACAGGGCCTACTAGAGGCCACATAGGGGGTGAGGGAGGAGTTGATGGCTATGGAAGAGTAGGTGGTGGAGCATACAAAGGCCATGCATAGGGAGAGGGATGAGGCCCTAGGGAGAGTCGAGGTTGCAGAGACACAACCACAAAGCCTACAGGAGGAGAGGGATGAGGTTGTTAGGACGGCATCCCAGGTAGAGGCACAACTAGCATCCATGAGATTAGTGCAGGATGCTTGGGAGTTGGAGAGGTGAAGGTTGCAGTAGCGGTGGGATAGATATCAGATGGAGATGGAGCAGTTCTAGATAGGGGCATTAGGGGAGGTAGATGCGAGGACTGAGGCAGGGTATTACATGTGTGCATACTTGCATGCCATCGCAAATCTAGCATAAAGGGTACCGCCATATGTCAAAGTAGCCCCACAGAGAGTAGGACCCTTGCATTCAGGGGCTAGAAACACCCAGGGATACAATGGTTATAGAGAGACACATCCTCATGGTTGAGGACTTGGCACAGACTCTCCCCAGTGATCAAATGTAGGAAGCAACGGTTAGAGAGAGATAGGAGGGATAGACACAGGGTCTCAGTTTTGACAGGTGCACGGTAGACACTTGTACATTCATGCAGAGACAAATTGTGTTATACAAACTATTCAGCAGATTTATTCATTCTTTTTTCTTTATTGATTCAGGACAATGTGATGTGTTAGATACATCATCATGTATTTGTATGTCATGATTCCCCTGCACTTGTACCTTTATTTGATGGACTCTATGGGTTACGTTTATGGGTCCTTTATGATGGACGATGGAATTTTATGGACTTATGATAGACACTATATTTTTTGATATATATATGATATGGTGGATGTTGATGATTCTCTATGTATGATTTCCATGTGGTGATTTAGATGTTTATTATGCATGGGTGTATGATTATGGTTATGATGTATGCATTGTGACTATGATTATGGTTATGATGTATGCATTGTGACTAACACTTTATGATGTAGGATGTGATGATTTAGATGTTTATTATGCATGGGTGTATGATTATGGTTATGATGTATGCATTGTGACTAACACCTTGTGATGTAGGATGTGATGATTTGTGATTTATGATTTTATGATGTATTATATGGATGTGATACTAGTGGTTTGTGATGTTGGTGGTGATGCATTTATTGATTTATGATGTATGCATATGGATTTATGACCTATATTTATGATATGCATTTAGTATGGATGGCATTTAATGTATGGTTATGAATGTATGATATTCATAATGTAATGGATGAATTGCTATATGGATGAAATGCTTGATTATTAATGGATAATATGCATAATGTTATGGATGGATGATTAGATAAATGTAGTGTAATGGGATGAATGGAATGAAAAGAACTTAATGTAATGGATTAAGATACTTAGAACAACAAATATATATTAATCTAAACAACTTAAAATGATAATGGAATGAAATGAAATGAAATGGATTTAAGATGCTTAGAATAACAAATATATATTAATCTAAACAACTTAAAATGATAATAAACATGATAATGCAACAAAATGAAATGGATTTAAGATGATTAGAATAACAAATATATATTAATCTAAACAACATAAAATGATAATGAAATGATAATTCAATGAAATGGATTTAAGATGCTTAGAATAAAATATATATTAATCTAAACAACTTAAAATGATAATGAAAATGATAATGCAATGAAATGAAATGGATTTAAGATGCTTAGAATAACAAATATATATTAATCTACACAACTTAAAATGATAATGCAATGAAATGAAATGGATTTAAGATGCTTAGACTAACAAATATATATTATTATAAAAAACTTAAAATGATAATGAAAATGATAATGCAATGAAATGAAATAGATTTAAGACGCTTAGAATAACAAATATATATTAATCTAAACAAATTAAAATGATAATGCAATGAAATGAAATAAACTATGCAAGCTAATGAAATGAATAATGAGATTGATAATGCAATAGGTAATGCACCTAAATGATAATGGATATGCATAGTGAAATGAACACTGATAGGTGAGATACAACACCTGTCAAAACTATAAGGACCTTGATAGGAAGAATAGGTAGGGGATAACATTCGCACAACCAAAAATTAACAACCTTAGGCTAGGGGAAATGGATTGGGGTAAGTGCAATGCAGTGGGATAATGAATGAAATGCAAATCTAATGCCATTTTTCTATACTAGGAGCACTGAATTTTGCTATAGCATAAGACATGATATGCCATGGTATGAAGAACCAAGCCCGATTAGTGTCAAATGCATGACATACACAACAAACAAGAAGGCTATCCCAACATCTCAAAGCCACGAGGGCTTTGGTCGGGCCTGATGTTGGAATAACTACAAGAACAAAGGATGCCCTAGCATAACACAAGACCACAAGGATCTTGGTGGATACTACATGAAACAACCAGGAAGACAAGATCACACAAAAAAATCAAGATATGTCCCTATGTTTACCAGTCAAAGCGCACCACGATATGATGGATCATGGAGGCTCCGACAAGGTATAATAGGAAGCTCAAATGATAAGAAAAATGCAAAAGCACCAAAAGATCACAACAAATTTCAAATATCCTTTTCCATAGGACCAGTGGGTGGATGGGATTGATGTGGTTTGATTTAAGGAATGATACATCCTGTTAAGACCAAAGATGGAAGGTAGATTAATTGATTGACATGACTTAAGATACTCAAAATGGATTGAACCTCGAGGTACCAATAGACTTTTTTGTTAGGAACCAGCTAGATAAGGACATATTTGATGACACAACACAAAGCCAAGACCCACTCTAAAGACCTAGGGGCTTGGGGGCTGATCAGAGATTAGCCTTGCTTACGTGAAAGCGCAAATCCCTTGTAGTTTGATAAAAGACTAATGACTAACCATGGATAAAACCAGAAAGAGGATGATGGAGACTCAGATGGATGACAAGGAGTGACACAAAAAGATAGACAAAAGCCTTGGGGGTCGATCAAATTATTAGCCTTTCCTATGTGAAAGTGCAGAGGCAACATAGTTTGACAGAAGGACCGAGGATGACATGGGACCTAATGGTGAGAGACATGATGGAGGATCCTAGATGGGGATGCAAGACCAATGAAATGACACCGATATACAAGCGATAAAAAGCTCAAGATTTGCAATAAAAGCTCAAGATTTTGGATAGCAACTCCAAAATTTCCAATGCTCAATCAAAATATGCCAAGCGGTGGGTGATAGGATGTCGATAGGGGATGGTGGCGATATGATATGAGGATAGGATGGGCGTAAGCATATAGGAAAGTAGGCCGCAAGGTAGATAATGATTAAGCCCTCTATGAATGACACCTATTGCCAGGTTTTCACCAATCGTACTTATCCAAGGCACCACCAAGGGTGGTTTTCACCATAGGACGCATTATTTCTCTTTACTATTTTTGAAAAAAAAATTACTTTTTTTTTGTATTTTTGTTGATTTTTTACTTTATTTTTGGTATTTTTCTAGGTAAGATAACCCAGCTGACTTAGGTATAAAACCATTTTAGATGCATGATATTAATGGGTTCCTCCAAGGGTTCTCCTTCAGGGGTTGTGAGCCGATATGCCCCAAAACCATATTTTGCAGTGACTACATATGGACCCAACCAGTTTGCTTCAAACTTTCCCTTCTTTTCCCGATCCTGATGGGTATGTTGATTCTCTTTCAAGACTAGATCACTGATTGAATTGGTGAGGATAGACCTTCTTATTATAGCTTATCCTAAGATGATGTTGATATGCTTGAAGATGATTATAGGCCTTGAGATGTTTCTCATCCAAAATCTCTAGTTGGCTTAACCAAGCAACACGAGCATCTTCATCACTGGTCAAATTCTTCAGGGAGATACAGAGTGATGGGATATCAACTTCAACTGGAAAGATGGAATCTGCACCATATACCAGGGAATATGGGGTGGCTCCAGTAGGTGTGTGGATGGATGTGCAATAAGCCCAAAGGGTGGAATTAAGGTGAAGGTGCCAATCTTGACCAATATTGCTAATAACATTTTTAAGAATTTTGATGAGGGTTTTGTTGGTAGCTTCGACTTGTCCATTACCTTGATGGTAATAGGGCATTAACTAATGGTGTTGGATGTGATATGTTTCGCAAACGTGTTCCATGTACTAGTTTTTAAAAGGATTTTTGTTGTCAGTGATGATGGTGGAGGGGATACCGTATCTGCAAAGAATATGGTAGAGGATGAACTTGGAAATATGAATACCAGTGATTTGGGAGAGTGGAATTCCTTCCACCCACTTAGTGAAGTATTCAGTGGTAGTGATGATGAATGTATGGCCATTGGATGAGGGAGGATAAATCTTTCCGATTAAGTCAAAACCTCATTGTGAGAAGGGCCACAGTACAATGATAAGTTGTAAATCCTGTGTAGAAGCATGAATTAGATCTGTGTGTTGTTGATAGGGGACACATTTCTTAACTAGTTCACAAGCATCATGCTCCATAGTCGACCAATAATATCTTGCTTTGAGGAGTTTCTTTGCTAAGGCCATCCCATTAGAATGAGCCCCACAAACTCCATTATTCACTTCGCTTAATGCAACATGATATTCCAACTCATTTAGACATCGAAGGAGTGTGCCATCATACCCTCTATGATAAAGTATATCTCCTACGATTGTGTAACAGGAGGTGCATTGAATGAAATATTTGTGTTGGTTACGAGTGAGATCAGGTGGTAGGATGTTGTCGTGGAGGTAGGCATAAATGTTATGATACTAGGGTGATTGAGGACCTACGATGTTGCACACCATTTCATTGTCTAGAATTTCATATACTGGGATTAATAATTTCTCCACTAAGAACTCACAATCAGTTTGATCCTTAGGCATGTCTATGAGAGAACCAATGGTGGCCATGGCATCCGCAGTTTTATTCTATAATCTAGGGACTTGCTTGAACTAGATATGGGTGAGGTATTTCTTGAAATCATCCACCATGTGCTTATAAGGGAGAAGCTTATCATCCTTTGTCTAAAACTCATCATTAACTTGTTTTATTATGAGTTGTGAATCACCAAAAACACGAAGATGGGTGATATTCCACTAAACTATGATTCTAAGGCCCGTGATTAAAGCTTCATATTCAGCTTGTTGTTTGTGCATGGGAATTCCAACCTAAATGATTTTGGGATATATTCACCATGAGGGGTGAAAAAAAGGATACTCACACCAGCTCCATTTTGAGTGTATGACACATCAAAATATAATGTCCATGTGTATGACTCTGAGACTATGAAGACTAATTCATCAGGGAATTCTGCCACTAATGGATATGCATCTACAAGAGGAGTGTTAGCCAATTGATCTGCTATGACCTATCCTTTGATTTCTTTTTGATCCACATATTTAATATCAAACTCACTGAGAAGCATGACCCACTTAGCCATCTGACCTATTAATTAAGTTCTTGACAACAAATATTTAAGCGAGTTTGTTGGAAACAAGCAACACTAAGAGTGGGGGTGAATCAGTGTTCTACAAAAATTAACTTTATTATTTTGATCTTTAATCCACTTAGAACATTCAACCAAAAGTAATATGCAAAAACAAAAAGCAAACAACCACAACACCATAACACAAGGATTTTTATGTGGAAAACCTGTTAGGGGAAAAACCATGATGGATGGCCAATCCACAATATGTTTTGAGTATACCTAAAATAAGATTACAAAATGGGAATGCACTTGCATTCAGGAACACTGCCTAGAGCTCACTACTCAAGGTAAGAAGGCTCACTGCCTTACAAAGATTTGGATTAAATCCAAAAGAATGAACTAAAAGAATAGCATCTAAAAATTCTTGATTACAGTTTTGGTTAGGCTTAGATGTCTATCTTCTATCCTTCTGACTAATACAAAACTTCTACTCTACTCTACTCTACTCTGAATCGCTTCATAAAATCTTTATGTGCAAGTGAAACTATGCATAAAATCTTTATGCGCAAGTGAAACTATGCATAAAATCTTTATGCTCAAGTGAAACTATGCATAAAATCACTTCAACACTCTTCTGGTATTTGCAATACACATCGACACACCACACATATATATCAAAATGATATAACATATCATACATATATATCCGCGACTAGCAATTTAATCGTAATAAGTCAGCTTTAAATAAAACTTGAAAATATTAGCAATTGTTGGCTCAAATCATAAGAGTTATGCAATGCACATCCACAACGGTCAGCCACAACTTAGCTCAGATCCAAAACAAGATGAGCAAACACCAAAATATTCAAATAAACATTTCTTGAATATCTGCAACATATTACACCAACCGAGTCAGCCCCAAAATACTGATAAACAAAGAAGTATCAACTGGATCTCCAAACTCACAAAAGACTTAATATGAGGACTAATATTTTTAGACAACACTTTAGATGTACTAACAAACCTCCCATGAGGTCCACAACTCAAAATAACAACTAGAAATTTGTTAGTGAATCGATGATCACCAAACTATCAGATGCTCTATTCTTCCTGACTGTCCTTAATCTGACTGCCAATATAAGCAAATGATGTTTTGCAAATATGTCACCGACTAGGGTTGTCATCAATGACAACACCAAAAATGATTCACAGTGTCTCTTTCCAATAGAGTCCACTTTGGATATCAGTTTGATGGGATGGTTGACCATATAATGGCGTAAATTTTGTGAACTGAAAACAATAGCCAAGCAAGACTTTTCCATGGGGGAATAGTTAAGTTCATATCCCACAAGGGAATGAATAATATAATATATGGCCTATTTTTTGGATGACTCATCATGTTGGGCCAGCAATGCCCCTAGTGAAATTGAAGTGGCAGAGATGTATAGCAGTAATTGTTTGCCAAGAATAAGAGGCACTAAAATTGGTGGGTTGGCGAGATACTCCTTAATCTTATCAAAGCCTTGCTAACATTTTGGATATCATTTGAAAGTTGTATCCTTACACAAGAGGTGAGTAAATGACTAAAAATTTTGGTAAGTTGGGCAATAAATTGCCTGATAGACTACAATTTCCCTTGGAGGCTTCTCAACTATTTGAGATTTCTAGGAGGGGGAATTTCCATTATAGCCTTAACTTTTGCTAGATCAACTTTGATACCCCTTCTGGATACAATGAAGCCTAGTAGTTTGTTGGATGTAACGCCAAATACACACTTTTTGGGATTCATTCGTAGCTTATACTATTCTATGCACTCAAAGATATGCCTCAAAACCTTTGGGTGATCCTCTCTTATTTTGGACTTCCCTAGTAGATCATCAACGTAGTCTTCCATGATAATATGAATGAGATCATGAAAGATGACTTTCATTACATGCTGATAGGTTTCCCCCGCATTCTTAAGGTCGAAGGGCATGACATTGTAATAGAAAGTGCCCCATGGGGTGGTGGAAGCAGTTTTGTGTTGGTCTTCAGATGCAATTTTGATTTGGTTGTATCCAGAAAATCTATCCATAAGGGATAGCATGGCGTTCCCTGCTGTGATATCTACCAACATGTCAATATTAGGTAGCGGGCAGTCATCTTTTGGATAGGATTTGTTGAGATCCCTAAAGTCTATACAAATTCTAATGCCCCCATTGGGCTTGGAAATAGGTACAATGTTTGATATCCAATCAGAATAATCAATTGGCCTGATAAATCCAGCTACTAATAGTTTCTCTAATTCCATCTTAACAAGTAATGCCACTTGTGGATGCATTTTTCTAAGCTTTTATTTGACAGGATTCACATCTAGATGTACGTCAAGATGGTGGACAACCAAAGCGAGATCCAATCCTGACATATCAGAATAAGACCATGCAAAGTTGATGATGCCTTCTTTTAGCAAGTTGACAATGACAGGATACTCCTTTTCAGACAATGATTTTTCCACGTAGGTGATTTTAGGTTCTTCTTTTCCTAGATTAACTTCTTTTGTCTCTTCAATCAAAATCGAATATCATTCATAAAATTGAATTTCAATAAGGGGAAGATGAACATCCCCATCCTCTAGCGCCTCGTCAAGGTTTTCACTAGTGGATACACCCTTTATTTTTACTTTTGATGAATCAAAAAGTGCCTTAGGGAGGTTTTCACTAGATGACTCTTTCTTATTTTGTTTCTTTTTATTTTTGTGGTTAGGGTGTTCATCCTCCCCTGATCCCATAAGGTGTATGTATGCTTCCTCTAAAGGAAATATGTCAACTAGTGCACTCCCTCACAGGTTCCAATCAATCAGGTCAGGGTAACAGAGTGAAAGGATAATGGAAAAGATGGATGTGGAATCGAAGAGGGAAGGAAGATCCATGTCATCATAAGAGAGTAAGATAGCCTCTTCTTCAGGTATGTCCTCAAGAAAAACATCTTCCAAATTAACGTTATTTGAAGTGCTAGTAGACATTGTGGAAGCCTTTTGTTTCTTGTCATAGCCTAGGCCCAAGTTTCTAGGACGTAATGGTGTCTCAATGGGTTTAACCTTCCATGTTCTTCCACACCAAGCCCTCCCCCTTGATAGTTATATTTTTCTTCTAGCTTAGAAGCATGAGGATAAACTTCTTGGAAGTACTCAATGAGGGGAGGCGAAGGTTCAGGTTCCTCTCTATAAACCCATTGACTGATGTCTTCATCCATTTGATCCTATAAAGTTCTTGGAGCCTAGAATTTTTTGGAACCCATATTCTTAGAACTGATGGTTTTGGTCTTTGATTCTTCCTTCTGTACAAACTAAGATAGTTGGCCATAAGTGCGGGGAGATGGAGGCATTTTTTCCATGTTAAATGTAGTTCTCATCTCATACTCCCCATAGCCCTTATCAATGATTTGTAATTTGGTAATGGTGGAATCAGATATGGTGGATGGAGTGGAGGATGTATTAGATGATGGATTAGAAGATGGAATGGATGGTGATGCCTGAGGAGTTCCCACTTCTACCCGTAGACAATATCATGAATCCGGGAAAGAGGTCTCAAGGGTACAACAATACTCAAAAGGTTGGGGTCGGCATGGATAGTGACTTCAACCCTATTATATGGAAACTTCAAGCATTGATGATATGTGGAAGGAACAACCTACATGGCATAAATCCATGGTCGATCGAGGAGAATATTATATGGTAAGTCTAGATCAAGGACATGGCAAGTGGTATATTGCACGACAAGACCAACCTAAATGGGAAGGAAAATAATACCCTCTGAGTCTCTTTTTGCATTTTCATATGCCTTGATTGTAATGGTCTAATTTTCCAAGTCAGCATGAGTATACCCTACCTATTTTATAAACTTTAAAGTGCATAGATTGAGCGTAGAGCCATTATCTACCAAGACCTTTTTTACCTTATCTTAGGTGACAAGGACTTCAATGTGTAAGGCACGATTTTGAGATGGATCAATTGGTGGCATATCATTTTGGCTGAAACCCAACTGATAGGTTGATGACAAGTGTCCTACTAAAGCCTAGAATTGGGTAGGATCAATATCGTTTGGTACATGTGTGTCATGTAGAGCTTTTGTGAGAATCTCTTGATGGACTGGGGAAGATGTTAGAAAATATAGAACAGATATTTGTGTGGAGTTCTTACCAAGATGATCAAGAATTTTATACTAGGAGCTCACAGGAGCTAGCTGGGATGAGGTGGAAGGCCCAAGAACTGATATGTGAGTGCGGCGAGTGGTAACAATGCATTGGGGGTCCTTTCCTTTGAAACAAATCATAGATACACGAGGCTCTCCCTGAGTGATAAACATAATAATATTCTCATATTTATATGGCACATTTTTATAGCTGATATTATTGGTGTCATTGTTTTGGTTGTTATTGGTGGACCCAATGTTTGCATTTAAGGTGCTAGGACCTTATTTATGCTTAGGAAAGAAATTTTGATATATCTGTAACTAAGCATTGGACAAAGTAGCTTGGTTTGCATCCACTACAATGTCTCCTCAATCAATGAGATCTTGGATGTAACCTTTAATCCCTTGACATTTGTTGGTGGAATGACCCTTAATCATGTGATAATCACAATACTCATTCTCTCTATACCAAGCAAGTTTTGGATTTGACTCATCAAAAGGCTTTGTCAAAGGATAAGTGACCGCATAATTTTCTTGGAGTAACCTCTTGAAAACAACATCTAGGGACTCTCCCAAAGGTGTGAATATGTGTTTAGTATTCCCTTGATTGGTTCAATTGCATTGTGGAGGAGGACAGGGTGCACCTTGTGGCACAGATATAATATTGCTAATCGATGGTGGATAAGGGGCATACTGTGATCTCTGAGAAGTGTTGGATACTTGGATATGCTTAGTGTCAGTGACACCATCATTAATAGTGTTTTTGTTTCTATTCCAGTAGCGTGATTTGTCTCCAGATTGTTTGTAGTTATCCTCTTTAAATATTTTGACAAGACCTTCTGTAATAAGGGAATTTTCAACAGTGGTTCCCTTCTCAATCACCTCTACAAAGGCGGTAATACAATGGAGACGTAATTTGTGAGCCAACTCAAGATGGGAGTTTGTGACAAAGATGCTCACTAACTCCTTCTCAGGAAGACTAGATTTGAATTGACTGGCAAGGGCTCACCACCTTTGTAGGTAGCTTGCAAATGTTTCCCCGTCACGTTTATCCTTTAGGATATCTAAGGTGTCTATGTCCTTCTCAAGGTTGAAAGAGAAATGTGCAACAAATTTTTTTGAAAAATTGGCAAAAGAAGAGATCGACCCTCTCAAAAGACCATGAACCAATCTAAAGCTTGGATCGTTAAGCTCCTAGGGAACAATCTAAGGAGGTAACTAACATTATCCAGGACTTCTTGGAAATGCATATAAAACTCTTGCAAATGGTTTTGTGGATCACTCTTCCCCTTGTACTTGTCAAATTTCCTCAAAATGTTTAGGGAAGGGGATGAGTGAAATGGATGAGTCAAACGGGTAAGGACAAATGTCCTCAAACTTAAAGGATCTCTTTGATGTACCCACTTGCAAGTATTTTAGAGAAACTGTCATGTCTTGCCACTCCTTATTAATTGGTACTGATGAGGAAGGACCTATTGGATTGGATAGATCATATGGGACATCTTGTTGATATGGTAGTGGTGGAGGTGCAATGGATTGATCATATGATGGTGGAGGTGGACATGAAGGGATTTGTTTGTATTGCTCAACATATGTGGATTAATGATTGGTGTAAATTTATTGATATGATGGTGGGGCTTGATAGTATGATGAGGCACCTTGCTGATATGATGGTGGTTGTTCGGGGTAAAATGGATTGGATTAGTAGTTATATGTAGTCTATTGTTGGGAAATATATGGAGATTGTTGTGGATTATATTGTTGATGGTAAGTGTTTTATTGTGACTGTTGAAGATTAGTGTAAGATGGTTGTTGATGGGATTGTTGTGGATTATAGTAATAATAATTGTTGTTGGGGTTGGTTGCAGTGGGTTGCTGATAATAAGTGTTTTGGAGGTGATATTGATATTGGGTGGTAGGGTTACCTTGGGTTTTTTGAGAAGTTTGTTGTCATTGTGACGATATTTGAGATTGATGAGATTGTGACAAGATTTTGGATTGGTGAGGTTGTGACAGGATTTGGGATTGGTGTGGAGGTTGTGACGGCTTTCCTAAAGGTTGGTGTGGTGGTTGTTGATAAGACAATTATTGTCATTGCGGGGTGATTTGTGACTGATGAGTAGGTTGTGATGGATTTCCCTGAGGTTGTTGTGGTGGTTTTTGAGGTTACGATGGGTTTTGGGATTGATGTGGTGGTTGTGACTGGGATTGCTGCAGTGGTTATTGATAAGGTGGTTGTTGCGAATTACCTTGAGGTTGTTGTGGGGGTGGTAGATTGCCTTAAGGCTGATGCTGAGATGTAAATAGAGGTGGTGGTAATTTTGATGGGTGTGTGTGGATGGAAGGTATATGAGGAGGCACAACAGCAAAAGGATTATATGCATTACCCCCAGTATTCCCTAATGATGGACTAGTTGATTTAGTGGAAGAGGTGGTGTCGACGATATAGGGGTTGAACCTTCTGGGATGTTCATACCTTGCAGATTGGGAGGACCTTGAGGATTGTCAGAACCAAGGGGATTTCTAGGATCATGACCTTGGGAATTATTGGGATCAGGTGTTGCACCGATGACTGAAATTAGGACCCAAGCATGTGTAATATGATAACACACATCATTACCAAATCCTTGTTGATACCATGTGTCCTATGGAGTAACCTGAGGGACTTGGGGGACTGAAAATATTGGATTAACTTGAGAACCATGTGGATCATGTGATGGAGGGGGTTTGATATTGACGTATTGTGATAAATCAAAACTAGGTGGTGGCCTAGTACCCCTCATAAGCAATTATGCAAGGATTTTTTTCCCCCGCTCAGTGAGAAGATGACAAGTCATTTGCATGTTGGTGGGATCGCTAAGATATTTGTCAATGGTGAGCTTAGGTTGATTAACCATACTTTCTTCTGGGGTAGGTTGTATGGTTATTTTTGTGTTGGATTGCGAAGAACCACCATTAGTGGGTGGATTTGAAGGATACTGAGGTTGACCATCTTGGGACTATTGTAGCTCCATTAGCTTCTTTTCCTGTGATTAGGTAATGGGCATGAAAATACAAGTAACCAAGAGACTAAGATGACACTAAGCCCTAAGATTCACTTAAGTGGTGTAAAAGATGATGACTTAAAAGATTGCTAGGATGGTAGATCGATTGATCAGATGATCGCTGGGATAACGATGGATTGATTGGATTCGATTCGATAGGATTAAATTTGAACTAGGTTAGGAGTTCAATTGGATGTTGTAAGATGTTGATGATTGGATCAAGTGATAAAAAAGATGATCGCGACATAAATCCACCTCTAGATGGAAGTGGATTGATAGGGCCACGAAGGATTACTAACTCAGGACAAATAACAATCCTAAGTAAGCATGGATGATAGAGATTAGTGTTAGTTACCTAACCCAATTGGATAAAAGATCCCTAAAATAACATCTAAGGGACTTGGATTGAGAAATTGATGGTGTATGTGCAGTCTAAGGATGTCATATGATGAACCTATGCGATTAGATTGAGGATTCGATGACTTGTGAAAAATGTAGATGGACTAAAATGGCTATTATGGATAGATGGATATTTTTTATCACAGGAAAGGACTCAGGAAACAACAGGATTTTAGTAGTCAGGAGGATTCACTCTCTGATTTTTGTATGAGAGGTGGATTTTCCTCTACATAAGGCGAGTTCACTCTTCGAGATAACAGGTTTGCCTATCTAATAATTCACAAGTCTACCCCTGTGTTAAGCAAGTTCTCCTATCTAGGGTTCATAGGTCCACCTATGTCTTGGATTGTATGGTAGGGTCTCACAGGATGCCAAAACAGATAGTGATATCCCCTAAATAGGAATCAGTACGGATAGGTGTATATAAGATCACCCTTCATGAAAATAGGTTTTCCTATCTAGGTCTTAGGATTGCCCCATACTTTAGATGTACGGACAAGACATGAAAATGTCTATCGGGGGAGCGAGATCGCTAATTTCCTTGGATGTATAGACAGGTATGGTACAGACTCGACATGGATTCACCTATGTGGAAGATGGTGTCGCCTATCTCTTTGGGTGTACAATCAAGGGATGGTACGGGCTCGACATGGGACAGCCCCTATGGAGGGCAAGTTCGCTTATTCTAGGGGATGTATGGATAGAGGACTGGGAGACTTCCGAGTGATGGGATCACCTATTCAGGGAACAAGTAGACGCAGGGTCACTTATCAAGGGGACCCTTTTAGTGAATTTGCCTCTAACAAAAGTGAGTTCGCCTATTGGGATGACTAGACTAGACTCCAACATGGACTCGCCCTTTGTAGGGCAGGACCACCCGTCCACAAGGAAAATTCACCTCTGTAGGAAGAAAATTCCCCCCTGAGGATAGGGGTATACTATGGCAAAGGACAAAAATAGCAAACAACTGGCAGTGGACTAGGACCAACTCGGATTGATGACAAGAACTGGTATATCACAAGAAGACATGCCAGACAACACAAGCTGAAAATTAGTGATAAATGGTTTACAAACTTGATGTAGGCCCACCACCTTGAGGGGGTACCCCAAGGTTAATACTCCATGATACCGAGGTGGTTCTCTGGATCACCCTTTCTTGTGAAGGCGGATAGCTAGAGATTCAGTGGCATAGGGTCATCAACAGACGCCACAGCCTCACCTTCACTCTCGCACTAGGGAACTATCATAGTTCACCATGAGGATTTCTATCTCTACCCAAGGGAGTACGTGGTGAGTAACTTCGAGGTGTCATTCGCAATTCTTGCACTACACCAAGTCGCGGCTAAACATAGGCCTTATCTAGGCTATACAAGCTCTTTAGGGAGTCCTCGATACACCAGGAGGTTGTGTGACACAACAACCATGAACACCAACCCATCACAAGCATGGATAAGGAACCCCAACGAGGTACTAGAAACTCAAACCAACCCTTCACACCTTAACTAGGAATCACCCTAGTATTAGTGCTCCACCAAACACGACACGACTAGATTGGGGTACAGCTTTAGCTCTCCCCCCTTTATATACCCCGTTGGTACATGTGGTCGAGATCATCCCTTGGGGTGATGAAATCCCCAAGTAGGTCTCCTAAAGGGAAGGAAATACTAGATTTTTTTTATCCTCAGGCTCGCACGTAGTGCAAGGGGAGAGCATACACGTACTAGTACTCCTAGGTGGACTCAACTAGACTTGAGATTGCTACGATTTTTTATCCCTAGGCTTATCGTACAGTGCAAAGGGAGAGCATACATCAATAGAAAACTCCAAACACGACACACAAATTTAATCAACCCTTTAAGAAATTAAAGTGTTCCTAGATTAGTATGAAAAAGAAACACAAGCAAACTAATCTAAGGGTCTTCGACCAATCATCGTGCAACAAACAAATCGGTAGTTTAACCTCCGATCTTGGACGAACGATAATTTGCATAAGTGTTAGTGAAAGCTCACAAAGACTGAAAAATA
Source organism: Sequoia sempervirens (assembly GCA_007258455.2). Classification (NCBI taxonomy): domain Eukaryota; kingdom Viridiplantae; phylum Streptophyta; class Pinopsida; order Cupressales; family Cupressaceae; genus Sequoia; species Sequoia sempervirens. Next base: position 86,602,961 of record VDFB02047397.1, read on the forward strand.
GGTTAGTGAATCAGTACCTAAAACTATAATCAAATGAAAGCAAAAACTGAGAAATTAAGCATTCCAAATTACCTCAAGTTCACCCCTATGTAGGGCGAATTCACCTTTACAAGGATGTATGGATCGCCTTTCTAAAGGAGAGGTGAGAGCAAGATCACCTTTGCGGTGAAATTGTGTATGTGAATTCACCTCTGTGATCTAAGCAGGATCACCCCTTCTATCTACAAGTTCGCCTCTTCTTACTACCCGAAGCGAGTTCACCTCTAAAATTGTGGTTGTTGGTTGCATATTCACCCTTCCGAAGAAGTGGCATACGCGTGTTCTCCTATACCAATTCAAGGTCGCCCCTACACTAGGAAGATTCACCCATTGGGGTGGATTTGCCTCTATACTAGAAATCCAAACTTGCCAAATTTAAAACAAGAAAAAATGAAAGCAGACCCATGATTTGGGTCCCACCGGGTGTCCCAGAAATGTGTGCAAGTGATTTTCTACTCTAAAATGCAAAAAAATTAAGTGAAATGCAAGAGAAAATAACACAAACAACCACTCAATATTAGCCTAGGTTGAATCTAAACAAAATAAATGAAGCAACAAGTAATTTTACCTTGTTTAGATGATGCTTTTAGTTGGCCCTTTGTTGAAGATTTGTGTACTCCTTGGCTTGACCAAATGGCTTTAAATGATGCTCAAAATGAAGTGGATTCCATGGTGGATGCAATGGTGGTGTTAGCTAATGGATTGGATGCAAGATGGCTTGAAAATGGCTAAGTGTGTGATAGATTGAGTGATCCCCCAAATGAGACAAAATCCACTATATTTAGGGGAATGGTCTCTAAAGGAATGAATGGTTGAGATTCATTCAAGGATGGAATATCAATGGCTAGGGTGAGTTGAGAACTCACAAGCCATCTCATGAAGACAGGTGGCGGGTGAAGTGGACCAGGAAGAGTGATGTGGAGATGAGGTGGAAAAGGTAAGTCTTGTCTCATCTACCCACATCATTGGATGATGTGACAATAGAAGAATTTAAAATTCTTCTAAAATATCCCTTGGTTTTGGAGATTTGACTTTGGGATTGGGGAGGAATTTTAAATTAGTCCTTTATTCCTCCAAAGATGTTGGAGAAATAAAATGGAATTTAAAATTCCACATAGGATGCATGGGGGAAATAAAAAGGAATTTTAAATTCCTTGGGAGGTGGAAAAATTCCTTGGGAGGTGGAGACTTCTCCAAATGTAGAAGGCCTTTAATGAAGTTTGAATAGGGTACATGCCATAAATGGAATGAGGATTAGGTTAGGCTTAAGTATTGATTTAGGTTGTGCAAATAAAGGATTAAGTGGAATAATCTTGATTAGACATCCACTTGCAAAAGTTGGAGGATGCAACCTTAATGATGATTAAGGATGTGCACACCCTAATCAAAGATTAACTAGGTTAACCAGGATTAGAGAAATGTAGGAGGATGTTGACATGAAGAGAGAGAAAGGAAATGAATTAAAATTTGGTTTTTAATTCATTTAAGAAAAGTGACTAAATCAAATAAATTAGATATTTATTTAATTTAGAGAGGAATAAGGTGAGGCATTTAATAAATTAATCAAACACCTTAGGAGACATTAGCAATAGGGTGAAGCAATAGGGTGAAATATTAACCAAATAATGAATTATTTTAATTAATATGGTTTAGGGATGCAGAATAGAAGAACACAAGGGCGAATTTGACCATATGGGGGTGATCAAATTCAAGTGTCTACAATATTAATGAAAAATTGTACAAGAAATACTCATTGATCCAGCATGTGTAGAGAATGTGATCGTTGAGGAGTTTGTGTTTGTGCAAGAGCTTTATCAAGATTCTTATGAACAATCAAAAGCATGGATAAAAACTAATAATGGTTTTTCTTTCCCTACGATAGGTTCGATCACTCTTCCTCTAAAAATTGGACCAAAGCAATTAAATGTCTCATTTTCTATCATCTCATCATCAAACCAATTTCATGTGAAGCTAGACTACTAATGGTTACGCTCCATGAATGTTGTCCTATCAGTTATTTACAAGGGCATAAAGTTCCCCTTTGAAAATGAGATATTTGCAGTGCATCATAGTGATTTTAATCCTTTGTCTTCCCATTGGAATTTTTCATTGGATTTCTTTTGGCCTCAACCTATGGAACCTATAAAGCCTCTTGAATATTTATTTTTCATGTCATATCAAAATTTCCAAGAAAAGTGTATGGCAAAGTTATCTCTGATTCCTGAGAATGATAGGTCCATGGTTGTTCCTCCTTCCTTGCCCGTTGTGGATGAATCTATACCCTAATCCAAGTCCCTTCCATGTAACCAAGGTAAATATGTTGTAATCCCTCCACCCATCTCCTATAAGAAACCAAGAGACAATAAAATGATTCCTTTTGTGCCTCCAAAGATAAAACAAGTGTATAGACATAAAGAGATAGTGGTTTCCCAACCCTCGGTGGTTCCTTCAGTTCCTCCCTTAAGGGAAGAAAAGAAACCAATGGTCAAGAAACCTACTCCTACCACATCACAAATTGAAAATCATGTAAGAATCAACTGAAATGCTAAAGAGCATAGGCACAGGCGTCATGCTATTGCTCATCAATTAGAATAAAAGAACAAAACAGTAAATGATAAACCAACACCTATGGAAACAACTCAAGAGGATTTATACAACTTTCACCAAAATAAGGCATGGAACCAAAACAAGAAATAAGACAAGAATATTCAAATACAATTGTTTAAAAACTTCAATTGTGATTAATTTGGATGATGATGATGATGAAATTACTAAAATTGATGAGGAGGTGCATAATCAGCTTAATGTTTTATTTTCAAAGCAAGTCAATTTATATGGGGCAACCGTGTTGCAATTGGAGATGCTCCTAGTACATCACTTTTTGTAGTTTGTTTAGCTAGTTGTTTTCCTTCCATATATGATGAGCAAGATTCAAATAAGAATGACCTATTTTAGGCTAACTCGCACGTGTGGTACTCCTATATTATATTGCTTCACGTGTCTTTATGTTTGTGAATTTTCTTTGGATGGCCCTTGTTGCTCCCTTGGCACAAGGATACAAAGGAAATGAACCCATCATGACATTATTTTATTTGTATCTTCATTCTTCTATATGTCGTAAGCTTTGGTTTCTCTTTTTGTCATATGTTTTCCTTTTAGGGGTGATGCAAGGTGTTTAGACATTTAGGTCTCTTCCATGTTGAACCAAAATCTTGTTTTTCTTCTCTCTCTATGTGTCATTCCTCCTTTATGTTCGTTGTTCTACAAGTATTTGGGGAATGATGTCAGTTTCAAACTCTATTATATCATTGTAGCAAAGACATTCCGCATTGTATTTGTTGAAAGACTAAGGATTTTTTCATTGATGTGTTTATTGACAACATGAGCATGAGCATGGGTTGATCTAGTATTGTCATTGATGTCAACATTGTGATCAAGTATGAAGATCATTGTGTAGACCATTTTGTATAGATTGAGCATGTTTGAAGATAGTTATCCAGTGTTTACTTGTAAGAAGGTTTGATCTGGTGCAATCAGTTGAAGTGGTGAATTGGCTAAGTGTCAATATAGGTATTTGTGTGCATAGGGCATCTGGTAATTTAGTCCACATTTGTCCACTATGTGAAATCTTGCTCTGTGGTTTTGGTATAATTTTGTTGGATGATAAAAGATTCTAAATCTAGAGTTTCACAATGTTTCGGTCTATAGTGTTAAAGTTATGAATGATAAAAATTTTGGTATGGTAGTTACAAGTGTTACTAGTACAATATGTATGTTTTGGTGAATCCACACTTCTCTGCAGATTGGTATCTAGCCTTGCATATTTGTGGAGATGTTTACAGGTGTTAGTAGTGCCTATATTCCAAGTGGCATGAAGTTTTGAAGTCTGCGTGTTGGTTTGATATTGAACAGTTGATGAATATTGATGTTAGGTCATTACTGGTGCTGACCTAATAAGTTTTGGGTATTACAAATTTTTGAAAAGTATTGATCCATTATGTGGGAGCTATTATAGGTCCATGCAAACCTATTTGTATGTGTTATAATTTTTGAATCATGATGTGAAGTATGTATGTGTGTATGATGAGCCAACAAGGTATATTTTTTATAATACATCCAATTAGGTCAGCCTAATTGATGTTGTAGGTATTTGTGGATAAATCATATATATATGTAAGATCTTTCTCAGTGTTTTGAATAAGAGATGTGATCTGATTTTTATTTGATTTGATTTATGTAAATGTGATGTGAGTGTAGAGCATAACAAAGTGTTAGTGCAGATCAATATGAAGTGTATAAAGTCAATATATTGAGCTTCAATGAAACTCTATTCCATCATGTGGTAAATGCATTTATAACAGTTCAAATCTTGGTTGTGATCCATCACTTTCTTCTATATTTTCTTGTTTCTATGGGAAATGAGTCTACTAAGATAGTGATTCCACCTACAATGAGCATTTATGTAATATTTTATAATCGGTAATAATATATTGTGAGCTAATCCTCATCATGGTTTTTCCCTTTTTAGGTTTTCCATGTAAAAATTAGGTGTACATGTGTTATATGCTTTGATGGTTACTTTCATGATTTCCTTTCTTACTACAAATTGAATATGCTATGTGGAATGAATGTTTAAATTTTTAAGTGGTTTCATACAATATTGATTCACCCCCCATCTTAGTATCCTGGGTTTTCAATAATTGGTATCATAGCCTGGCTCCTTGGAAGAAGCTTAACCACTTAGGGAAGATCTTGGAGGTTGAACACATGGTTATTAGAATATTTCCTACTCCTCTAGAAGAGATGTCGACTATTGGGTTTATAGAAGATGAGTGCATGGTTGACATGAATGGAGAACTCGAAATAGCCCTTGAATATTTAGAAAGAACTGAAAGTGAGAACAAAGATATGAAGGAAAATTTTAAGGAAGTAGATGAATGTGTAGAATGCTTTGCCTAAATCTGCTCAAACATGGGCAAACAAGCAAACATTATTCCTCAAACAAGTTTAAACCAAACATTCCCCATGAAATTCATTCAAACACAAGAACAAGAAAACAAGGTAAAATATCAAATAAAAGCTAATAAAATCTTATTCAAAATGCTCAAACCAACATCCCATGGGGGAATTGGTGCTTCTTTGATGTGGAAAGAAGCCCTTTCCCAATTCCTTGAGCTTGATAATAATTGTGTGCTCCTTGATGCAAAATGTCAATAACCTAGCTATGAAGGATGAAATCATGGATGCTTGGAATTCAAATGACTATAATCTCTTTGCATGAAATTGTGTATGATTGTCGATCCCAAATCAATAGAGAAAGCCTCTATTTATGCTGAAGAAGGATTGGAGAATGAATAATAGGATGAATGTGGGATTAAAGAAGGGACCAATGGCATTGGGTCACTTGTCAACATGCTAATGAAGGAGAGTGGAGCACATTTTGAACAATGTGGATGTTAAATGCATGTAGGTGGATTTTGAATTTGAAGTGACTTGTGTAAGAGGGGATGTAAGAGGAATTAATGCCAAGTTGGCTCAAGGAGAGGACATGTAAGAGCCTTTAATGCCAAGTTGGAGTACAAAAGTCCTTTGGGAGGGAGAATTCAAATAAATGGAATATTCCAAGAATATGTCATATTTGAATGGAAATAGGAGGAATTAATAAATCAAATAAATTGATTTATATATGCAACTTTCAAAAGCTAGAGGAATGGAGGATTTAGGAGTTAATTAATTTGTGATTAATTAACTTAGATGGAATTAGTTGATTTGACATTTGATTTAGATATTTAGATTTATTTAAATCAAATGAGAGGATAGTTGGGAGATTAGTAATTTAATTAAATAAATTTGATTTATTCAATTAAATGAACATTAGGATTTAATTAAATAAAGTTGATTATTTAATCAAAGGGAGAACATTAGGACTTAATTAAATAAAGTTGATTTATTTAATCAAAGAGAGAACATTATGACTTCATTAAATAAAGTTAATTTATTTAATCAAAGGAGGACATTAGGACTTAATTAAATAAATTTTATTTATTTAATCAAAGAGGAAACATTGGGATTTAATAAAGTTGATTTATTTAATTAATGAGGAATTTTGATGAATTAATTAAATAAATATTATTTAATTAACTAGTTAGTAAAGAAATGATCAAGGAAGAATCAAAGTTAGTGAATCAGACTTGAGTGCATGATATCAATCTGGATAATTTATGTGTCTGCATTTTTCCCCTCTTTGCAGTAATGTACTCGTTGTGTTGGTTCAAAGAATAACATTGTTGAGATCAAAGTTCAAAAAATTTCTGATTTTTTCGGATGCCCCACTACTACCCCAGTAAGTAGAAATATGCTGGTATACTGCCCCCTTGAGAGATCGAACGAAAATTTGGATTTTTGGGTGATTTTTCAAAAAAAAAACAAGTTGTCTGACGGGTCTAGAAAGGCTCCAAGATGCTGAAAATATGCCAAAATGCAAAAAAAATACACGAAATGAGCTTCATTTGGACAAAAACAGTGCCAGGGGTGCAAAACCCTAGTTTGATGGCTAAGTTGGGGCAAAAAAACCCTAATTTTCATGCTTAAATAGGCTTGGAGGGGTCACTTTCCATTCATTTTTGCATTCACATTTTAAGAGTTCTAGCCCTTGTGAGCTTTGACCCTCTTGCAGAATGGTGCAACAAGTGCTTCCCTAAAACATTTCTGAGTGAGTCTCCATGTACCAGAGACCTCTAGGCGCATGACCACCGGTATGTGACCCACACCCGACTTTAAGATTCATTTTTTAAGTGCATTTATTACACTTTAAAGTGCTAGAATCCCTAGCATTGCTATATAGTGACGCGCCAACTACAAAATCAGCGACGTTGAATCTTAAACACCGCTTGTGTAAATAGCAACACTGATCATGATTTAACTTCAGGGTTCCAAATTCCAAATAGCATCGCCTTTGTTAATGGCGCTGCTTAGCACAATTAAGGATTAGGGTTAAGTAGTCAAAGGGAAATTCTAGTGTGCATGGTAACGTCAAGGCTGGTTTAGCATTTTCAAAGAGTCCAACGTTGTTTGGAGTTTGAAAAATAGGGACGCCTTTGCAAATTGCAACGCATTCATGGTTTTGAGGTCGAAAACTCCAAACGGGGTTAGATTTTTTTACGAATTTTGATGTTGTGGCTTCATGGGTGCAGGAGGTGATCCAACCCATGTAGTTACATGAGCATCGGCCCTCAGTCCTGCACAGATTGAGTGATCTATCAGAGTTGTGACAGGAGCACTTGGGCGAGATCGGTATTTGGCACATTGCCTATGTGCCTATTGTCCGAAACCACCTAGCGATGATGACTGCATTGGAGGAGAGGTGGCATAGCAAGACCTCATCATTTCACCCTCCTACTAGTGAGGTGACCGTCACTTTGGAGGACGTATGGTGCATCCTTCAATTGTTGATACATGGAAATCATGTGATCTATGATGTAGATGTCAGCTTCGACGCATGTTTTGAGGTTATAGAGGTCAAGGAGCTCACACTTTCTGAGGGCCAGATTGACTTGGATTATTATAGACATCGGGTGTCGATTTTCAAGTTGATTGTTGCTGCCATTATATCAAGGTTAGTAGCTCCCGATCAACGAGGCAGACACTTTAGTTTGGGATGGGGATTGGCCTAGGAGAGGATACTTTTTTGGAGGACACAGTTTTCCTGGGAACCAGTGATGTTGGCCTCATTATACCACAACCTACATGATTTTCCATACTACGATAGTCGGGAAATTGGTGCCAGAGTGACACTGCTACACATTTGGGCCTGGGAGCATATTGTCATGCTCTGATTGATTGTTACTATGGTTGATACAGAGCTCGATGATCCTATGATTTGGAGATACAAGAGTGTGATTACTTTGTGACATACAAGATAGCTGGGTTTACCTCACTGGCGCTATGTTTTGGATGAGATGACAATATTCTGCTAGCATCCATGGTTGCAAATTCCTGCATGGTACGATGATGCTCAGCAGCTATTCTATGCTTGATAGGACCAATTGATGCAAGGGAGGGAGCATACCATCATTAAGTGGTACCTTCCAGATAGGGTGGCCCACTAGTTTGGGGATGTCCAAGATCGGCTAGATGATCAGTACACTACTATCTTCGCTAGATCATCCCAAGAGACCGCATGGGGATGGATGATTCTAGTGTCCAATGTTGTTGATAGCCTTTGATAGTTGGTTGTGAGGCCATGGGCCTATGCTCAGGGACCAACAGATCCAAGCACAACTCGTGCATATGATGATTGGTTCAGACCTTCGTGTTGGCTGATGGATCCAAGAGTGGCACTTCCATGGGGGAGGCCTCGGGGGAGGAGTGCTCAGAGAGCACAGGAAGGACACGGCGAACAGGATCCTGAGGCACCACCCAGAGATGGGCATCCTTCATGGAAGCTAGAGCAGTAGCCAGATCAACAGCCACACCACCAGCCACACCAGCGAGATCTGAGGAATGGCCAGATTCAGTAGCTATAAGCACATATTTAGGGATTATAGGCATAGCTGCAAATGGTCACTTTAGAGAGAGATCAGGCCTTACAGCAGGTCTAGTCCCTTACTACAGAGAGATACCATGAGCATCAGCAGAGGCAGGCCAAAAAGCTTCAGTTAGCTCAGGAGGTAAATCAGAGGCAACAGTTAGAGAGCATGGTCACCGCATTCTAGGGGAGGACTGTGTTGACATGGATGTATCGTGAGGCAGTCAGAGAGGCCAAGTACTATAGACTTCATTATCAATAGGTCGTACCCACAACTACTCGGGTGCTAGACTACTCTCAGCAAATAGGGCTTCGATAAACAAATGACCGAGCTGAGAGACAGGCAGGTGAGGGGAGCAGCCACCAAGGCTAGAAGCATAAAGTTTTTTGATCAACGATTGATTCTTTTTTGAGAGAGACTCACAGGCTCCATTTTTTTGATAGCCCTATGGGCATTGTATCTTGATTGATATACATACACTTGAGTCAGATTTGTACCATGATAGTGATGATTCTTTGATATATATATGACATGGGTTTGATTGGTTTATGATGCAATGTGTTTACTTTATTTATGCTTTATGGATGGATGCATTTGATGTTCTATGTATATGCAATGTGATCTTATATTATGTAATGTGATGTATGATTTTTATGTGATGGATGATTATGCCGATGTTCATGGATGTTATGGATGCATTTCTTTTATGTATTTTCTATGTACTTTTATGGTGATGATGTTTGTAGTATGGATGCATGGATGCAAATGTATGGTTTATGAGATGCTTAGAATAACCAATCTATATCATGGTTCAATGCAAAATGGATGATGTGATACATTATGATTATGATATGTTATGATATGCTCTCTTTCTTTTTTCGTATCTTTTCTATGATGATGCATGTATGGATGTTATGATGATGTCTATATGATTATGCAATGGATGCAAATGTATGGTTTATGAGATGCTTAGAATAACCAATCTATATTATGGTTCAATGATGGAAATGCAATGCATGTGAAATGATCAGTGTTTCCTATTATGCATGATATGGATGATATGTGATATGCTGATAGTTTGTGGATGCAGGATGGATGCTTTGGTGATGTTTAGTTGATTGTCATGGTCATGTTAGTGCAGAGAAAAGAAAGAATAAATGGAATGGTGAAAAGAGGATCCAACAAGTCCATGATCTATCGATACTTTATTAGGAATAATGATGAGAGATTGATGATGCTTTGCTTATCAGGGATTGGGATTTTAAAAGGGCTTACTTACCTTATGTTTGATAACATACATAGATACAATGCATCAAGGTATAAAGAACCAGGATGGCATTGTACCTAGTGAGATGGACTTTGACTTAACAATCAGATAGGAATATCCTTGTTCACACCTGGCATACGAAACCTTATTTAAAATGTAGTTCAGATATTTCAAACATCTCTGACCAAAACATAAAAAGGAAAGCCTTCATATGTGGTCAACAAGACACCCAAAACATCCTCCCTACAAACCAAACAAAGTAAGCATGACCAAGGTTATATTACAAGAGTATCCAAAAAACACAACAAAAAAAAGATAATGATCACTGCCCATTCCTTTCTCTCTAAATCGTTTTGTTTAGACATCATCGAGAGGTCATTGGAATGAGCGCAAAAAGATAAGTCAATAAGACAAAGATCGAGTAAACAAACAAGCTAATGTTCTTCATACCTCTAGCCAAGACTAAACTATGGTGATGCCTGATGTTGATTTCCATTATAGGAAGGATGCATCCTAGGATATGATGTTATCAGATGATTTTGGGATTGACTAGATGATTAGGCTATTGATACCAAGAATTGACCAACTTGTTTACCTACTAACCTAGACTTGAGACCTTGATGATTGAGTTTTCACTTTTGATCTGCTAGACTTGTTTCCGATTGTCCTACCAAAGGTTGGGAAATGACGGTTGATTTATTGTGAGTGGATGTTTATTTCAGGTGATCATGAGATGGGATGGATGGATTTTTTGGGTTTTTTAATGTTTTTAGTGTTTTTGAAATGTTTTGAGGTTGTTTTTGGTATTTTTGAGATGTTTTACAAATGTTTTGATTTTCAAATTTTCCAATGTTTGTGTTTTTTGAGATTTTGGCCAAGGACCTATCCTAAAGACCTATCCTAGGGCCCTCGAGGGATAATCAAAGATTAGCCTTTCTTGCATTATACATGCAAAGACCACGTAGTTTGACTAACACAGACTCGTTTATTGATGAGACATGAACAAATGGATTGCCAATTTATTATGATGAACCCCTAAAGGACTGACCTAAGGTGTCTCGAGGGATGATCAAAGATCAAACTTGCCTACGTTCAGAGCTCAAAGACCCATAGTTCGACAAGACAACTCCATTTTTTACTTTTTCTAACTTTTTGACCTATTTTTGGATTTTTGATATTTTTGAATTTTTTGGGTTTTCTGATTTTCTAAATGTTTTTGGATATTTTGATTTTCTGAATGTTTTTGGATTTTTTGATTTTAAGGAATCCTTCAAGAATATACACGAATCTTATCCGATGCAGATATAAGAACATGCCCCCAACGTGATGCAATAGACTACTCTAATACAGGCATGACAAGTTGACCTTAGGAATGGGATGAGTAGTACTAGGAGGGATCATAATGCAAACATAGGATCAAGCTAGGATGCGGACGTGAATGGGTGATAGATGGAGATATGGAAGTGTGATGGATGGATGATGTAGAACAAGTCATAGAGACCATGGTGGATGGAAAGTGCTTATTTACACGAGGCGCTTGTTTGCCAAGTTTTCACCAAGGTACTTGCCCAAAGCGCCACCGAAGTGGTTTTCAATAGACAATTTTTTTTCTTTACTATTTTCAATCCTTTTTCTAATTTTTTTTTGTATTTTTACATTTTTTTATTTTTTTGGATTTATACCTTGCAAGTTTAGGCGTAATTTTTTTTGAGATGGGAGCTATTGATAGGATCCTACGGAGGATTGCCTTCTGGTGTTGATATTGATATGCTCCTGATTTGTGGCTTGTTGTGATGATGGAGGGTCCCAACCAATTGGGTTCAAACTTTCCCTTGTTGTTTGGATTTGGTACATTTTTTTGATTCTCCTTCAATACGAGCTCTCTAACTTGAAAGGTCTGACTCTTGATCTTCTTGTTGTAGCTCTTCTTAAGATGGTTCTGGTAGACTTGAAAATTTTTTAAGGCATCCATGCACCGCTCATCCAGTAGTTCCAGCTCGTTCAATCGTGACACTTAATATTCTTCATTAGTGATGAGATTTTGTTTCTTAAGGATGGTACCTTGATCTCAATAGGAAGGATGGCTTCTGATACGTAGACTAGGGAGAAATGGGTTGCACTTGTAGGTGTACGGATGCTTGTTTAGTAATCCAATAAGGTGGGATTTAGCTATAAGTTCCAGTCATGACCAGCGTCATTAACTATCTTCTTTAGGATTTTTAAGATGGTCTTATTGGTAGCCTCAACTTGGCCATTTCCTTGGGGGTAGTATGGAGTGGAAAAGTGATGTTCGATATTGAACTTTTGGCATAGGTCCCGAACATCCTTGTTTTTGAAAGGTTTCCTGTTATCTGAGATAATGGCTAGAAGGACATCGTAGCGAAAAACTAGGTAGTTCAGGATGAACTTGGAAATCTGCTTTCCTGTAATATAGGTCATGGGAATGGCCTCTACCCACTTCGTGAAATACTCAGTGGTGGTGATGATGAACTTATGTCCACTGGATGAGGTGGATGTTATTTTTCTGATGAGATCGAGCCCCCATTGTGAAAAGGGCCAAGGTGTAATGATTGGGTGGAGCTCCTAAGCTAGTGCATGGATGAGATCCCCATGTTGTTGACACTGCACACACTTTCATACATAGTCATGAGCTTCTCTTTCCATCGTCAGCCAATAGTACCCAATCCTTAGTAGTTTCTTAGACAAGGTCATACCACCTAAATGTGACCCACAAATGTCATTGTGTACCTCGGTTAAAGTAGTCAAAGCTTCCTCATCATTAAGGAATCATAACAAGGTTCCCTCAATACTCCTATGGTATAGGGTGTCTCCTAATATGACAAAATGGGATGAATTTTTGACAAATGTTATTTTAAGGTTCAGGGTGATATCAACAGGGAGGACTCTTATTCTCAAGTAGGTGTAAATGTCATGATACCAAGGGTCACCAAGACCAACAATTTCACACACAAATTCAGACTCTGGTACCTCGAAAGCTTGTATGAGAAGCTTCTCTACAAGGAATTCTTGCTTAGGGACGTTGCGTGGGATATCCAGTAGCGATCCAATTGTTTCCATAGCATTCACTACTTTGTTGTTTGACCTAGGTGTTTGCTCAAACGTGATGTCGATGAAGAATTCTTTGAGGCTTTCCACCAGTTTTTCGTATGGAGTCAATTTGTCATCCTTTGTTTGGTATTCATCATTGACCTAGTTGATATAAGCTATGAGTCCCCATTGACCTTGAGTGTCATGATCTACCATTCTACTACTATTATGAGTCCTATAACAAGAGCCTCATATTTTGCAATGTTATTTGTGCAAGGAAAAGATAGCTTATATGACTTGGGTATGAAATCTCCTTGTGGCGTAATGAAGAAGACTCCAGCTCCTGACCCATGTTGTGTGTAGGATCCATCAAAATATATTTTCCAGTGATCTGTCACACTTATGTTAAAGATTGACTCATCAGGGAACTCTAATATCAGTGGGTTTTCTGAATATATTGGTGCCTCTACCAGCTGGTCTGTAATTACTTATCCTTTAATGGCCTTTCGCTCAACATACTCAATGTTGTGTTTTTTTAGGATCATAACCCATTTAGTTGTTCGCCCTGTGAGTGTTGCTTTATAAAGCAAATACTTGAGAGGATCTATCTTGGAAATGATTTTTATTTGATGTGCTAGCATATAGTGTGAATTTTTGTGTGGCGAACACGACTGCTAAGCAAGCCTTCTCAATGGATGTATAATTCATCTCATGTCCTACCATGTTTCTACTGATGTAGTAAATAGCTCTCTTTCCCATTTTCATCATGTTGTGCTAAGAGAGCACCAAGGGCTGTCATTGTTGTCGATATATAGAGGATCAAGGGCTTGCCTAGAATTGGTGGCATAAGAACTAGTGGTGTGAGCAAGTACTCCTTGATTTTATTGAAAGCCTGGTCACATTTCTCGTCCCATTTGTATGTTACCCCCTTGTGGAGTAGATGAGAATATGGGATATCCTTATCTGCTAACTATGTTATAAACCAACGAATGGATTGGAGCCTTCCCTGTAAACCCCTTAATTGCTTCAACATTCTTGGTGCCTCCATCTCGAGAATTTCTTTGACTTTGGTGGGGTCTATCTGGATTCCCCTCATAGATACAATATACCTGAGGAGCTTTCCTGATTGTACACTGAAGACGCGCTTTTTTGGATTGAGTCTAACCTTGTATTCTTCTATCCTATCAAAGATGGAGCTTAGAGTTGGTATGTGATCCCGACGCTTCTTTGATTTAGCTGATATGTCATCCACATAGTCTTCCATAGTTTTGTGAATCATGTCAAGGATGATTAGCATCATAGCTCTTTGATAGGTATATCCTACATTTTTCAACCCAAATGGAATCATGTTCCAACAATAAGTCCCCCATGGATAGGTGAAAGTTGTTTTGTGCTAATCATCTTTAGCTATCATTATCTAATTGTACAATCATGTCGATATTGGGAAGAGGGAAGTCATCCTTGGGGCACACCTTGTTTAGGTCCCTGAAGTCAGTGTAGATGCAGATCCCCCCAATGGGCTTAGTGACTGACACTAGGTTTGAAACCCATTTTGGATAATAAATTGTCCATATGAAGCTGGAATGAAGGAGCTTTTGTAGTTCAAATTTGACCAGTAATGCTATTTGTGGATGCATCTTTCTCAGTTTTTGTTTTACTGGTTTTGCTTCTGGATAGATGGCTAAATGGTGAACCACAACTTTTGGATCAAGACCAAGCATGTCAGCATAGGTTCATGAAAATTTTACCTTTCTTTCCCTTAGGAATGCAAGTAGAAGTTCATGTTCTTCTATCAAAAGTGATTTTGTGTAGAAGGTTGTGTGGTGTTTCTTTTGTTCCCAAGTTGACCGGACTATACTTTTTTGCTAAGACTGTTGACTTCTCCTGATGAATAGCACTAAGGGGAAGATTGAATCCCTCATCCTCTAGAACCTTAGAGAGGTTTTCACCATTGGATGTGTCCTATGTTTTTACTATTTTTTGGGTCAAAGAGTGCCACGGTGTGGTTTTCACTCAAAGACCTAGATATTATTCTTAAATTTTCACTTTTGTGACTAAGGGATTCAATCATTTCCCCATAATAGGCATGTGTTTCTAGATCAATTTTGATTCCTTCTTTGTGATCTCCACATGGTATTGTATCTTGTAATCCCATGAATTCTGAGAGAGCCTCATATTTTTGGAACGTGTCTAAAATTTGTGGTCCTCGTTGGTTGTAATTGACGAGTTAAGGGTAGGCAAGTCTTAACTCATTGGTCTGGCTATTTGGTTCAAAAGATAGGGGACAAATCATGAGAAGTGAGGAATCCTCGAATAAGATAGGTAGGTCAGTGAGGGGTTCCTCAAAAGGATAAGTGATCGATACTGGAACCGAGGGGGAAGCTTTGACTATTTTAATCGAGGCACCTTTGCCAAGTACGGTTATTTTTGGAGGGGTACATCAAAGACAAATATTCTTTATATGCTTCTCAGGAATGATGGATTCTAGCAGACCGTTATCATTTTTCCCAAGCTTTTCATTTTTGTTATATCCCCATCCTTGAATTAACTATAGTCCTTTTTTGTTATTGTCCATGAGAAGATCTGGTACGGGCCTTTCATCTTGATACAATAAGCTTGATATATCCCTTTCGTCTACCACTTCCTAACTTATGTCCCCCCACTTTTTGAATATGGAGGGGTTTGCTTTGAAGGTTTGGGCTAATGTGTCAATTGGTTGATGTTGTTCATGAGATCGAGGAGATTGAGGTAACTCTCCTATTACAAAGGCACTCTTTTTCATTTTGTAATCCCCACCAATTGTCTTGGATAATGAATTTGATATCAGAGATGTCAGGAATGGCGGGTGTCTTTTTCTCAAAAGTGGAGGCTAAGGTAGATGGATCTACATATGGATTCATAGGGCCTTCATCATTCTTTGGTACTTTAGGGATTTTGTAGTACTTGGCTTCCAAATTCTTGCAATAATAAAATGGCTTGGGATCACCATGGATTGTGACCTCTTGATTTTGATAGGGAAACTTGACACATTGATGGAAGGTAGAGGTGACAACTTGCATCCCATGAATCCATGGGTGCCCCAGGAGGATATTATAAGGTAATTCAAGATCAAGAACTTGGCATGTAGTTTCCATGATAGCTGGCCCTACTTGAATAGGGAGTTGAATGGTGCCTTGAGACACCCGTTCCTAATCATCATAGGCCCTGATTGTGATACCTTTACCTTTTTCAATAACATCTTCAAAGAATCCCAGACTTTTTATTAGCTTGAGAGTACAAATATTCAAGCCTACACCTCCATCCACCAAGACTCTTTTGAATTTATTCTTATGGACTAAGACTTTGAGATGGAGTGTGTGTTTATGAGATGTTGTGTTGGGAATTCTTGACCAAAAATTATTAGGAGATGTGGCATGGTAATGTTTTCAACCATAGCTTGGAACTGGTCTGTGTCAAGATCTGTTGGGACAGAGGATGAAGCCAATGCTTCTTCTAGGATCTTCCTATGTGCGGGCAATATTTTTAGTAACTCCATGATGGAGATCTAGGTAGGGGTTCTTTTCAGCTGGTCTAAGACATTATAGCCATCGAGAATTGACTTTGGATTTGTAGTGGATGCTTTAGGTGCTTGGGATGGTCCTAGAATGGTAAATTTTCCACCATGTGTGGTGACTCCACAGTAAGCTCGGGATCCTTTGATATTGACAACAGTAACCCATTCATCTAAGGGTGTAACAACATCTAAGGACGTAATCACATGGTCATAAACATGGTTCATGTTATTCTACTTTTCTTTATCGTTGTTGTTACCCTTATTGTGATTTGGCATCGGATTCGTGTACATCTTTAGATCTTGATTTCCTATAGGTTGTTCAATGTTTATGGTTCTGTCATCAATGAGGTCCTGAATCAGATTCTTAAGTTTCATGCAACTGGTTGTTGTGTGTCCCTTTATCTTATGGAAATCACAGACTTGTTTCTCGTCATACCATGGTGGTTTAACCTAAGGTTCTTGATAATTTTCATAAATGGGGATCTTGATGAGATTTTTCTGGACTACTCGTTGCATGACAGACTCAATTAGTTCCCCAAGTGGTGTCTATTTCTGTTTAGGGGGATATTTCCTTGGGGGTGGTCCCCCTTGATTGTTTAGGTTATTGACCGCTTGATTGTTGTGTTGTTGTGATAATGTGTTGGCTTGTGTGTTGTTTTGGTTGTTGACTTGCAGTTGTTGATATAATTGTGTGTTTTGCCTTGGGGCATTGATAACAACTTTGGCGTCAACCACACCATCGTTAGTGGCATTCTTGTTCTTTTCCCATGTGTGAGGTTTTTCATTATAACTGGTTGATAGATGGTTGTCTTGATAAGTATGTGTCCCCCCTTGTGTGATAAGCTCTCTTTCGATGTTGAGTGCCTTGGGGATCAACTGGTCATATGTGGTGATGCATTGAATTTTTAGATGGAAGGACAAGGTCCCTTTGAGATTGGCGATGATAGTGCAGATTTTTTGTTCTTCTGGCATAGTCCATTTCTTCCTATTGGCCTTGGATCACCATCATTGTAAGAAGGATGTGAATGTTTCCCCCTTAGCTTTTTTGAGAGCAGATAGTTCTTCTAGACTTACATCTATGCCTATGTTGAATGTGTATTTTTGTATCAATGCGTCCACAATTTCTTGGAACTTTTTGATTCTGGGAAGAAGGCAAGAGAACAATTCCATTGTTGGTCTATCCAAACTCCAAGGGACTAGTCACATTAGATAAGTGTCGTCATATGCAACTTCCAAACAATGTACCTGGAATTCCCTTTTGTGATCTTTAGGATTACCCGTCC
Organism: Sequoia sempervirens; assembly: GCA_007258455.2. Classification (NCBI taxonomy): domain Eukaryota; kingdom Viridiplantae; phylum Streptophyta; class Pinopsida; order Cupressales; family Cupressaceae; genus Sequoia; species Sequoia sempervirens. Next base: position 86,620,679 of record VDFB02047397.1, read on the forward strand.
CACGATATTTGTCAAATTTAGGTATCTCGAACCCTTTTGGGAATGGAACCATTGTAATGCTTCTATCAAATGGATAAGGGCACAAATTGCTTGGTTTTTTTGTTGACTTCCCTCATTGGAGGTCTAGCACTTGTTGTGAGAGCAATTTGATTTGTGCAGACACATCGTTTTGCGGATCGGGTGGTGGGATGAATGTGTTTTGGGGTGGTTTGATTGTTTGAGTGATGGGTAGGTTGTTTTGTGTGTTCGTGGGAGGTGGTTACAAATTTTATTGTGCGACCAACACTTGTTGGTATGCCTGTAATTGTTATTGTGCCAACAATGTTTGTTGTTGGTCCTGTTGTTGTTGTGCCAACAAGGCTTGTTGTTGGGCTAGTAGTTGAGTTGCTTCTTGTTGCACTTGGTATTGTTGCAAAGCTTGTTGATAGACTTGTTGTTGAGACGCTTGTTGTTGTGCGTGGTAATATGCTTATGCTTGAGCTTGTTGCACTTGATATTGAGCTTGCACCTGAGCTTGAGCTTGTTGAGCAGCTTGTGTAGCTTGGGCAACTTGTGCGGCTTGTGTTGCTTATGCAGCTTGGGCAGCTTATTGTTGTTGCAATAAAGTTCGGGCTTGGGAAGCATGTTGTGCTTATTGTGCGGCTTGTTGTGTTTGTGCTTGTTGGGTGGCTAGATGTGCAACTTGTGTAGCTTGTTGATTTTGAAATTTTTGAAGTGCCTTTTGATAGGCTTGTTGGGCAGTTTGCAGTGTGATGTTGTATTGGTTTTCCATATTTGGTTTTGGCAGTGGAGGTGGAGGATTTGGAATGGTATGAGATGTTGTGATGAGAGTTTGTTGAGGTGGTTGTTTAGGTGATGTTGAATTGATGATAGGGGGTTGTGTGGTAGATGGTGCGTGGATATGCTAGGTCCTTGGAAGACCACATTTATGGACGATGCAACAATTGATTGTGTTGTTTGGATTGGTGCCACCTGGTGTTACGATATTGGTGGCATGATCAGAGGATTTGGTATGTTGATTTGATTCATGATTGGAGGATTGCTTTGATTTGGTTGATTAAGGATTGGTAAAGGGGGTTTCCCTAAATCGAGAATTGGTGTGGATGTCAATGGTAGAGGGGGAAATGGTGGGAAGATGGGTGGTGTGTTTCCTTGAGAAAGTGATGATGAGGGATCAAAGATTCCCCCTTGTCCAAATAGTCCCCTTTTTCCAAATAGTCCCCCTTGTCCTTGCAAAGTCATTGGGAGAGAGACTTGTGTGTTAAGGGAATATGTCGATGTTGCAGAGAAGTTAGATGGATTGTTTGTGTCAGGAAAGATGAGTGGGACATACGGATGCTTAGGATCATGAGGAATGGGTTGACCCAAGATGGTGTTTGCATCCAATTCTTGGTTTTTTACAAGGGGATGTGTTTGAAGAGCATGAAGCAATGAACTCCCCTTGGTAACTATGGGTTCACTTGGAGCATGAGATGAAATTGGTTGTGGGATGGGTTGAATGATGCTTTGGAAGGAAGGTGTGAATGAGACCGGTGGCATAATCCCAAGAGGTTTCTCCATAATATTGCTTACATCATAGTCAGAAGGGAGTTTAGCCCCCTCTTTAGCCAATTCCAATATGCCATATTTGAATGGAAATAGGAGGAATTAATAAATCAAATAAATTGATTTATATGTGCAAAGTGCAAAAGCTAGAGCAATGGAGGATTTAGGAGTTAATTAATTTGTGATTAATTAACTTAGATGGAATTAGTTGATTTGACATTTGATTTAGATATTTAGATTTATTTAAATCAAATGAGAGGATAGTTGGGAGATTAGTAATTTAATTAAATAAATTTGATTTATTCAATTAAATGAAGAACATTAGGATTTAATTAAATAAATCAAATTTATTTAATCAAAGAGAGAACATTAGGACTTAAGTAAATAAAGTTGATTTATTTAATCAAAGGAGAACATTAGGACTTAATTAAATAAAGTTGATTTATTTAATCAAAGAGAGAACATTAGGACTTAATTAAATAAAGTTGATTTATTTAATCAAAGGAGGACATTAGGACTTAATTAAATAAAGTTGATTTATTTAATCAAAGAGAGAACATTAGGACTTAATTAAATAAATTTTATTTATTTAATCAAAGGAGGACATTAGAACTTAATTAAATATTTAATAAAGTTGATTTATTTAAATAAAGAGGAATTTTGATGAATTAATTAAATAAAGATTATTTAATTAATTGATTAGTAAAGAAATGATCAAGGAAGAATCAAAGTTAGTGAATCAGACTCGACTGCATGATATCAATCAAGATAATTTGTGTGTCTACAAAATGCATCAAAAAGTTGAGAGAGAAAATCAAGAAATACAGACAAAGACATAAGGAAGTTAGTAAGCAATTGAAGCAAGCAAATGAAATAATTACCAGTCTGAAGGTGCAAGTTGAAGAAGGAAGAAGAGTTGAAGAATTTCTTAATGAAAAGATGAAAAGAAAATCTGAGGAATGTTCAAAACTTGAAGGAAGAAGAGTTGAAGAATGTCTTAATGCAAAGATAAAAAGAAAATATGAGGAATGTTCAAAAATTGAAGTTGTGACCTTGATATCAGATCTTGAGAAACCAAAGAGTCATGAAGACAAATTCAAGATGAGTTCTACAAAACTTGATGAAATGATTGCAAACCAAAAAGGATCTAAAGACAAAGAAGGATTAGAGTTTGAGAAAGGTGAAATCTCAAAGATAGATAAAACTCCAAATCAGGCTAAAAAGAAGATTGAGGACAAGAAGAGCAATGGAAAACGGGTCTGAAATCAAAGGAGAGACTTCAAAATACCACCTATTAGATAACCAAATGCACAAATATACCTATATTTTAATGGTTTATGTTATTCTTGTAATAAATTTAGACATAAAGCTATGGAATGTAGAAGCAGAATGAATCAGAATGTTCCATTTTTTCAGACAATGTTTTACATGCAAGAGATTTGATCATAATGCTAGTGAATGCAAAAATCAAATGATGAGTGGCTATAACAATAGTATGACATTTCAATCATTTAATGGCTATTGTTATGCATGCAATGGATTTGGGCATAAAGCTAATCAATGCAGTTCAAGAATGGGTGGAAGTAAGCTTGTTCAAAATCTTATCACTTGTTACAATTTTAATAGACTAAGACACATTTCCAAATTTTGCAGAAGCAAGAATGTGAAGAAGAACAATCTGACAAAGAAGAATGGTCCGATGAAAAATATTGCAACTATAGAGATGAAGAAATAGATGGAAAAAATTTGGAAAAAGAAGGAAGAAAATGAGACTAAGCTTGAGTCTGTACCAACATCTGGTGTAGATGTTTCCTCCATAAACTAAGAAGGAAGCTTTGGCTTAGGGGGAGCAATAAAAGAAGATTATTTATCTCCTACCAAAGAAATGGTGTTGATGCTTCAACACTTTGATATGAGGTGTGGGTTAATATGCTTGACCTATTGGAGAAAGAATCAATGGAAAATATTGAATTATGGAAGTTTTTAGAGCATTTGAAGTTGACTATACACAGTTAGGGTTTTTACCAAATTTTCAATTTGACTATTCAATGCAAAATTAGGTCAAGTGCAAAAGGTTTATGTGATTTTTATACACAATCTAGGTCATTTGCAAATGAGCATTTAAGAAGAGAAAAGCAGTGAAGTGAAGTGTTTGAATAATTTCAAAGGTTCTTGTGCATGAAACGTTAGCCAAAAGTGATTCAAAGGTATTTTACAGTTTCTATTTGCCCTAGTTTCAGAAAATTCTTTCAATTTTCTACAAAAAAGTATACACCACAAGTTGTAGAGGTAGTGGATCATCTGCACCCTAAATTCAAATGGCATCCCGACAAATATTTGGTGGATGATTCGGATGGTGTTCTACACATAGAAGAGTTAGGGCATACATTCATGCTAAGATGGAAGAGTATAATCATACAAATCTTAGTGATGTGTGGTACAAGGAACTCACAAAGATGATTTTAATTTGAAATTAGAGCTTGAGGTTTTGGTGGAGAAGAAAATTAATGCCTAGAACAATTTTCCCATCTTTTGTTATGTAAATGAATGGGTGAGATATACTTTGAGCCACATTCATGACAAGTTCCTTTGGTTGGATAGACTGCATTTGATAAACAAAGAGGTGATTAGGGTTGTAACTGGTTTATACTCAACCAGACCAATTCTGGCACTAAAGTCTATGAAGAAGGAAGTGGTAATGGAGTTAACTAGAGCAACATATGACAAAAGAGCCTTGAAAATAAAGAACATCAGAAATCTGGCAATTAAGTATGCCTCAATGATGATAGAATACAAGATATACTTCACAAACAAGGAAAATTCAGTATCAATAACCACCATCAATACAACATATGAGATGGGTGAGAAGCATGCATACTATGATCTTAGTGAGCTATTGAGACTACAACTTTTGGAAAATATACATAAGACAAAGGACTCTAAGTATGCCTTTAATTTTGGAACTTTGATTATTTGCTTACTATTTTACATTTTGAATGAGGTTCCCAGAACAAGGAAAATAGTATGGATAAAGGATATACCTATAGCCCATCAAATTAGAGATCATTTGATGAGGTTGGGAGACTCAGATGCATAGAAGAATGCTCTTTGGGGATTCTTCAAAAAAATTCAAGAAAATATGAAGGCAAGAGAGAATACCAAAGCATGTTGTTGAAAAATACAAGAATGGCATTTTTTTATGGTAAGAAAAGATTGTTGCATAATTGGTTTGGTTGACCTTATGTTAAGCAAACCTAGGGACACTTCTCAAGAGCGGTATGGAACCTATGAGGAGAAATCTATGGAGGTGCATTTAGAGAAAAGACAAAAATATTTAAATAAGATTGTTGAGAAGATGACTACAATAGTTGTGGAGGCAATGGGCCTCACAAAAGAACAAGTTGAGAAGGAAAAATCCATGTATGTCTCATCGGAAGGAGCATCAAGTATCAGAAGATCTGGTAGAACAAATACCACTCCTCTGGTTGCCCCAAATTCCTTCAAAACTAATTCTTCTATAAGAGAGAAAATAAAAGAGTTTTCAAGTGCTCTGGTAAAGGAGAAGATACCTCCAACAACACAACAAACTAGCCTTGCAAAAAGAAGGGTAAAAACAAAAGCTACAAGGGAAAAACATATGGGTGTGAATGTGGAAGATGAAGAAGAAGAAGAAGGACCACAATTGGTCTGAAAGAGTAAAATTGAAGCTTCACAAGGTGAAGCAATTTCAAAGAAATTTAAGATTGACATAGTAGACACCGACAATGAGGTTGAGGTTGAAAAATAAAAAATAAGGCTACAAGATACAAATGAAGGAGAAGAATCCTGAATCCGGCAAGGAGAAGAAGTCACCAAATGACAAGAAGAAGAAGAAAAATACTTTGGTAAGGCCACATAGCCATATGAAGTTAGATACATTATTCAATAGGATTGTGGAGCATGAGATGTTAGGAGAAACTGCTACCCTGTACACCACTATTGATGACATAGATAAGGTAACCATTGAAGAAGCTATTGTAAAATATATTATTACTTTTGAAGTTAATATGAATAGCATTGAAAAGAAGTTTCCTGATGAATTAAAGAGTGTATTATAGGCAAGAAGACAAGAGGCAATCGATGAAGAAGAAAAGTTGACGGATTTTGGTTTGGAGAAGATTAGTGTACCCCTAACAGATGAAAATAAAGCCACATTGGCTCAGGTGTATAATAAATAGTTCTAAATAAAGAAAAGGGAAACCACCCTTATGAGTGGAGATAAAAATGATCTTGAGAGGCTCTGGAATGAGTCTACAGAGAAGATTGTTGATTTGGTAAAAAGCTTAGGAATGACCCCAAACACAAAAGAATAAATGCATGATGACATGCCAGCTCTAAAAGTGAATACTGTAGAAGAAGCATAATATGATGATGCTCAACATGAGCATGGGGCTGAAGAAGAAAATGTGCAAAATAATGTTGATGATAGTCTTCCAGAAGTGGAATAAAAGGTTATAGAAGGAGTTGTCAGTGCAAAGGACACTACAAATGAAGATATTACTAATAATTCTCCTCCAATAGGAGAAAACATAACTACAAAGGTAAAAGCTACAGAGGCACAAAAGGAGGACACACCCACAAGACATAACTCATCTCCTTCAAAATCAAAGGGAAATGCAAAGGATGCTCAAGGCCACCCAGAGATAAACATGCCTCTAGATAATAAGGATCAATCTACTGATGAAGAGAAATAGGATGAAGATGAGCCTATCAATACAGAAAAGGATGATATGAAAATGTCGAAGGATTCATCTGGTACAGAGGAGAAGGATGAGAAGATACCGGTCAATAGTGGTGACAAAGAGAAGGATTTTTAGAAGAAGATTGTAGAATATAGTACAAAGTTAGTTGGAGAGTCCTCTGATTCCTCTAGAGATCCATTGATAATTTTGCTAAGTATACAATTATAGTTTCAACCGGTAGTATCTACCCAGTTATTGCAACTTCCTATGCAACAAGGGCATGTAGACATGGACAAAATCTCTCTATTGCACAAGATTTAATTGGGTGATGTGTTTCATGCGTCTACATAGAAAGAAATTTTTGAGACACATCAGAAGAGTGTTGAAACAATGAAAATAGGTGTTTCACCTCTTGGGAGGTGGAACACAAACTAGGTGTTTAGAGACCTAGACCTATTTCCCTCAAGTTCCATTCAAGGAGGCCCTAGAGATCTCAATCCAGTGTAGAAAGGGGAAAGAGATCTGACAATAGGAGTTTCCTAGGGTATGTTTAGAGATTAATGAGGGTTTCACCACCAAGCTAAGGCTTGGAAAGACAAATGTAATGCAAGATGTAGTACTTGACCCTAATACAATGCAATATCTAACTAAATGACCTTAAAATGCATGTAAAACCAAATAGAAAGCTGCAAGATGGAATGTGTGCACCTAGAAATTTGAAGATGACTAGATGAGGCTCTAAAATGCTAGAAATTCTGACTTTAATGCTGACTAGGACTCATATTCCAAGGTAGGCGAATTAGTCCCAGATCTAGGTTTTTGTGCAGAAACCAGAATCTGGCAAATGGGTATCCAAATCTGTAAAAATCTAAATTTTGACCTAAACTAGGACTCATTCGCCAAAAGCGACGAATCAATCTAGTTAGGGTTTTATAAAAATTTAAGGTCTAAATCTAGTCTTCAAGGTATGCTTTATGCTTCCCAATTGATTTATGGATCTGAAACCCTAATTTGAAATCTATAGAAGTTCTCCAAGTATCTCCAATGCAAGGTGACAACTTTGACAACTTTAGGCACTTTGACAACTTTCTCCAAACCTTCTCTTCAATGTATCTTCAATCTAAACCTGCAAATCAAACACAAACCCTAGCAATAAAGTGTTACAAACATGTATGAGATGGCTCCAATGGATGTAGATCTTGAATCTTCCTTGAATAGGATAGATCTTGAATGGGATGCTAGCTTGAATCATAAAACCATGCATCACAATTGTAAACTCAAAAACAAACATAATGCATGAAGAATTTGACATGATGCTTGATGCTTGAATAATGCTCTAAAATGCTTGATAATTTTCTCTTGAAGACTCTTGAATGCTCTTGTTAATGCTTAAGTGCTCTTGTGAACTCAACTTTGCTATAAGGATGCTCAATCAACTTGCTAGGTGTAAAATGAGTGAAAGAAACTTGTATTTATACTTAATTATGCAAGAATTCCCGAAATTACAACACTACAATCTAACATCAGATCTAGGAGGATAAAATCCCACCAAAATTTTGAATTAATTTTGATTTTGGGCCACATGGGACTCATTCACCCAAGGTGGGGAATGAGTCCCATTAGGCATAATTTATGGGACCATTTTCAAAAATGTGTAAAAAGGTGTAAAACTAGGATTGGGACCCAAAAATCTAGGTGGGACTCATTTTCCCAAGGTGGCGAATGAGTCCTAGAACACCAAATTTGGGCCACACAACCTGAAAACACCTGAATTTTGATTGGATGTTAATTTGTGTCGGGATTATCCTTGAAAAGATGCATTAAATGAGGCTTGTGGATGCAAAATAAGGCCAATTAAAGCTTAAAGAAGCCCAATTATTAATGACAACCCTAGAAAAGTGTGAAAGTGTGTTACAACACTTTACAACACTCCAAATAAGGCATGATTAAGGTTATAAAGAGGTTTATTAGGTGTAGTTAATTAATAAAACCTCAAAAAAGTGTGAAAGTGTTACAACACTTAAATAGCAAGATACCATTTTAAGTTCATTAGTTCCCAAGGGCCCAATACCTAATGTGAATGTGTCAAACACATTACAACACTAAATCAAGGAAACATTAAGCCTACTTTACATGGAGGGCCCAAACAAACAAGGAAAAGTAGAAGGGATGCTTTTTTTGTTGCCACATTTAGCCCCCACTTTAGTGAGAGGATGAACTTGCTTCAAACTCACACTAAATTAGACATTCAAGAGGGGTCCAAGTGTACTGTTGTGGATGGTCTAGGATAACAAAGATTGAGGAGGTGGTCAAGTCCCTAGGATCTAAGATCCTAATCCAAACCGACATAAGCACAAAAGGACACGCACAAGGTGTATGATATGCAACATCAAGATACACAAACATGTAATGTCAATAACTAAAAGAAAGAAAAAACAAAAATAAGTAAAAAAATTAAAAATGAGGTGGATCAAGCTTCGACCATTTGTCCAACATGATGTGGATCAGATCTAGGTTGTTTTTCCAAAAATTCACTCTCACTCTTAGGCAACGAAACTCTTGGTTGGTTGTTGGGTGAGTAATCCAAGAAGGTGAGACACATACAGCCAATATGCGCTCACACACATGTGTGAGTGGCTAAAGGAAAGTCATACCTCAGATCAACTTCTCATCTAACCATGCCAAAGTTATACCTCCTGATAACTTTGATAAGCTAGCACCACATGATAATGATCTTCGAGCTTCATGAGGTAAGAAAAACTTTGTATGCTTGGATCTCATGAACAAAAAATGAACTTTGAGCTTCATGAGGCAAGAAAAACTTCATATGCTTGGGACTCATGAACAAAGAAGATGGATCCACAGGCATGCAAAGTGTGTTATGCAAGGTGGCCATATAACAAATAGTGTAAGGTGCATTCAAAGGGATTTTTCTTAATTTGTGCAAGGTCTCTTCTTAGGGAACATCACTCCTGATGTCTCCAAGAGAGTACAAGTCAAAGAAATATCACACTCTCAAAGGAAATCAAACCCAATGAAACCACCAAGAAAAGGATGCATCGTAGGAAGAAAGAAAATCGCACAATGAAACATGAGTGTCGATGTATGCCCCCACTTTAAAGCGGTTGCTAACACCATTACTGTAAGCAATTTCTTTAAAGTAGAAGAAGACATGAGAGCTTATTCGGAAATCCTTATGCCAAGTCATATGTTTCTAAATTGAACTACATCATGAATAAGTATGTCACATGTGAGTCAACTTAAGGCATGTCATCCACATCCCAAGCTTTCTCTTATATGTACATGAAAGGTGATCAACTAGCCAAAAGAGACAACAACAAGTGACATACGAGGACAAGGTTATCTATCCCCTTTCCCCCACTTAGTGCAGGGCAAGGATGAGCTGAATAGGATGAAAATAAGTTTCAATTATAGGAACTAGTTGCTCCCACACAAGGAAGAGCACCACAGTCCCTAAGGTGTTAAATTTTTTTATTTAAAGCCTTACATTCATTAGTAGAATGACCATGAACTCTACAATATGTACAAAATGAACTCTTGTAGTAAAATTTATTTTGTGTTCTTAGAGGGAGAGATATCAGATGATCTTGGAGGATTCTTGACAAGATACTCTCTTGATCAATAGTAGAATATGTTCCTTTATTTTGTGACAAAGATATCTCTTGCTTAGTACACGGTGTCATACCTACACAAGACTCTTTAGATTGCAAGATTTTTTTCTCTCCTTTACAGGAGGGTATAAAATCTAACGAATTCAAATCATTAGTGTTTTACGTGATGACATTGACATTAAGCAAAGATTTTTTTGTTTGTTTCAATTCTTTCCAAGGATCACAATCAAGACTACTAGTGTATATCAATTATGGATGCACTAATGTTAAAGTTGGCTTAAAAGGATGTTTTGTAATAGTGGTGATATTAAGTGAAGGCTTGTTTGTTTCTATCAAAGGAAAATAACCAAGAACATTAGTTTTTTCTTGTGTGTGAGGGTCTATAGGGACACGGATACCTTATTCTTTAGCACCACATCCTTTTCCACTATATCCCAGTTGTTTCATCATTTCATAACCTTTTCCATAAAGATTTTTCATCTATTTTGGATTAGGTGGTTTCTCACGATTAAGTTCATCAAAGTTTGATGTGTAATTTGTTGTATTTTGTTCTAAAGTGGTTGAGTTGGATGCTTTCAAAGGGTCTTCCAAATTTTGTGTTGAAATTACCTCTTTTTCTTTTCCCTTTTTAGAGTCTTTGTTTATGATTTTGTATTCTCTCATGAATGTTGGTTCGAAATTCAATGATCCCAAATCATCTAGTGATATCATTGTGAAGGGTTTAGGGCATCTATTTTTTTGTTCTTGCACGGACTCCACTTGTGTAGTTGGTGTTAATGTGTTCAAAAGGTTTTCCTTGCCTTTCTCAATGTTCAAACAATTGTTTGGGTCAGGGTCAGCTTCGAGTATGTACACTTTGTTGTTGTAAATATACTTCATTTTATGATGAAGAGTAGTAAGCACCCCATTCATTGCATGAATTCATGGTCTTCCTAAAAGAAGATTATATGAAAGATCATGAGGCATGAAATGGATCGGTGTTTCTAATGTGGCCTTTCCAGTTGTAATAGGCAAAGTCATCACACCGAGTAGTTGTTTTCCTACATTGTCAAATCCCTTAATAGACAAAGAGTCGGGTTGAATTTTTGATTTATCTACATCAAGCCTATCCAAAAGGTTTACACTACACACATTAAGAGCAAAGCCATTGTCGACAAGGTTTCTCTTTATCCTTGTTCTATTGTATTTAGCTATTATCATGAAAGCATCATGTTTTTTTTGCACTTCTAAAGGAGGGAGCTCACTTTGGTGGAAAAAAAATGTCAGTATTTATTCCTTGAATCATGGCTGCTACGTCATTCAGTTGCGCATTATAAGGGATGGGAACTTGTTTCAAGGCACTTTGAATCATGTTATGATGGTAGGGGGAGGCTTGAATAAGGTCCTACAATGATATCTTACCAGGAGTATTCTTAAGTTGTTCAACAAGATCATACTCCTTTTCATTATGTCAAGGAAAATGGGGAGGACTGGGCAGGATAGGGTTAGGCAATGGTAGGGATGTTGAGGTGTTTTTCTTCATTGCGGATTGTTCCTAGTGTTATATGTATGAGTAACGGTATTATGACTCAGCTACTACGAAGCATTATTCTTAGGTGGGTAAAGGATAAGTTTGGGTTTGCTTTGAGTTTGCAGTTGTTGTGAGGGTGGGTAAAGAATTAGAGGGTTCAAAGGATGTCCCATAGGATATGTAGGAGGTCCATTAATCAAGGGGGATCTAATGGACACTTGTACATTCATAACCTCAGTGGTCTTGGTTTGATGTATTTCTAATAAAGAGAAATCTAGTATCATCTTTTTACCAACATATAGGGAAGCCAAAATGTTGCCATTTTCTTCCACTGTGATATCCTCCCTAGGAGGAGGGTTTTTAGGAGAACTGCAAACTAAATTTTCTTGAAATTCAAGGATTGGTTCTTTCAAAATGACTTCATCGCAAGTAGGGGAATGATTGATGGTTGAATTTTCTTGTTTATCAATGATAGCATTCTCTTGTTCAATAATGTTTTCTCTAGGGGAAGAGAGGAAATCAAGGTTCCCATGACTTTCATTGATTTTATTTTCTAACGTCAAAGTATCTTTTTCATGGTAGGAGAGATACTAGGAGAAGAACATATGTGATTGTCATGATCATTTATGATTTCATTCCTTTGTTCCATAATGCCTTCCAAAATAGGATAGGTAGGGGAATGATCATAAAGAGGGTTGTTATAGACCTTAAAGGTTTGATCATTCAACACCAACATATCCTCTTCACATTCAATTTAATTCTCTAAATCATTATCACAAGAGGGGAAAGTGTTGAGAGATGAATGTAGACTAGTTGAATTTTCAATGGTCTCTTGTTGTGTTTTGTGATCGTCATGATTACCTATGGTTGTTTCTTCTTGTTCATCAATGTCTTGCCTAATAAGAGAGGTAGAAGGAGAGAAACAACTCAAATTCTCAAAACTCTCATTGATTGGTTCTTCTAACACCAAAATATCTTCTTCACCAATAGGAGAGATATTAGGAGAAGAACAAATATGATCATTAGAATTATCCAAGGTTGTATTCTCTTTCACTAAAACACTTTCATAGGGAGGGGATATGAACTTTTTCTTAGCATACCTAGATATGTAAGATACTAAAATTATTTGACCTAGAATGAAAAGTACTTCTAACCATCTCATGCAATGTTTCAAGAATGTAAAAAATGTATATCCAAAGACAAAAAATACTTTTATCCAATGTATGCAAAACTTTAAGAATGCAAACAATGTATATCCAAAAAAGAAAAGCACTTTTATCAAACTTATGAAAAGTTTTATGAATGTAAACATTGTATATGCAAAAGTGAAAAGTAATTTTATCCATATTATGCAAAGTTTCATAAATATGAACATTTTTAGATCCTATGATGCTTGTAATTGAAATGATTTCAAAAATGACTAACCTAAATTGATGTTTTTGACCTAGATGCATAAAACAGAAGTTACTGAAACTTTCCAAACTTATAGTATATGTTACTAGCAAGCTTAGGAAGCACATAAATGAGGTTTTTAATGTTGTAATAGGTAGTTTAAAATTAGGACTAGGAATGATTTACCCAAAGGGGCGTATGAGTCTCAGTTAGGGTTTTTTTCACAATTTTCAAAAAAAATTAAGTGATTTTTATGCTTTTTAGTTTGTATGATTTATAACTTAAGTGCAAATGCATATTTTATATGATTTTAAATAATTTAAGATGCAAAATGCAACCTATATGTACTTTCCCTAATGCAAGATTTCTAAACACTAGAATTCCAATTAACTAATGCAAACCCTAAAGCAATGTTAATGCAAGCAAGATCTAGGATGATGATTCACTCCAAATCAGAATTATGATGTTCTAAATGTCAGTTCACCAAAATGAAACAATGGAAATATGTGTTCCCTTCTACTTTTCCTTGCTTGTTTGGCCCCTCCTTGTAAACTAGGCTTAATGGTGCCTTAATTTGGTGTTGTAATGTGTTTGACACATTCACATTAGCCATTGGGCCCTTGTGAAATAATGAACTTAAAATGGTACCTTGCTAAAGTGTTGTGAAGTGTTGTAACACACTTTCACACTTTTATGAGGTTTTATTAATTAACTACACCCAATAAACCTCTTTTTAACCTTAATCATGCCTTATTTGGAGTGTTGTAAAGTTTTGTAACACACTTTCACACTTTTACAAGGTTGTCATTAATAATTGGGCTTCTTTATGTTTTAATTGGCCTTTTTTTTCCTCAACAAGCCTCATTTAATGCATCTTTTTGAGGATAATCTTGACACAAATCAACATCCAATCAAAATTCAGGTGTTTTCAAGTTATGTGGCCTAGATTTGGTGGTTTGGGACTCATTAACCACCTTGGGTGAATGAGTCCCACCTAGGTTTTTGGGTCCCAGTCCTAGTTTACACCTTTCTAAGCATTTTTGAAAATGGTCCCATAAATTATGCCTAATGGGACTCATTCGCCACCTTGGGAAAATGAGTCCCGTGTGGCCCAAAATCAAAATTAATTCAAATTTTTGTTGGGATTTACCTCCTAGATATGATGTCAGTTTATAGTGTTGTAATTTCAGGAATTTTTGCATAATTAAGTATAAATACAAGTTTTTTTCACTCATTTTACACCTAGCAAGTTGAATGAGCATCCTTATAGAAAAGTTGAGTTCAGAAGAGCAATCAAGCATTCACAAGAGCATTCAAGAGTCTTCAAGAGTAGATTATCAAGCATTTTAGAGAATTATTGAAGCATCAAGAATCATGTCAAAGTATTCATGTGTTATGTTTTTTTTTTAGCTAACAATTGTGATGTAGGGTTTTATGATTCAAGCTAGCATTCCATTCAAGATCTATCCTATTCAAGCAAGTCAAGATCTACATCCATTGGATCCATCTCATACATGTTTGCAGCACTTTATTGCTAGGGTTTGTGTGTGATTTGCATGTTTAGTTGAAGATACACTGAAGAGAAAGTTTGGAGAAAGTTGTTAAAGTGCCTAAAGTTGTCAAAGTTGTCACCTTGCATTGAAGATACTTGGAGAACTTCTACATATTGCAAATTAGGGTTTCGATCCAAAAACCAATTGGGAAGCATAAAGCATACCTTGAAGACCAAATTCAAACCTTAAAGTTTCAGAAAACCCTAACTAGACTGATTCGCCACTTATGGCGAATGAGTCCCAGTTTAGGTCAAAATTCAGATTCTTACAAATTTGGATACCCATTTGCCAGATTCATGTTTCTGCATAGAAACCCAGATCTGGGACTAATTCACACATCTTCGCGTATGAGTCCTAGTCAACATTAAAGTCAAAATTTCTAGCATTTCAGAGCCTCATCTAGTCATCTTCAAATTACTAGGTGCACACATTCCATCTTGTAGCTTTTTGTTTGGTTTTACATGTATTTTTAGGTCATTTAGTTAGAGATTGCATCATATTAGGGTTAAGCACTGTTGGAAATAGGATGCCATTTAATTGCAGGTGTGAAGAAGATTGGTAAAGACAAAAGAAGCATTCTCAAGCAAGAATTGGAGCTATTGTAATTCAGAGATTGAATAATAGAATAATTCTTGGTGGAGTTTTTTCCTGAAAGGGTTTCTCCACGGTACATCTTGTGTAATCTTTCTAATATCCTGTCTAGTTCTTCTATCAACTTATCTCTTCATTCTACAACAGTAAAATGAATTAATCAAGATAATCACCCATAAAGAATATATTTAACAAAGAAAGAGCTTACTTAGATCAACCATATTAAAGTTTTACAAAGTATTAAGCTAAGAAAACACCTCATTTTTCAAAATTTGGTATCAGAGTTGGGGTTGGGTAGAGTATTGGGATGCCATTCTCTTAAAGTTTGAAGGATTTATTGGCTTAGTGGGAGCTCTTATTATTTTAGTAATTTTCTGATTTTAGAATTAAGTTTTTTTTACAATGAATTCAAGGTTAGATATTGAAAAGTTCAATGGTTCTAACTATGAAATGTGGAAATTAAAAATGGAAGATCTTCTTGAAGAAAGAGATCAGTGTTTAGCAGTTAATAATGAGACAAAGACACCTACAACTATTTCAGATGAAGATTGGGCTAAGTTAGATAAGAAGGCAAGAGGAACAATAAGGCTATGTCTTGCTGATGTTGTTCTTTTGAATGTTTCAGTGGAAACCAATGCATATAAATTATGGAAAAGAATATGGGATATTTATCAAACTAAGAGTCTCACCAATAAGTTGTATCTGAAAAGGAAATTGTATTCATTGAAAATGAAAGATGGTGATTCAGTTGCACAAAATTTAAATGCTTTCAATTTAATTCTCAATCAGTTAGCATCTGTAGATGTAAAGCTAGAGGATGAGGATAAGTGCATTTTATTAATGTTCTCTTTACCAGATTCTTGGGAAAATCTAATTGTTGCAATTAGTGGTAATGGTGCATATCCAAAGATGGACAACATTATTCCTACTCTCCTATTAGAGGAGATGAGGAGTAAATCTAAGGAGGAAATCCAAGATTCCTTGTTTGTAAAAGGTAGGCCTAAGAAAAAGGAGCCTAATGGAAACAACGAAGGGAAGGGTAAGTCAGAAGGATGAAGTAAGGTAAAGTGTTGGAATTGTGGGAAACCTGGACATGTGAAGAAGGATTGTAAGAACAAGAAAGAGAGTTATGATTCTTCTACAGAGGAGTCCTCGAATAATAGTAATGATGCATTGGTTATTTCAGCTAATATTGTTTGTGATAACTCTTTGCTTCATGTTTCAGAGTAATATTCATGGAGAGGATGATAGTCACGATGCCATGTGTAACTCAGTACCATGGTTCAGTGGGAGTTGTTGGCAGTGACTTGGATGCATCATTGGTAAGGTTATCTTCATGTGATTGGGGATATGGTTTGTTCTTGGTTTAGAGTGGTTGCTATTATGTCATGGTTTAACTCATGATTCTAGATTAGTGTTTTGGCATATTACATGGTTCTCTTGAGAATAGGATGTCTAAGTATGTTATGATGCATGTGATCTCCTAATAGGAGATGGTTAGATCATGGATGTCATGTTTATGTTCAAGGTTGGAGCTTTGACATTAATCTTGTGTGTTTCTCTTAAGTATTGGGTACATTAATCATTTGTTTGATTACTTCATGAAAGTGTTGTGTTGCATTTGGATTTTGGCATGGATTGGTTGGTTACAGGTACTCATGGATACTTGGAGAAATAGGTGAGGCTAGAATTTTCTTATGGTAAGAGACTTTTGTTGGAATGGTTACTTGTAAGAAAAAAATTTCAACAAGAAAAGACCGAGGAGCCTACACCTTGGTTGAATGTTAATTCAACACACTTGGTGGTTTAGCATGCCTCCAAAGAGGCGGTTTGGATACAGATACTTGGGAAAGGTATTGGTTTGGTTGATAATGGGAAGGTATTAATTGAGAAACTTAACACTTTAATTAATGTTACAAATTATCTTATGAAACCATATAGATAACTTCTCTTGGTTTTAATCATTTGCTTGGAAGCTTCATGATTATGCAGGTTTCATTTGAAGTTAGCATGGTTTGATTAGTTGGTGCAAGAAGGCCATTGGCCTTGAGTCTTGTACTTGTTTTATTATTCCTTGTTTAGAATAATTGCAATGTATAATGTCAAGTGGGAGAATGTTGGAAATAGGATGCCATTTAATTGCAAGTGTGAAGAAGATTGGTAAAGACAGAAGAAGCATTCTCAAGCAAGAATTGGAGCTATTGTAATTCAGAGATTGAATAATAGAATAATTCTTGGTGGAGTTTTTTCATGAAAGGGTTTCTCCACGGTACATCTTGTGTAATCTTTCTAATATCCTGTCTAGTTCTTCTATCAACTTCTCTCTTCATTCTACAACAGTAAAATGAATTAATCAAGATAATCACCCACAAATAATATATGTAACAAAGAAAGAGCTTACTTAGATCAACCATATTAAATTTTTACAGAGTATTAAGCTAAGAAAACACCTCATTTTTCAACAAGTACTACATCTTGCATTACATTTGTCTTTCCAAGCCTTAGCTTGGTGGTGAACCCCTCTTTAATCTCTAAACATACCCTAGGACACCCCTATTTTCAGATATCTTTCCTCTTTCTACATTGGATTGAGATCTCTAGGGCCTCCTTGAATGAAACTTGAGGGAAATAGGTCTAGGTCTCTAAACACCTAGTTTGTGTTCCACCTCCCAAGAGGTGGAACACCTATTTCCATTTCAAGTGCAGAGATGATTGATGAAGTAGTAAAGATTCTATAGGAGAGCATACCCAGAGTAAGTATTGATAACTCCTTATCCAGTACGGACAATCTAAAGTTCTTGCTTCATTCATTTAAGGAGTATTCTAATGTCTTGAAAAAGAAGTTGGAGAAGGAGATGGAAAAAAAATGAGAAGAGATTACTAGACATAACTGAGAAGTGTGCTTCTGCACACACAAAAAATTCAAGATAATCTCAAGAGTATACAAGATTGCTTAGCGGAAGCCAAAATGTTATTTTAATTTTTCATGAAATGGCCAAGCTCTATAAAGAGCATAAAAGCTTATATGGATTCCATTGAGTCCCAATTTGATAAATCCCTCAGTGCCTATGATTCGGCACAAGATTTGGATGGGATCACAAGGTCTATAATAGAAAATCTACATGAGTAGTTCTTCCAATTGCAAGTTCAAAAGGAGAATATTATAATGTAGTTTGGTCATCTCAGGGATCTGGTGAATGCCAAGTTCATACCTATCTCCAATTCCCTAATGAGTGCAAATAAATCTTCTAAGTTAAATCCAGTACCTAGCACTTTGAATGATGGTGAAGAACTTTTGATGGAATTAGAGACTCAGAGAAAAATGCTTGGCCTAGCCAAGAAGAGTTGGGAAGAAGGGAAGAAGGAATGGAAAACACACCCAAACCTCGAGAAACTTCAGGTGTAAAACACTTCTTCTGAGTAATTGTACTTTTTTTTATATGCATTTCATTTTGTTGGTTCAAACTTTAGTGTATATATGTAGATGCCATAGGATAATTTTCCAGTGAAATTTTTTTTCAGATAGCACCCTTAGGGGGAGTTAGTAAATTTTTTAGTTTATCACTCTTTTATATATATATATAAGTCAGGGGGAGTATGTGCATATGTGAGTTAGTATGTAATCTAGTAAATACAAAAATCATCTAAAGTGGAGAAGAACATAAGTATGTGCCCTTTTCCCTTGATTTCAAAGGGGGAGAATAGTTTTGGAGATATTTTGGCATGTTTCCATCAATGACAAAGGTGGAGATTGTTGAAAGACTAAGGATTTTGTTATTGATGTGTTTATTGACAATATGAGCATGAGCATGGGTTGATTTGGTGTTGTCATTGATGTCAACATTGTCATCATGTATGAAGATAATTATGTAGACCATTTTGTATAGCTTGAGCATGTTTGAAGATGGTTATCTAGTGTTTATTTTCAAGAAGGTTTGATTCGATGCAATCAGTTGAAGTGGTAAATTGGCTTAGTGTCAATATAGGTATTTTTGTGTACAAGACATTCAATAATTCAGTCTGCATTGGTCCATTGTGTGGAATCTTGCTCTACAATTTTGGTGTAACTTTGTTAGATGTTAAAAGAGTCTAAATCCAAAGTTTCACAATGTTTTAGTCTCTAATGTTGAAGTTATGAATGATAGAAGTTTTGGTCTGGCAATTATAGTGTTACTAGTATAGTATGTATGTTTTGGTGAATCCACACTTCTCCATGGATTGGTATCTAGATATTTGGATTTGTGGAGATGTTTATAGGTGTTAGTAGCACCTATATTCCAATTGGCATGAAGTTTTGAGGTTTGCATGTTGCTTTGAGGTTGAACAATTGATGAATATTGATGTTAGGTCATTATTGGTGCTGACCTAATAAGTTTTGGGTATTGCGGAATTTTGAGAAGTATTGATCCATTATGTGTGAGCTATTATAGGTCCATTCCAACCTATTTGGATGTGTTATAATTTTTGAATCATGACGCAAAGTATGTCTATGTGTATGATGAATCGACAAGGTATATTTTATATAATACATCTAATTAGGCCGAACTAATTCATGTTGTAGGTGTTTGTGGATAAAGAAAATATATGTAAGATATTTTTTGATGTTTTGAATAAGAGATGTGATGTGATGTGTAGTTGATGTGATTTATGTGAATGTGATGCTAGTGCAGAGCAGAATAGAGTGTTAGTGCAAATTAGTATGAAGTGTGTAAAGTCAGTATATTGAGCTTCAATGGAACTGTATCCTAGCATGCGGTAGATGTATTTGTAAAAATTCAAATCCTGGTTGTGAGCCATCACTCTCTTTTATCTTTTCTTCTTTCTATGGGAAGTGAGTCCACCTGCAGTGAGCATTTTTGTAATATCTTATAACTGGATATAATATATTGTGAGCTAATCCTCACTATGGTTTTTCCCTTTTGGGGTTTTCCATGTAAAAATCTATTGTTCATGTGTTATGTGCTTTGATGGTTGCTTTCACAATTTCCTTTTTTACTACAAATTGAATATTCTATGTGAAATGAATGTTTAAATATTTAAGTGGTTTAAGAGAATACTGATTCACCCCCCTCTCAGTATTATGAGTGTTCAACAATATTTGGGGGTAACCCCTTATCATGATGTAGCTTTATTTGGAAACATATAATTGGTAGAGGGATTTCCAAATAAGCTCTTGTGATCTTTTGTTGCATAAAATTTATCATTTTTCTACTTTAAAGTAATTTCTCATAGCATGGTGTTTTTCAATTTCTTTAAAGTGGGGGCAGACATTGGCATTATTTTGCTTCACTTTCTTCACAGGGGTTGGACTTAGTGGTGCGTTGACATTGACAATTGAAATTTTCTTTTGCTTCACTTTGTTCACAAGCGTTGAACTTAGTGTAGCATTGGCATAGCATTTTGATCATTTTTTAGCACCTTATCAATGTTATCAAGGAGAATAACTCTTGGTATGGTTATGGGTACACACCTAGTGAAAAGCAAACCTCACTAGACCTAATGTGTTTCTCATTTTTCTACCTTGTCTTGGGGGTTCACCTAGTGAAAAACAATCCTCGCTAGCTCGTGTGTCTTTTGTTTTGTGATTCACATAGAAAATATCATACTTTTCTATTGTGTGTCATGAACGACTTTTGTATGGTTCCTAGCATAATACAACTTGCTAGTCCATACCCTCTTTTTTGCATTTCACTTTGACATTGTATGTGTAGAAATGTGTGCAGCGTGTTTTCCTACCCTAAATGATGCAAAAACAACAGAAAATGCAAAATGAGAAATACACAAAACACCACCTCAAGATAAGCCTAGTTGAACTTGAACAAAAGAAAGATAAAATAAAGATTATACCTTGCTCAAGTTGATCCTTTGGTTGGCCCTTTGATGTTGATAATTTGTGTGCTCCTTGATGGAAAATCACCTAAAATGATATGCAAATGGATGAGGATTCAATGGAGGATGAGAATGATTGAATGAGAGTATGAGATTTCTTGAGTGCTTGAAAGTTGTGTATGAATGTTGTTGAATGAGAAAATGAGTTCCAAAATCCTCTATTTTAGGGGAAGAGTCTCTAGAGATTTGAATGGCTAGGATTTTGCCAACATGGACAAGATGGAGGGTTGCGGTGAGTTGAGGACTCACAAGCCTTCACATCTTTCCATGTGGAAAATGAGGTGGAAAAAGGACATGTGAGGTGGAGGTACTTGCAAGTACCTTGGGATTGTCTTGTCCCCATGTGGGAAGGATGTTGACATGTGAGGAATTTTAGAATTCCTCACTAATGATTATGGGGAAGAGAGAAATGTTGGATTAATAAACATGAATTTTTAATTCACATGATTGGAAGTACCTTGGGGATAATACAAGGTCCTCATAAAGGAGGTCCTTGTCCCCATGTGGGTGATATGACTTATAAGAGATTTTAAAATTTCCCAACAACCTACATGGGGAAGAGGAAAGCATTGGAGGAATAAATGTGAATTTTTAATTCACATGGGGAAGAGGTCCTGGCTAAATAAAGAAAGTACTTATGAACACTATTGTATTTGACTACAAATTCCAACGAATGTTTGGTGACATATCAACAAAATATTCTTGACTTACCGTAGCAACACTAATTTAAATTTTGTCACTGGAATTTTGTCGCTTTAACAACCAATTTTTATACATCAAAACCACGACCCAGCATCGTCAATCAGCGCCACAAAAAATTTTGGTGGTGTCTATCACAACATCAACATAACTTCGTCCATCTATCGACACAAAAAATCACAAAATGTTGTAGAACACCCAGTTGAAATTGTCAAAAAAACACCAAACATTCGTCCATTGTCTGACAAGGTGGAGCAAACTGTCATTGCCATTACAACAAAAACTACGTCATGTATACAGCAACCTCGTCACAATTTTTTGTGGTTTGTCAGGCTATGTTCATTGAAATTGTGACAAAACCCTACAGTTTTTTTTTAAAAAATATTTGTTCAAACATCTTCTAGTTTCCCTGACGCTATAAGTCTCCCCAATGCTCATTCCTTCGATCTCAAGTGTGTCGCCAAGACTCTTGCCGATTGAACTTCCATCGGCATGATGGGAAGACATTTCAAACTCATTCTGAGAGTATTTGTCTTGCCAGGGAAATTTCTTCGTGCTTTTTCAGTTAGACAGGATGGGTATCTCGCCGATGGTATTTCATCGACGAGACATGTATGATCGGACTGACTTATGGATCTCATTTCGAGAGTATTTGTCTTGTCAGGGAACTTCTTCATCGATGATAGCATGAGCTGTATCCTCCTGATATGTATCCTCCTATGAAATTTGATCAGTGTGATAGTCTTGACCTCTCGCCAATATGCCCAAACCACCTGCATTGGAATATAGTAGCTTATGGATTGGAGAGACCTGCACCTACTCATGCCGATATGGATTATTTATCAAATGCTTTTTCTTAGAGGGATTTTAAGGTACCAAAAGGTCAAAACTGATGCAATCTCTGGTAATTATATCTCTTCAATTTGAAATGTGTGAACAATGGGTCTTGGATATATATAGTGAGTAAATAGCTTATAAGAACAATGGTAGAAGACCCGGCAATGAAGAATTGGGAAAAAAAATGCCATAGAAATTGTTAGATACATCTCACATGACCTGCAATAATGCAAGTCCCAAAGCATATGGGCATAGTGTTGAAAACCCACACATCAAAACTATAGCAAGTCCAATAAAGAGCAGATTTCTGAGTATAGCAGCAAATATATGAATATGTTATAATTAGATTTGAAAGGGGAGTTTATGCAGATTTGAAAGTGGAGTATATGAAATTTTGAAAAGGAATATATGTAGATTTGAGAAGGAAAATAAATGTAGATGATTGCTTCAAATTTGTGAAAAGTGTATCATCTACAAGAAGATCTTTCTGAAGGCAAATCAATTGATCATCATTCATTGAAGAAGTTCATTTGGAGGTTGGTGCTTCCTAAGAGAAGAGATTGGTGTTTCTTGCTAAGTTGGTGCTTAGCAATGGGGATTGGTGCAAATTATGATGCTCATAAGTAGTATGGTCATACCTCGGTCCCAGCTTTTAGCTGAAGAATTTTTTTTGCTACAGCTCCAGCAGCTACTCTTCCTATTGTTTCTCTTGCCGAAGATCTACCACCTCCCTACATATTTCAAATCAAAATCCATATAATATGACGAGTATGCTATCATAACATGCCAATAGTATATTTGAATAGATCATTAAGTTTAAATTTGAAATTAAAAGCCATTTACATGACAAGTACAAATTACTTGAAAAATGGACCTATTTTATGATACCTGAACTGATCGAACACCGTATTTGAAGTCATATGTAGCATCAGCATGGGAAGGCCTATATGCTAATGCCATTTCACTATAATCCTATCATAATTGGTAGAATGCAGATCTCATGAGAATGGATTTGATCCCTCAATCACTGAAATACTACAAATGTCAATCATTAACATAATTATGTTGACTTACTCTTATTCTCTAACATAATGTAATGACTACACAACCTAGCACCATCGGTAACATATGAGATGTGTTAAAAAGTAAAATAAGTACAAAGAGTAACATATTGAAGCAAAGAGAACTAATGAAAATCGCATAAGCTTAAAAGTGCAACATAATGGAATATTGAAAAGTGAATTACCTTATTGAGCTTCTCTTTGTTTCAAGAATAATTTAATATTCTCTACTTAACAGGGCCAACCACGTGATGATGGAATCTCATTGGGCCCCTCCCCCCCCTCACATCACTCTCAATTCCCCATACCCGATCATATAACATTAATCATTCATTCATCCATTAATAACATATAGCATTCATTCATTCATCCATTTATTAACATATAACATTCATTCATTAACATATTCACATTCACTCATTAACATATAACATTCATTCTTTTAGTTTTTACATATTATCAAAAATATGGTTGTCAAAAATATCAGTTTTTAACATTCATTAACATATTATCAAAATATGGTTGTCATAATATGATTACAATCACTTTTTTTTTTGTTTCTTTTTTGCAGCTAAAAAAATAAGTGGAGTATCATTTTCTAAATCATCTATCCCCCCTTCAGTTGTTCGCCCTTTACTCATGATCTTAATGTATGCCTAGTGTACTCCGACGTCGCTGCAAGGGAGGGTCTGCTGCAATAACAAAGAAATGTTAAATTGATATGTTTTATTATTATTGTTACAAGTATTTCATTAATTAAAATAGCATTAGAGTGGTGCTCTTTACCTGATGGGGCCACATCATGCTCCTAATCTTGTCTTATAGCCTCATGCTCAACATGTTGAACACCCTCTAAATCCTCTGGAGTTGAAACATGAAAGGTTACATTAATTAATACACCAATTGCAATTAAATATGTTTAAAAGAACATTAGAGTGGTCCTCTTTACCTGATGGGGCCACATCATGTTCTTGATCTTGTATAGCCTGATCATGCTCTACATGCTCTAAAGTTGAAAACGAAAGGTTATTTAATTAATACACCAATTGCAATTAAAGATGTTTAATTGTATTAATCCATACTACGTTTTGTATAGCACATGAATACATCCAGTCGGATGCACACCATGACCTTCATCTGCAGGTTGTGCTCCACCCTCAGGTTGCATTCCAATGTCATGTGCAGTATTATCATTGCTTTCCTATTTAAAACAAATAGGCACATAATTACTTTATGGTGGAAATTAATATTGAATAGATTGCACAAGTATTCAATTTTAAATAAACTTCATTGAGTTTATTTACATGTGTGTCGGATACAGTGGAAGCTTGTGTTTTCCTAGTCAAGAGTCTTAGGCATTCAACCACGGCTCCATAGCCTTGCTGGAAGGCAATCTTCAAGTCCTCTTTTGTGGGCACTCTGTTGAATTTAGAACCCTGCATTTTTGCATAAGATCATGAATTTTGCTTCTATGGTGTGATAAAACCAAAATTGTTTGCAATTTATTATTTGGATGCAATATTTCATTTATTGATACTTACAATTCATGCGGCTAATTTCATATGACCACCAAAGCCAAGTTTGTGTTGCTCGTGTTTTTCTAGTCTTTCCTTTGTTTCCTTCGATGTGTCGAGTAGCCTATGAAAAGTTTGAAATACGTTAGATTATGTAAAAAGAAAGAGTAATCAGTATATAATTAAATTGTTGATAGTATCACATACCTTCCTTGGCCCGGTGGTGTCTTTCCTTTTTTTCTTTTCAGCCTTCTCCTTTCCATCTGACATCAGGTCCTTCCACTCCCTCTTTGGAATCATGGGGGGATGCTCGTACTTTTTGTTCTTCTCTAAATGTGACCTATATTGGACCCTCACATACTTTAGATAGGCAGCATCTTTCTTAAGGACTTTGGTTCGGTTGAATGTGTTATTACTGAATAGCATAACTAAACGGTTAATGAGCTCATCTTTTAAATCTTGATTTCAGGCATTCCAATGTGTACGTATGGTGGGCCCAAAGATCTCCAATGTAATATCATTTAGATGTTTATAAAAAACATCATTTCCTACAAAATGATCATGGGATCATTAGTCTAAAAAGAGTGATCAATAAGTAAATTTCAATTGGATTATATATAATAATAATTAAAACATTTTAAAGTACTTGGAAACTTCTTTATCTTTATGGGAATGAAATCCTCAGTCACCACAAATGTGACTGGCAATGTTCTCGTACTAGTAATACGGGAAGATCCAAGAAATTTTGCTAAAACATCACCAGTACTAGTGGCCTTTGCATCCCCAGGTACACGTCCTGACACATGTTCTAGCATGTGTTTGTTGCCAGAGGGTGCACTACCTGATGTCTGCATGCTATGTGTTTCCGACATTTCAATTGACAATAAAGGCATAGATGATAGGGTCAATGATGTGATGTATGCACAAGAAGATAAGGATCGACACTTGTACCAACCCCTACTCCCCGAGTAGCACTTGCAGTACCCTGATCATGGCCAACAGCATCATGAGGACGCAAAAAAATCATGTAAAAAAAACACATATTTTAGTTCATGACATAAAAGAGTACAAAATATAAAACCATGAATGAACTTATGTTATAATTAAAGATCTCATGATAGCTTACTTGCAAGTTTTGTGCTCTCTCAGTCAATATTTTAACCCTTTCTCTTATCTCATCTATTTGAGGCACTATGAATAAAATCTGAAGGATTTCTTCATTGCATTTTTTTGGGTCTTCCTTATCATATCCAAAGGGTTTTTGAAATATGTGATGTCATCATCGCATAATAGTGACTACACCTCCCTATGGATGCTCTCCTCTACTGCTAGTGCCTTCCCCCAATCATCCGACTGCGACAAGAATATTAAAAACATTATCAAAATTAACCCAATAAAATTATGAAAAAAACATAATAATAAAACATTTTGCTCGTATCTAATTTTTACAATTACAATGAGGTAAACATGTCAGGTAGAAGCACCTGAAGATGCATCATGATCTATGCTCTGGGTCGGAGCCTTCCCCCTACGATCAATGTCCTGCTGTGACAAAAATTAAATACAAAAAAACATTACCGAAATGAAACCAATAGACTTACAAAAAAAAACATAATAATAAAATGGTATATTGGAGTCATTAATTGGAGGTTGGGTAAAATGGTATAGTATGTACCACCCCCATAGTAACTGTTTTTGTATCTATGCGATTCAAATTGTAATCGATTAGCAACTCTTCCCCTGCAGTTATTGATTTTATTGCACATATGAATACACGGTTTCCCTTGCGCGCCTCGAATATGCAATTGGGTTGCTTATTTGTTGACCCAGGTTGTGTACTGTTTATAAACCCTGTAATATTCCCTGATACTTTTGGCCTTCCGTCAATGTACATAGCCACTCCTTTATTTTGATCATTATCTTTTAGTTGTATATAATTTGTTGATAATGCATACCTACGCATACTTTGTGTATATTGAACTAGCTACATCAAATCTTTGTAACTGTAACAGGGTCCGACATACTCCATCAATTCAGTAACTTTTTCGTAACAGACCTTTATGTCATCCATGCAAAATAGGCCCAAACCATGTAATGATGATGGTGCTATGCGATATATCCTCTCATTGGCACAAAAATTAGTGTTTATTGGAGGAAGTTCCTTGGGTACCCATTGTTTTTGTAGATGTTTGTACCTCAAGGGAACCTCAATGTCACCTATGCTCTCATCATCATAAGAACATGACCCCCCTTCAACAAGAAAAAATTCCATGCGTTTATGGAATTTTCTTCTAATATTTTGACCTCTAGTTGATCTCCCTCTTTTAGACCTACTACATGTCTCGCTTTCCTCTTCTCTTCCTGAATTTTCCTCACTCAAGGAAGACAAATCTGACAAATACCTATTTGGTGGTACCTGTACTCATAAGTATGTTGGATGAAGTTCTTTCATGCTGATGTGATCCCAAGGTATGGGGTTGGAGGATTAAAAACCAAGGTTGTCACTACTAGTCAAATGCATGTGGAGGTAACAATAGTTGTGAATGTATCAATAAACCTTGTAAGGGTATGATGATTAGAGATCACTTGGTAAGCATGGGAATGGTTTGTAGGGTCACCAACCTTGTGTTTTGAATCCTTAGGTTTTGGGAGCATCTAGAGGAGTCATTGTCTTGTTTCTTGGAGGTTGATTGGGTTAGTTGGTGGAAGGTTGCTATTACTTTTTGTACCTGTCTATGAAATTTTTTGGACCACCTTCCTCAAAGACAATAGTCCCTTTGAGGTAGTATTGGTGTCTAGTTAGTTAGTTTATGAAATTTTTTGGACCACCTTTGATGTGAAATAGCCCCTCGTGCAACCATCCTTTCAGTCTACTTCTAAATGGACAAACCCCTTACCTTTAATGATTAAGCTCCATAGGTTTCTACCCCTATGGTTTTTTGGGTCCCCCAAATAACATAATAAAAGATGGGCCCTACTCAAAAGAACCCCAAAATGTATCAGAGTTTGTTTCTTTCTTAGCAATCTAGTTAAAGAGGCTAATTGGGTCCCTCCCTATCCAGTATTCCTTCACTATTTTCCAAACACCCACAGCATCTTCAAACCATTTATACTCTTCTAGAACTTGAAAAGAAAGTCCACTTTCATTAGTGTTCTCTTTTGGGCTTTCCCTAGTGCTGGAATTTGTACTGTTCTTTTGGAGGTTTGGTTGAGTCGGTGAAATATTCGAAAGTTTTTAATGGCTCCTTGTCTTTTTTTCATCTCTTATACTAGTGCAAGAGAACCTTGGCATAATTAGGCCTCTATGAGCAATGTTTTGAAATTTGATTCAATTTTATTGTTCCTACTTTGTAAATCATCTTATTAGAGTCATGTTTCATATATTTCAGGTCATGTTGAGGTCATTTGGTGTTTATTAAGTCCAAAAATGCAAAAATGCAAAAATGAAAATAATGTAAAAAGTTGCCAACTTAATCAAAAAGGAAATATTAAGAGATGAAGAGTCATTAGGGTCAGTTAGAGGCAGTTAAAAGGCTAAAATTTAGTTGTTTTTACTTTAAAAAGGATCTTGTATCTTTTAGAACTTAGAGGGTGGTTGAATAAAGAATAAGTTCAAGGAAAAACTCTAATTTTTAATCATTTTTCTTCAAAAATCTTGCATTTCTAGGCATTGTATGAAATTGTACGGTCTTGAAGGCATGGTAGAGTGGTTAGAGTCATGTTTCAAATTTCATGCATTTTAGTTAAGATTTGTGTGAGTTATTGTGGATTTACTTTAGACTGCTAAAACCCTCAGTTAGGGTAAGCAAAGACAAAAATAATTATGTTTCTCCTTTATTAATTGGTGGAATCTTCTGGTTTCTTGTGAGATTATCTTACTATGAATTTTCTTTCATGTTTTAGTGGATTTAGGGAAAAATCATAAAGATAAGATTCGAGCAAATGAAGTTTCTTGACTCAAAAACTGTGTGTATAGTCTGTGAATAGAGTAATTATGAAGGTTAATCCCTTAGGGTTTTATGAAAATACTTTGTAAACAGACTTTGATGCTTTGAAGAGAATATACCAGTCAAACTAAACATGTCCCAAGCATTAGACAAGTGTACTTTGGTTAGGAGTTAGTAAAGAAACAAACCCTTATGCAAATCAGGCCTAAATCTGTCTGAGACAACAATATTTGAAGCTTGTGTTGTAAAAGTTTTGATACCCATTTTGAATATGTTTTAGATCTGCAAGGAGGGCATTGAAAAGTGTGGATATACTTGTGTAATATTGCTTATATTGTGAATGAATCCCTGACAAATAAGTTGGCAAACCTACAAGCATTGCAAACAGGGTATGAAGGAACCAGTGATAGTAAGAACTTTAAGGGCTTATGATGATTAAGTGTGAGTTCTTGGTTGTTTTGGTTAAGAGATTACCAAGGTATAATTTCATCTAATTTGATATAAGGTTTGGTGTAAGCATGAAGTTAAAAATTCCATTGCTTTGACTGATTTGTCTAATAATAGCCCTATTTTGGAGACTAAAATGAAAGTACAGTATATGATTTTGTTAAATTGTCAAGAATAAAGGATGGGAGATGGTTTACATTTGTTTGAAGTGAAATGGAATGGAAATTGTGTGGTCTATATTAGCCTAAATACTATTTTGGGTCAAATTACTTTATTTTGAGTTGAAATTGTGAAGTTTAGGATAGTCATAAAGAGAGTTAATGGTAAAATGAAAGGGAAGACTGGGTAATTGTTTGTTTTGATCAAGATGAAGTTGACTAAGGTGTTTGAAGGTTTGGTAATGGTTTGGAACTCTAAAGCAAAAGTTGAGTGTTTGTGTTGAGTTTTTTGAAGGGAAATATAGTTGAATAAGTGTGTCAAAAGAAGGAAAGTTCAAGATTGTTTGTGACTTGTCAAATGAGATTGTGTGAGTTTGTTTCCTTCCTCTGACTTTGCATCATGTAATTCTATACTTTCTCTTATGGACAGGCACTAGGCATTTTTCATTGCACTCACGAACCATGTATTGTTTTCAGTCCCTTTGATCATTTGTGGACCTCAATATGTAAATTTATTTCATCGAAGTTTAGAAATTTGAACCCTAGTGAACTTTGTGTGTTGTTATGTGACAGGAATTCCTTTCAATCTTATAGTAGAAAAAATGTGCTAAGACAGATACAAAAATTGCAGTTCACAGGCCAAAAATGGCCACCCAACTGATTAAACATCTCAAAGCTTGGTTGTTCAAACTAACCAAACACCAGTACTAGGTAGTACTTAGGTTTGTCAATGGGACATTGGCTCGAACTGACCAAAATATAGCATGCAACACCTCAATGGGAACAAACAGAGTCTAAATCACTGTACTTGCAACAAGATTTCTAAATGTGGGAGAAAAATCACTTACAGTCATTGTCCCTTGGTCGATTTTCCCTTTCTGAGTGCCCTTACCTCACTCTGGCTTTCCTCCTGCCAAATGGTTCCTAGTCTTCCTCCTCAACTCAATGTCCTTGCAGCACTCATCCAATGAAGTCTCACAACTCTCCATTTAGGGGTTGGATGCAGTGGTTCTCAGTGCAACTCTCTAGTTAGGGTCTCGGTGCAGTATGCTATGTTGTGCTCTTGCGTGCACGGGGCCAAAATTCAAAATATATAGTTTATATATATGCTATGTCAACATATAGTTTATTTTATTTTCTACAAAATATAATTTTTGTATGGTGGCTTGCTGAGCTTATATAGTTGGTTTTCTCTTTCTTTATATTTTTTGATGATTTATTTCCTATGACATGATTGAATATTATCTACAATCCTAGTGATTGCTAAAAAGGTTTATGATATGTGATGTTTAATCATGATGGATGTCTAAGAATCAGTGATTGAAATACTACTTGACTAAAGATTGAGCTATCTGATATTTTTTCATTTAAACATCATGGAAGAAATGCTTGCAATCAATGTCTTATTAATGTAGCCTACAAGGTTTATTTTCCTAGTTTTTTTTATCCTACTTATTTTTTTACATTGGTCTATTACAATAATAGGGAGCATATCTAGTGAATTGATTCTTTCAATCTCTTTGATTCTTATCCTTGTGCATAATGAGTTTTCTTCTATCTTATGATTCATTGATTGTTGGTTTAAAACAATCATTACAACTAACATGGATATGAATTATGATGTGGGTGTGAGAAGGGATTGTTGAATATGAAGGAATGGTTTAGGAAAGTACTCCTTAATCCAAATGAGTCATTTTCTTGTCATGGAATGTGTTAAGAGACTTTAAAATTAATATATTCAATCTAGTTAATATTGACACATCTAAAGCATGCCAAAGGAACTTCGGAGATATGCTATGACATAAAGAAGATTGTTAAGGTGATGTCAAGTCTTGATCCATTAGGGTAGGAAAACATAGATGCATTGGTACAAAAGGTTCCATTCAACTTGGAGGAAATGGATAATTACCTAAGGGGCTAATGTGAGATTGGACCAAGTTTATATTATGATACAAATAGCTTGGGAAAAGGGATGATGAAATGGTTAAGTATGGGAAATTGTAGAGATAAATATAACACCAAGGGAAGAACACTATAACTAATTTTAGCACTATGGATTAATCCAAGACTCAAAATTCCACTAAGAGGCATCGCTTACCTCTTAAATTAATTCCATAGGTGGGTTTATCCTCCAATATAGTGCCATTGGTTAGCTTATCATGTGAACTTCCACTATAAGTAGGATTACCATACACTTTCATAACATGCATGTGTGGTTTCAAAAGGTTTATACATTCTTGTGAATTTGAAAGAAAGGCATGTTTTGACTTTTCCAATAGGTGTTAGGGGTTAATGACTTGCTTTTAGCATTAGAGTAACAAACCTTGTGGTTGAGGTTCCATAAACAAAATATACTCATTTTTTTAGCTTCCTATTATCATCTTGATATTAAATGAGATTTTTAAAGATCATCTAAATATTCTTTGCTAATGAAAATGCAAAAACTGATGTGTAGTAGATCCAAGGTGAGGCTCAGAGAGCCTCGTCTTTTGAAACCATTAACCAAAGAAATGCTAAGAATAATATATGAAAGAGATGAAAAATAAGGCAACTTGTATTATTAGGAAGGACGAGATGCCTTTATATAGCATGACCTCATGTTTGAGTCTCGAAACCCTCCAATATCATCAACACATGCATCTAGGCTAACCATGTCAAGTTTCACTCCATACAAGCGCAAATTGAAAAAAATTCAATGTTGGCCCCATTCACATGTCACTATGTGAGGTCAACATGAGGAAACGCTAATTTTTTGGGAATGAAATAACCAAAGATATGATCAAATAATATCTAATCATAAATAGTCATAGATTAATTAGGATTTGATCATATGGAAATTTCTAGGAGAGCTACAATAGTTGTAACATCATGAATTAACAACATTAAAAAGTACATCATGAATTAAATATGTAATGGCATAAAAATTAAAAACATCATGAATTAATTATGTAACCATATAAGTCAAATATAATTCTATTAAGAAATCAATATCAAATAGATAATATAATCGCATAACTCATACATTTCAATGTCATTGATCTTCTTTTTCATCCAACTCTTTGTTTGTATCATCCAATCCATATTCAACATTGTAAGGATTGGTCATATCATCAGCGTCATTGATATCAGTTTCGATAATGTCATCATCCACACAGATATCATCTTCATGAACATTAACTCCTACATCATCATGATCTAGTTCCTCTTCTTTGACATCTTCGTCAGGCACATCATCAACTAACTATTGATCCTAATCATCATCTACATCATCTTCTAGTTCTTCGGTATCTTCTTCTTCCGCCACATTATACTTTACTAGCCTTCCTCTTGGATCATGTCTAACAACAAATGACCACCCTGGTTTACCTAGAACTTCTGAGTAAAATACCTACTCACATTGGCTTGGAAGAACATAGGGCTCATTTCCAGCTCACTCGATTGACCTTGTATTAACCATGGTAAATCCATTATCATGTTCAATAACAGTTCTCTCGAGATCATTTTCATTCAATCATAGCTTGTACCATTGGATGATGAACAAAACTAATTTGAAGGGCTTAAATTCACACTCAAGTATATCATCCAAAATCCCATAGTATCAATTTTCTGATACTTTTGGATGTATGTCGCTTCTAGATGAAACATTAGTCACCTGAAAGATTGCAATTATCCTAGAATCACAAGTTTTCTTCATGTCATCCAACTTTTTGATTCAAAATTTACGACCATTGCACCACATAGCCTTGTGATGTTTCACCTGCAATATGTCAAACATGTAAAAATTATTGCATCGTCAGTTGATAAACATATTTATTCTTGGCCGAATGTATGCAAAGAAAAAAAAACTCAACATATATATACATCGATATAATTGAAAATAATTAAATAATATGGGTGATTAATATATTTATGTGTACCTGTTTATCTCTTAAACCATATGCTAAATCAATTTCCCTTGGTGTAACATTGGAATCTCCATTATGATGAGCTTCTTTAACCAATAAAGCCACACCTTCCCATGTTAATGCGTGACCGGATTGTTGACATCGTTCAATCCATACCATCATCCAATCAAGATTGTTTGTGATGTACAAATGTAGTGCATCCCACTCTCGACCAACTGTATCAAAAAAAAATGAAATTCAAAAATGACGTATAATTAGTTAATTACCACGGTATACGACCTTAATTTATAATTGATGTACCTGAAAACCTAAAATCCCACTACCAATGATCTTATTATCTTTTGTTGTTGGATGAATTGAAATTAAATTTTGAAAAAAATACATTCATAAATCCCTCATAGAAAACCAAATCTTGATGTAATTTCCTGTGATCACAACCAAATTTGATCCCCAAAAAATTCTTTGAGTAAAAACATTTTGATCCATATCGAAAAGAGTTGGTGCAAATCTCCCCGATCTCTAAGCCACTATTTTCCAATGATGGTGTTTTCGACATATCGGCAGGAAATCCAAGTTGTCATATTGATCAAAGTGCCTAGGTGAATACATATTAGGCGGACACAGTTCACGGTTTCACCAACCCAGGGGATCATCGGAAAGACAAATGATATCGGCATGAGATCTATCATTCAAAATGAGCTTATGAGTTTCGCCGATGAAATATATTAGCAAGACATTTATCCTCTCACACCGATGATATAAAGGAAACTACTCATCAGCAAGACAAGCATCATTAGAGTGAATCCAACAAGTCATACCAAGCAATTATGTCTTACCCATGAATTACCATCGATAAGAAATTCATCGTGTCTCATTGATCAAGCACATAGAAGCATATCGGCAAAACAAGAAGCTATCAGTGTAAGTTTGAAAGGTTCTCCTGACGCTCCATGTCACACCAATGATATCGGTGGGTCTTGGCAACATATTCAAGATCGGAGGAATGAACATTGGGGAGACTCGTAGCATCGGAGAAACTACAGAATGTCTTAGCGAAGCATGATCTCTTGCCGATGAAGATGCAAATAGATCAAAAAATCATTAGAGTGACTTTTGGCGACATTTACAAAGATCAAGAGGATAAATTGTGTATCGGTGAGAGAGATATCGTGTTTCTCCAACCAATAGGTTGTTTGGTGAACGTTGGCAAAAACCAAATATAAAGAATCACCCAGAATTCAATTTGTCTTGTCGATACAGGGTACTTGATGTGACAATGAGAATTTCAAAAAGATTACGAACTTGTGCTCAAAGCTGAAGCATTAATGGTGGCATGAATGCAAAGAGATAGTTGTTTTCTTGAATTAAATAGCAATAATTGAAGAAGGGATTGATCGGAATTCACAGCAGAAGAAAAAGGAGGAAGGACGAAGAACCAGAGAACCTTGGGGCCGAAGGATTTCAAACAAAATATGTGAGTTTTCTACAATTTTGTTTTCTAATTTTGTCATTTTAAAAAAGGGTATAATGGAGGGAACGAGGTAAGGGAAAACAAAAAGCAAAAAACAAAGTGAGAGTAGTCACCCCAAGAGTAAAAAATAGAAAATTGAAGTTGAAAATGAACCAGGGGTAGTCAAAAGAAAATTGAACTAGGACCTAATTGATCAATTGCCTGGCTCTGGACCTAGGGCCAGGCACTCCACGCAACTCAAGGCAGATGTAGAAAAGTTAAAAGATAGGTGAAAACACATAGGAGATACATGGACCCCAACTAGGGGATGTGATTGTTTGGTTGTTTCAAGTAAAGATTATATCCTTATAATCAATCACAGTAACTGGAAAGTATTAATTAGATCAATAAGAAGAATCAAATAATTAGGGTTGTCATCCTGTCTCAAGTAGAGTTTCCATCCATTTACTTGCACATTTTTACAAGTTGCAAACTACATTTGTGTGCTGAACAGTTTGAATTATTTCCATCACAAATTACACTTTTCTAGATCTTCATTAGACTCCATATACCCAACGAGGCACTGGTCTTACATACTTCATTTTAGTTCATCCATTTTATATTTTACATCTGTTAACTGAACATATTAGGATTAGCCTTGATATTGCTTATACAATCTATACCATAATAAAGATTCAATTGTCCACTCCCACTTGCCATTGTAGATAAATTGCTTGAAAAATAAACACAAATCAAGTCTACTTCATTCATATAGGTATACCCGCCTAGGTCTAGTAGCACCTGCAGAGAAGGTCTAAACTATTTGGCCTTGTATGTTACCCTGAAGCGTACCAAGAGTTTGGCAACCTCTTGAGGCATTTTTCCTGTATTTTTGAGAGCTAACAGGGTCTTCTTCTTATATATATGAAATTCGAATTGTAATATTTGATCAACACTTTTTAAGATTTTAATACTTTTCAGTAGTGAAAGACTTATTTTCTAGAGTAATACAATACTAGTACTTTTCTATTTGTATGTGGAAGATTCTTTCATTTGGACTAGTTCTCTGTTGTTTCTTTTCAAGCAATTGAAGGCAATGTAAAATGTATTCTAATTAATCTCCATGACCATCTTATAATTACCTCTCACTTTCCTCAATCTACCTTTCCCCATCAGGTACTCCCCTTCAAATTTGTTAATGGAGTTGGGATCTCAAATGCGATCTATATGGATCTTTGCTACGAACTTAGGAAGATATTCAGTAATGTACACCATGGTCTAGTATACCATATATCCCTCCACCATAGAACCCTCAAGATGTGCTCTTTGTCTAACCAAAGCCTTCAAAAATTTCAAGTGTCTCTCAACCATCCACATTGACCTTGTGTGTACAGGTCCACACAATTCAATCTCCTCAACTTGGTTTATGAGGTAGTGTTCTTGTGCATTGAAAAATGTCGAAGGTAGACACTTTTGCATTTTACACATTAGACAAGGAATTTTTCTCCTCCAATAATTTATATCTTCTTTATGGATTTCTTTAGATGACAGCCATCTACAAGTGATTCAAGGCGCAAATATATTAACGAGATTTAACAAAAATATACAATATATTATATAAAAATTAAAATAAATGGAAAATATAAGATCTATACAACGAATTGAAAAAATATCGCTACTTACCTCATGTATTTTTCAAGATTATATATAACTTGCTTGACATTGTTGTCAAAGTTTTTTGGGAGAGATAGAGGTAGAACGTACTGCAATAATTATAAAATGATCTTTTCATTATTTTTCCAAAACTAGTAAACATAATACACTAAAAAGTACATGCAATATAAAAATATATATAAAATATACCAGAATAATTACCTTAATGAAGGTATCCCAATCATGCGTTTTCATCCCTGACCCAAATTCACCTTTCTTTATTATGATATTGTTTATGTTCGCAGCAAATCCTATGGGAAATGAAATTTTTCGTATGACTTTTTTTATAGCATTGCTTTGCTGCACCATTAATAACCAAGGAAGGGCACTTATATTAATTTGGTCTCCATCGCTATTTAATTGAGTGACATTTTTCATTGCATTATTGGCTTCCTGAATGTCACTAAAAATTTTGACAATTTTTTCTTTGTAATGCCCTCCATCCAATATTTTCCATAACGTTTCTATTATATTCTTTCTGATATGCATTGTATCAAACAAATGCACAATTTGTAGCTGCTCATAGTAGGACAACCTACTAAATTGTCTAGGATAACTTTTCAGTCCCTCTGGAAGCCAACCATTAATGCCTTGACAACCTTCATGAAGCATATAAGTTAAACAAATTAACAATGACAATCATTGACAATTACATCATGAGTAAACAAAACACAATATAAAAATATAAATTCCAAACATATCATATATGATAGATAAACAATTTGAACCGATGTATAACCTTGACGATTAATTCTATTATATTCCAACTTCCATAGGTGAGGTTTCATTCTTCGTGGTTTTGATGTAGTCTCTTCTTTCCCATTGAAAAGATGATTTTCAGTAGTTCAATACTTATGATTTATGTGGAGGAAGTGCCTATACTCATCAAACACCTGCTTTCCTAAACTTGTTGAACGAAAAATTTATCTTTGGACCACAAACTAGACATGCAAATTTTCCCTTTGTTTGAAGACCTGCAAGATCATATATAATTGGATTAAATATGTCAATTTTTATAATTATATATAATGAATAGATTATTTAAAAAACATGCATGATATCTACTTTATAAAATTA
This sequence comes from Sequoia sempervirens, assembly GCA_007258455.2. Lineage (NCBI taxonomy): Eukaryota > Viridiplantae > Streptophyta > Pinopsida > Cupressales > Cupressaceae > Sequoia > Sequoia sempervirens. Next base: position 86,658,320 of record VDFB02047397.1, read on the forward strand.
AATATCATTAAAGTGCAGTCAAATGTTATAACATACCACAAAAATGTGTTAGCCCTGGGGCATCATGAATTATCCATACAAGTATTGCATGGAATTGAAATTGTCTTTGTCCTATTGATCTAGAGAAGTCATACATAGTGACACCATTCCATAACTTTAGTAACTCGTTGATAAGAGGCTCGATATATACATTCATATCTTTAACTTGGTACTTACCTAGTTCAATGAACATAAACATTACATAATTATTATAACCATTTTACTGTAATATATATAAATTAATGTACATGACTATTAAATGAAAAAAATATAAGTCATTATGCAACAAATAAGATAAATGAGATGCTACTACGTTAAAGAAAATTGATGTAAACAAATACCTGGAACAATCATTGCCAACATTATGTGCTCCCTCTTTATTGGCATCCATGGAGGAATGTTATTGTCGATAACAAAAATAGGCCACACCGAGCAAATAGATCTCAGCTCTCCAAATGGATTGACACCTTTCGTTGCCAATGAAAGTCTGAGATTATGAGGTTCTTCTTTAAAGTGTGGCCATTTTTCCTCCATGTCCCTAAATGCAAAACCATTTGCAAGCATTCAAAGAATGTCATCTCCACTTCTATTTCGTGCATGGTAATCCATAAATTGCGCTAAGATTTCACACCTAAATAATCGTTGCATACGTGGAATAATGGGAATATAACGAAGAACCTTGCAAGGCACCTTTTTTTTTAGTTGCTCTGTTTGATATCTACTGATGTGACATTTTGGGAATTTTGTTGCAAATTCATGTTGTTTATGATATATAATATGATCATTGGGACATGCATCCATTGCTTGATACTCCATTCCAATATCTTTCATAATGGAAAATAAATCTCGGTATGAGCGAGGTAAAATATTTGATGGTGGTAACAAAAATTCACCTATCAATCTACAACAAAAAAATAATTTGTTAATGTAAAGAATATTAATGGTACATATTTCATCTTTTATTTACTAGTGATGAACTAACAACAAAAATTGATGAAAAAATATGGCATATATGACATACCTTAAAATCTATGAGATTGTTATGTTGGATAAACTATTCATAACCTTCAAGTTCACCAGTAACAATACAATAGAGAGAAGATTTGTTTGGGAGCCTTCATAAAGGGGCTCGTATGCCTTCTCAAGTATAGTTAAATCATGAACATCATCAAAGTCATCTCGATCATCATGATCAGCTGCGCCACTAAATGTGTTATGGATCAATGTATTTGTACCATCATCTTCAACTGTGTTTTATGGCGCATGATCATCTTCTTCCATAGGATCATTAACTTCATCTTCGATATTCACAGCTCCATGTTCCTTTGCTTACAAAACCACATTCTTTGGGCCATGATAATCCATATCATGTGCCCTAGGGCCCCACCTTTATAATAATGATCGACACAAATAAACCATGATCATGATCAAGTGATTTTTAGTATATATAATTTTTTTTAAATGATATAAACATTTACAAATTCAATCAATATAAAGACATATAATGAAAAACTTACCAATGGACGATAATCATGCCTCCCTTCAATGTGACCATGTTGCCTACAATGTTTCTTAACTATTGTGATTAAAAGTCTTCTCATCTTTAAGCCCTTGCAATTATTGCAAGGACAATAACATTTCCCATCACCCTTTCTTTTCAATCTAGCAAGTGTCTCTTCATTTTGTTCTGCATTAATATTATCTGACATGATTTTTCTTTACCAAGCTTGAATATTTAGATCTTCAAAAAATATCAAACTCACACTCCAATAATTTTTAATCATAGACAGGTAAAAAAATCTAATAATTTTGATATTTTGCACCAAAAAAATTTAGCCTATAACCTCCACAAACTATCACAAGTATAGCAAACACTATCGCAAGTATAGATAAATTGTCGAACTCACTTTTATTTATTAAAAAACATTCTTCGGAACCCCGACGAACGCTAAAACCATATACCCATCAACCCACAAATTAAGGAAGGGTATGGTTGACTTTATGTCGAAATAACGACAAAAATCACAGAGTGTCGCAATTTTGATGAACGTCGGGCATAAATTTTAAAAAAATTTGAAAATTTCACATTAAATACACAGGTACCTGATGATACATCTAATTATACATCTTTCGTTAGAAAGTTTCATCATATTTTATAGTCAAATGAGTTAGTAGAAGGTTGACTTGGAGGAACACCAGAAATAGCATGAGGATTAGATTAGGGTTGTGCAAACAGGTGATTAAAAAGACTAATGAAGGATTAGAAGCAAGTGGCGAAATATGGAGGATGTGACATTAATCCTGATTAAAGGTGTGCACATCTTAATCATGGATTAATTAAACTAATCCAGATTAGAAGAGGATTATGAAGGATGTGACAAGGAGAGAGAAAAGAGGGAATTTAATAATGTTTTAAATTCAAAAGGCTAAATGACTAAATTAAATAAATTGATGTATTTATTTGATTTAGAGAGGAAGGGATGAAAGGTAAAGTATTTAATTATTAAATTAAATACTTTAGGAACCTTAGGAAAAGGAGAAATATTAATTAAATAAATCATTTAATTAATATTGATGGGGAATATGAGATAGATGAATAAAGGGGATGAATTTGACCATATGGGAGTGGTCAAATTTGGATGTCAACATTTTGCCCCTCCTTGAGATGGTTAGATTGGAAAAGATTCCCTAGTCATTCAAAGTAGTGACTAGGAAGAAAGATGATGGGGGTAAAGATGAAGATTAGGGATTCGAGAGGACATGCGGGTTTAAGAGAACACGGGGTGTTCTCTCGAAATGGATGAGATGATGAAAGGGAAGATGGGGAAGATGATGAAAAGTGATGGATAGAGTAGAGGTTGGTAAGATGAAGAGAGAAAATCAAGCACAAATGGATTTAAGGACAAAGGTGATGTTGCCCCAGTCAAGCTACAAGCTAAAATGGGTTGATGAGGGAATTATATATCCCAAAATAACATGAGGATAGGGAAGGATACATCCCAATGATGATGATGAAAGTGTTGTTGATGAGGGAAGGATACATCCCGAAGATGATGATGATGATGATGGTGGTGGTGATTGGATCAAGGCTTGTAGCAAGGCTGGGAACAAGACCAAGGATGTGATTAGATTATTTTTGTTAGATATGATTGGATTAGGATTGGATGGAGATGTGAGATGGTTGAAATAAATGAAAATTATGAAGGAAAATATGCTTAGAATAACCAAATATGATTAATCTAAACAACTTAAAATGAATATGATGTAGCAATGCACATGAGATGAAATGCAATGAACCTAGAATGTGGAATGAGATGCAATCCTAATGTGATTTTCCATTGTCGGAGCATTGATTTTTGCTATAGCATAAGACACCAAGTGCCAAGGTATGTGTAACCAAGGCGGATTAGTGTCCAATGCACAAAACAAACACAGCAGACAAGAAGGCTATCCCAACACCCCAAAGTCACGAAGACCTTGGTCAGGCCAGGCATTGGGATAACCACAAGCACAAGAGGATGCCCAGTGTAACACAAGACTACAAGGATCTTGGTGGGTACAACGTGGGACAACCAAGAAGACAGCAACAAACAAAAGATCAAGATATGCCCCTATGTTTACCAGTCAAAGCACACCATGATATGATGGATCAAGGTGACCCTGCCGAGTTATGATAGGAAGCTCAAATGATAACAAAATGTCAAAAGATCACAATCAATTTCAAATTTCCTTTGCCACAGGATCAAAAGGTGGATGGGATTGATGTGGTCTGATGAGGAAGGATGCATCCTGTTAAGACCAAAGATGGAGACTAAACTAAAATATCGACATGACTCAAGATATTCAAAACCGATTGGATCTAATGATACAAGTGGATCTCATTTATGAAGAACCAGATAGATAAGGGCATAACTTCACAACACGACACAAGAGAGACAAGACATGAGACTGACACACCCTAAAGACCTGGGAGCTCGAGGGCCGATCAAAGATTAGCCTTGCCTACGTGAAAGCATAGAGCCCTCGTAGTTTGATAAAAGACCATGGATAAAAGCGAAAAAGAGGACAATGGAGACCGATCATGGATGACAAAGACAGGATGGAGAAAAGCCCTGAGGGCAGATCAAAAGATCGACCTTGCCTACGTGAAAGCGTAGGGGCAATGTAGTTCGACAAAAGACCAAAGAAAAATGATGGATAAGGGATGATGAGATAACCATGATAAGTGGATAGAAAGATGGGACCGATACAATGAGATAAGATAGACCTATTGGATAGGATGGTGGTGATCATGTGTAGCTCAGGAATGGGATAGTTATCCAAATCATCAAAATTAATTGGGAGGATGATACGATGGAGAGATGAGTGATGAGAAGTGATAGGAGATTGGAAAGATGTGCAAAAGAAGCAGGAGTGATGATGATGAGATAGATGGCATTGGGTTGCATGGGGGGAAGCCTATAGCTAGATACCAATGAAAAGGGATTATGAAATGGGATGAGGATAGAGATAAATGGATATGGAGATAAGGATGGGGGATGGAAGGGATGCTATGATGGATGGATAGGAAGATAAGGATGGGGAGATGAAAAGAATTTTTGGATGGGTAAGGAGATAATGATGGGGAGATGGAAGGGATGTTATGAGGGATGGATAGGAAGATAAGGATGGGAAGATGGAATGGATTGTTTGGATGGATAGGAAGATAAGGATGGGGAGATGGAGGGGATGATAAGATAGATGACTGATGTCTCCAAGGACTATGTCACAAAGAAGGACGTACCCCATGCTAGATATGTCATGCATAATGAGGAAGGAGGGATGGAAGATAGAAGGCTGGGAAAATAAGGGAGTGAGATGGATATGGATAGGATGCATGGATAAGGAAGTGATATTAATGGTAGCATGATGGGTGGACAAGGAAGATAGATGGATGTGGATAAGGATTAGGATAGTGTATGGGTGAGGGTAATCTATGCCAAGAGGTGTCCAAAGCATGTTTATATGTTTTTTGCTATCTATATAAAGATCACAAGGAGGATGGAGGGATTGGGATAAATGGGATATGACAGGAAGGTTGTGTAAGATAGGTGGGATGGAGGAGATGGGTGAAGGGGATGCAGTTGCCCCCAAGTGTGGAAGTAAACTAGATGGGGTATTTACACATGATGCCTGGTTTCTAGGTTTTCATCATGGTACTTATCCAAGGCGCTTGTTTTCCAAGTTTTCACCATTAGACGGATTATTTCTCTTTACTTTTTTTTTTTTTTTAAATTGACTTTTTTGGATTTTTTGACTTTTTGGATAGTATGCAGAGGGAGATGGATAAGGATAGGGGTATGGATAAGTGGATTTGGAAGACATGTGATAAGGGGATAGATGGAGGACTCAAGCATCAAGTTCCATACAAGATATTAAGACCCCATGTTTGAAGTGACTATTGGATGTTGGTACAACCAAGGTTATGAAGATGGATGGATTATGCAAGGGAATGGATTAAAGGGATTGGATGAGGGAGATATGGAGGATGATGGATGGGATGTTGAAAAGTGTATGGGTGGAATGATGGGGTAGGTGTGTGATGGGGTAATGTTTTTAGGACCAACATTGGCACATATGGTGGTGGATGTGAAATGATAGGAGGATTAATGGATGGACGATGTGGGGATAATGGAGGAGATGGGATAGTGAATTTTGGGACATAAGGACCCAAAACAGATTTAGGAGATGGAAGGGGTGTATGATTAGCTTTTTTATTAGCAACTTTGGATGTTATAGATTTTTCATTCGAAGGCATTGCATCTTTTTTCTTTGGGATCCAAATGGTTTTGATTTTTGTTTTGGTGGGCCTTTGTGGCTTGTGGGTTTGATTTGGATTTTGGATTTGATTTTTATTTTCATCAACATGTCTTTTTAAGGAGACATGAGGGGATTTAGATTCATGTGGATGTTTAGATTTATGCATTTTTACTTTAGCATCCAAAGTGCTTTTAATAGCAATGGGATGGGTGCGGGGAGATGGATGTTGTGAAGGAAACATGAATGGAGTGATGGAGATAGGATTTTTGGGATGATATGTGGATGGAGTATGTGTAGGTATGTGTCTTTGTTAATCTTGATTAGGGAACATGAGAGTGGGATGTTTATGATGGGTGACATGGGTAGGTGATGGATGGATGAAAGGATGAATAGAACAAGATGGAGGATGTGATTTTGGGATAGAAGGGCCCAAAATGGATGGAGTAGATGAAGGATGGGAAATGGTGGATGGAGGGACATAAGGACCCAAAATGGATTCAGAAGATGGAGGAACATGGATGGTTTTTTTGAGGTGATACAATGGAGGGGGATGGTGGAAAATGGTTTAGTGGAATGATGAGAAGAGCCTATTATTCTTTTGGAAGAGGCTCGTTGAGGACGTATAGAGGTTGTACCAACATATTTGGATTGCGAGTTTTGAGAGATATATCCAAGACCTTGTGTACGTGGATTTTCTTTGACATGGATGGGCTCTAAAATACCTTGCTCATGAAGGCCTAAACCTTTTCCTTGATAGTTCATGCTCTTGAGCATTCGATCTATAGTAGGATGCTTGTTATTTTGGAAACATGATGCAAGTCCATTATTAGGTGGAGAAGGATGGGTGGTGTATATGCTCAGTTCCTCTTCTGCAAGGAAACCACCATGGATGAATGTGAGAGTATCGAGGGAATATAAAAGTGGTGTGGGGATAGTAGGATTAGGCAATGATGGAGGATCATGAGATGGAGATGATGGGATAGCAGCATCTTGATCAAGAGGAGTGAGTGGTAAGCAATTAGGAGAGGGATTAGGTGATATGATAGGATTTGGATTTGTGGCAGTGGGTGATAAGGGCTCATGAGATGGAGCGATTGGATCTTGAGTGTCAAGGAAATCATGGGATGGAGTGGATGGAGGACTATGATCTTGAGATGGACTAGATGGGATGACAGGGTCTTGATGTGGAGAAGGGGATATGTTGGTATGCTTTGGATCAAGCTCTTGGCATGACTCATCTTGTGTGGGAGGCATGATGATGGAGTGTTGGAGGGACTCCTCAAGTGGGGGAGATGGAAGGATGGGGGATTCATGAAGTTCATGGGAATGGATTTCAGTGATACTAGGAGTGGAAGGAGTGGATTGGATTTGAGTGTCTTCACTGGATTGGGTGGATCTAGGAGTAGAAGATGGTGATGGGTTTGGTTATCTTTGATGGGTTCAGCGGCTCTCGAAGGAGGAGATGGGGGTTCAATGGATTCAGTGGGTTTGACGATTTCAACAATTTGAGTGGTGCTAGGAGTGGTAACAGTAATGATAGGTGTGGGATGGAGTAGGGTCTCATCACTAATGACCGTGGATGATGGATTGGGATGGCATGGTTCCATGACTTCAAGATGTGGAGTTGGGGATATCTTCTTTGTCATGAGTCCTTGGAGAACTTCTGGAGTGATAATTGTGCATATTCTAGGCTTAGCTGGGGTGACAGGAATAGACGAAGGATTAGGGATTGGTGGAGGACTGGGATTATGGAATGGTGGACTAGGATTAGATGGAGGAATGGGATTGGATGGAAGACTAAGAGTAGGTGGAGGATTAGTGGAGGGGTCAAGATTAGATGGAGGGTTAAGGTAGGGATATTGGGATGGTGAATTAGGATAGGAGGACATGGACGGTGGATCAGAACAAGAGAATATGGGTGGTGTATTAAGACAAGAGGATGTGGGTGGTGGATTGTAATAAAGTTATTGGGATAGTGGATTAGGATGGGAAGATTGGGGTGGTGGATTAGGACAAGAAGATACAGGTGGTGGATTGGGATAAGAGAATGCGGGTGGTGGATTATAGTAGAGGTATTGGGATGGTAGATTAGGATGGGAAGATTGGGATGGTAGATTGGGATAAGGGGATGTGAGTGTTGGATAAGAGAAAGATGTAGATGAATGATATGATGTATATGCGAACAGGGAAGATAATGGATATCCTTTGTCAGAGGTAGCATAAGGATCGTTATTAGGCATGGATGAAGGCATGATGGGATAGCTTGGATGAGTGATTGGATTTTGGGTGGCGCTCGGGGAAAGCTTACTAGAAATGATAGCATCAAGGGGATCTATATCATATACCTCTTGATCAATAAGGCTCTCGTTATCGTCGTCAGCGTAATTAGGATTCCCCTTAACTACTATTTTTGGTTGCATTGGTGAAGGATAAGGATTCATGATGTTGGATGGGATGGATATGGATTGAAGGTATGGTAATAGATGATTAGAAGGAAAGAAAAGATGAAGAAAAGATAAATAGGGTGGATTGGAAGAAGATGGAAGAAGGGATCTTAAGATTTGTTTCAATATCAGAAGATTTTGGATGGCAATGGACTAAAGCTCAAATCAGGATTTAGGTTAAGCTCAGATTGGGATTAGATTGAAGATCAGATTAGGATGATTAGAGGATGTGATGGGATTGATTTTAAACCAAGTTCAGGGGTTTAACTAGATGATGTAAGGTGTTGACAATTGGATTTTTCTAGATTTGGCAGTTTTCAAAAAATGTCAAATTTTGCCATTTTAGGAAATTTCACAGGCATACCTTTGAGAGTCCATTTTTTTCCCAAAAACTTCCTAAAACTAAGGTAGGATGAATTTCCAACTAACATCCTAAATCTGAGACATGCATTCCGAGTTATTAACGAAAATAATTTTTCAAAAACTAGAAAAAACACTAAACTATGATTTTGAGGGTCAAGATGAAAGTTTCAAGCCCCAAAAATGTGTCGAAATGGGGGCCAACAAACTACGAGTATGTTGGGAATCCACATGCCACCTCATAATGCAACCACCCATAAAATTTTAGCCCAAACAAACACCTGAGTCAAAAGTTATGGCCTCCGGAAGTTTCTGCATCAAAATCAAAACCCCTAAAACAAAGTGTAGGTGATTGGGATAGATGAACTGATGAAGGATGTGGACTATAATGATGTTCAAAAAGTGTTGATGAATGGGAACGACGATGACAGGAAGACAAATGAAAGTCTACTTTTGGGGAAATTCGCCTATCTGGGTGGCAAGCTCACCCAACCAAGGTGCAAGTTCACCTAACCAGGGTGCAGGGTCGCCCAAGCAAGGTGCAGGATCACCCAACCAAGGTGAAAGGTCGCCCAACCAGGGTGCAGGATCGCCCAACTAGGTGCAAGGTCTCCTAACTAGGGTGCAAGGTCACCCAACTAGGGTGCAAGGTCGCCCAACCAGGGTGCAAGATAACCTAACCAAGGTGCAAGGTCACCCAAATAGGTGCAAGGTTTCCCAACTAAGGTGAAAGGTCACCCAACCAAGGTGCAATATTTCCCAACTAGGGTGTAAGATCACCCAACCAGGGTGTAAGATCGCCCAACTAGGGTAAAAGGTCGCCCAACCAGGGTGCAAGGTTGCCCAACTAGGGTGCAAGATCACCCAACTAGGGTGCAAGGTCGCCCAACTAGGGTGCAAGGTCGCCCAACCAAGGTGCAAGGTTGCCTAACCAGGGTACAAGGTCACCCAACTAGGGTGAAAAATCACCCAACTAGGGTGCAAGGTCACCTAACTAGGGTGCAAGGTCGCCCAACTAGGTGTAAGGTCGCCCAACTAGGGTGCAAGGTTTCCCAACTAGCAGACTTGGACTTGACTTGGATGAAAAATAGCTATGTAAAAGGACAAAAACATAGCAAACAACAAACAGAAGGTAAGGCTAACTTGACTAAAAAGACATACACTGGTTTCGCACAAAGAAGACAGTTCAAACAACACAATCCTAAGATTAGTAAGAAGGGTATGGCCAACATGGTCCTCTATCTAGGTTGAACAAGGAAAGCTAGGGAGTCATCGATATATACATGGTACATGAGGCACAATCATGAACACCAGCTCATCACAGGTGTGAGTCAGAAGCCCCAGCAAGGTACTAGAAATTTGGACCAACTCTTCACGTCTTATCTAGGTATCACCCTAGCTTCGACGCTTCACCAGACATGGCGTGACTGGATTGGGGTACAACTTTGGCTCTCCCCCCTTTATATACCCTGTCGGTACACGTGGTTGGGATCATCCCTTGGGATGATGAAATCCCCAAGTAGGTCCCTCTAAAAGAAGACACTAGACATTTTCGGCTAGTCCCCAAGCTCACACGAAGCGTAAGGGGAGAGCTTGAATAGTCTAGTATCTCCTAAGTAACACAAAGGACTAAAGTGGACTACAATTTCTCTTCACCCAAGATTTCCAAATGGCACAAGGGGATTAGATACGTCAATAGTCCACCTAACAAACACAACAAACAAATATATTTGACTCCCCCTAATTAGTTCTATGTGCCTAACTAGTATGAAAATGACAAACAAGCAAAGCTAACTAAAGGTCTTGTCCCACTCGTCCTGCAAGAAAGAGTTAGTAGTTTAATCCTTCGGCCTTGGACAAACACGAAACGACTCATAATCACCTTTGTCTGATGCAAAATTGCCCCTGTTGATAGCATAATCACCCCTATTAGTGTCAAAATCATCTATTTCAAAAAAAAGCTCGCCCCTGTCAGCAGCAGAATCACCTGTCTAGAGATAGGCTCGCCTATTTGTAGGAAGCAGGCTTGCCCAAGTCAGAAGCAGGGTCGCGTGTTAAGGAAACAGGAAGCAGATTTGCCCCTATTTCACAGATGGGCGATTTTGCAAATGCAAAATTGCCTCTATTAAAGGCAGGCTCACAAGTTTTAATGCAGAATCACCCCTGTTGTTGTAGGATCGCCTCTATTGGTGGCAGAATCACCTTTGTGTAACCTAAACCTGCAAAACTTCAAACAAAATAGCACATGAAAATAACAAACCCGTTTGTGGGTCCCACCGAATGTGCTAGAAATGTGTTTTCCTACCCTAAATGATGCAAAAACAACATAAAATGCAAAAGGAGAAATACACAAAACACCACCTCAAAATAAGCCTAGTTGAACTTGAACAAAAGAAAGATAAAATAAAGATTATACCTTGCTCAAGTTGATCCTTTGTTTGGCCCTTTGATGTTGATAATTTGTGTGCTCCTTGATGGAAAATCACCTAAAATGATATGCAAATGGATGAGGATTCAATGGGGAATACAATAATGGATGTGGGTATTTGGTGAAGTGTATGAGATGAATGCAAAGTGAGCTTGAAGTGCAACAATGGAGGATGAGAATGTTTGAATGAGAGTATGAGATTTCTTGAGTGCTTGAAAGTTGTGTATGAATATTGTGAATGTTGTTGAATGAGAAAATGAGACAAAATTCTCTATTTTAGGGGAAGAGTCTTTAGAGATTTGAATGGCTAGGATTTAGCCAACATGGACAAGATGGAGGGTTGTGGTGAGTTGAGGACTCACAAGCCCTCACATCTTTCCATGTGGAAAATGAGGTGGAAAAAGGACATGTGAGGTGGAGAGAGGACATGTGAGGTGGAGGTACTTGCAAGTACCTTGGGATTAGGGGAAGATTTCCTCAAAAAGGAAGTTCTTGTCCCCATGTGGGAAGGATGTTGACATGTGAGGAATTTTAGAATTCCTCGCTAATCATCACAGGGAAGAGAGAAATGTTGGAGTAATAAATGTGAATTTTTAATTCACATGATTGGAAGTACCTTGGGGATAAGACAAAGTCCTCATAAAGGAGGTCCTTGTCCCCATGTGGGTGATATGACTTATGAGAGATTTTAGAATTTCCCAACAACCTACATGGGGAAGAGGAAAGCATTGGAGGAATAAATATGAATTTTTAATTCATATGGGGAAGAGGTCATGGCTAAATAAAGAAAGTACTTATGAAGGTTGACTTGGAGGGATACCAGAAATGGCATGAAGATTAGATTAAGGTTGTGCAAACAGGTGATTAAGAAGACTAATGAAGGATTAGAAGCAAGTGGCGAAATATGGAGGATGTGACATTAATCCTGATTAAAAGTGTGCACATCTTAATCATGGATTAATTAAACTAATCTAGATTAGAAGAGGATTATGGAGGATGTGACAAAGAGGGAGAAAAGAAGGAATTTAATATTGTTTTAAATTCAAAAGGCTAAATGACTAAATTAAATAAATTGATGTATTTATTTGATTTAGAGAGGAAGGGATGAAAGGTAAAGTATTTAATTATTAAATTAAATACTTTAGCAACCTTAGGAAAAGGAGGAATATTAATTAAATAAATCATTTAATTAATATCGACAGGGAATATGAGATAGACGAATAAAGGGGATGAATTTGACCATATGGGAGTGGTCAAATTTGGATGTCTATAGTATGTTAGTGTATGTTTTCTTGTTGCATTTCATACATGTGTGTGTTCCTTTGTGCCTATGTTGGTTTGCCATGGGATCTTGGATCTTGAGGGCTTGATCACCCTCCTTGGTCCTTAGTCATCCTATCTCTTCAACATTTTGACAATTGAACCCCTCTTGACATAGATTCTCTACTTTAGTGTGAGACTGAGTGTAAGTTCATACTCTCACTAAAGTGGGGGTTAAATGTATCATCATAAATTTTCACCCTTGACAATTTCACCTTATGTTTGGCCCCCCTTAAATTATTGGACCTAATTGAGTATTTAATTTCCTAAATTATGTATTATATGGCCTATTTTTGACAATTTCTGAGGAATTGCAATTGGGAATCAATTGCATCTATCTAAGACCTTGCCCCTGACACCTAAAATACAAAAAGAAATGCAACGACACTCATGCCCTAGGCATGAATGTCCCCCTATTTTGGCTCCAAATTCAAATATGTCGGTGTCAACAATTTAATATTTGTAATTCAATGGTCTAAAGTTGGTTATCGAGAATTAATTTTTGAGAAATGGAATAAATGCCTATAAATACCTAGTTATTGCATCATTTCAAATCTAAGCAAGAAATTATTGTCAAACTTATGATCAAGAGCACTATAGAACAAGTCAAGAGTAGCATTTCAAAGAAATATTTTAGCAATTCAAGATCCTAACATCATGTCAAATTATATGTGAGTTTATGTGTGTTCATGTTATCATTGTTTTGTGAAGGCTAACATTTTTGTAGGTCTCTAAAGCATTCAAGAAGTTAAGAAAATAAAGCAAGAAAGATCAATACATTGAAGTGATGTGCATGACTTTAGTCCTTCAAGGAATCCACTGAAGGGTGGTGAGTTGCAACACCTTGTGATTTCACCATTCCTTCCTATTCATTATCCATTTATCATTAACATTGCCATTGTGGAAGTGGAAACACTTACACAGGGTTTGATTGAGGCAAGCCCCTAAAATGGCCAAACATTTCTTCTCTTTGTGAATGTGCAGATCTCAAGTTTGAAGGACATTCAAAGGATCTTGAAGACAAATTATTCATTGTTGCATTTGTTATCATACCACTTGTCAAATTACAAAAATATCTAGAAGTGTTTTGATAGATTTGAAGGTAGAATTCTGAAGCTCAGATCTGACATCGGAGGACACCAAAAATTGATCTAGAAAAGCATACAAGGATACTCACGCCCTGGGCGTCTGCGTCCTCCATTTTTTTCCCCAAATTTGAATCACGAGTGCATAATGTCCTACTCTACTCATTTCTATTGTCTGAATTTGTCTATGAACTTCTATACTTTTTTGTATTTGTGTTAGAACAATAAATTGCATTGTTAGCATAGTCATTAGGACATTTAGTGAGTAATATTTATGGATAAACTGTGTGCCAATTTTTACATCAACATTTCGGATCATACTCCATGATCCATCATCAGGACATCTCCAAATTTGGTTAATGTTTTGTTGACTCATCAATTAGGTTGTAAATCAATCTCAGACTTTGTCCAAATCCATCAAACTCTCATTTCATTCTTTCATTTTCAATTCATCACATCTCCCCCTCATAACCCTCCCTTTTCTTAATGAAATTTGGGAAAGGTGTCAAACTCTAAGGCCAAAAACCAAAAGTGTTCTCTTTCCCTACATTTCAAGTCCTTTCATCACTTGTACATGATTTTTTTCTTGCATTCTCTTTTGGAGAAGGGTTTTTTCCCATGTGGTTTTTCTCCTTTACTTTGTTTGTGAGAGATTTTGTAACTGGGTACCTAACATGGCTTAGTAGCCAGGACCCAACATCCATACATTCATGCATCTTTGTATTTGTTTACTTCTCCCTAAGTTGCACTTAAAAGGGGGTGTTGGTGTGATCATGGTGTTTACCTAACAAGTTCTCCTAGTAGGTATTATTCACACAAGTCTGCATATTAAGTTTACTTAGGTCCTAAGAATATTTCTATGCCTTAGTCATGTGGTCTTACCATATCTTATCTTGCCATTTATGTAACGCCCCGCCAAGGAACTTCAGAGGACAAAACAAAACATGACTAATTAACGAAATATTTTTTTTTAATAAGAAATAACAGTGAAATACATAATATAACATAACATGTATTCTATTCCTAAGTCCTCTAAGGTTCCATGACTATGTTACTAACACATCTGTAATCAAGAACTGGAATCATTTCATTAACCATGATTTATCTAACAATCAAGAGTTCATCTTAAAGCATCACATTAAATGATTCTACAATAAGAATTTCCATAATATTTCATTGGTTAAACAACAATTAAAGATCATTTATAAACAACTAGCAAATATATATACCAATTACATTACATAAGAGTACATCATAATTTGTTACATTATTACATTGTTTATAATAATGCTTCCCTAAATACAATTGGGAAGAATACATCAATATTATAATAAATGATACAACTGATATCCAAGTCCAATACGTATACATAAAGATTGTCTTCTCAAATAGGAACATGAACTAGAATCCACTATATAAGGTACCACCTCCATGCACGCGAACAAGTAGCAAGGAAAATCCAATGGAGGAAAAAGCACCAACCTCCCGACCATGTGGAACCATAAGGTCCACCCCCCATGCTAGGAGATAACATAAGGTCCCACTACAAAAAACAATCAAGAAGACGGTACGCTAACATAAACAAGGGTTGTACATGACTCCAACACAACACTGTAACAACATGAACTTCACATACAACACAAACACTGCTTCCAGAGGCATTTACATAGAGTAAGGGGAAGACATAACTAGGGAATGCTAGACTACAATAGGGAAGAGTGTCATCGCATGGTCCTGGCATGGGTTACCCTAATAATCTCTCACTAGACATCGACCCCCATCTATGGTTACCCTAACAGTCTCTCACTAGAAGCCAACCCCATAGGGTGACACATGTGGAACCAACATTCCTTTCATGAGGACAAGGAAGTTGATCTTTCCAACCAGGCCTTCTCAACCCATCCTTAGCCTAAATGAGCACTACAGGAATGGGTGAGGCATCCAATTATCTTGTTTAATGTGAAATCTACCCATCTCCCTAATTCATTTTAGGTTATCACTATATTAAGAAACTCCCAATAGGTTATCTTGGACACCACTTTGGGTTCGAGCCCCCATTGAGAGCCACTCCCCCTACTTGTAACTAGTAATCCCTACAAACAAGCAAGGCATAAACCATCACATGAATCTCACACATAGAGCAAGGCATTGACCCTATCACTCACATACCCCAATCACAAGAAATTATAAGTAGTGCAAGGCATAGACCCTCTTGCACACATCTCAAGAACATTACCAACCACTTCAAAATGAAACAATCATAAAATCCAACATACAAGATACTCCCTCTAAGCCTTTGGAAGACTACCTTTAACCACTTTACACAAAATACTTCTACTTTAGAACAATAACCAAAATCATCTGAATTCCACTAATCAAAAACATCGTTCAATATAAGCACACAAATAAATAGTGCAACCATGAAACCCGCATGTAATAACAATTCAACTATTAAATGATTCTTAAGTAAATCAACATTTAAAATATCATTGAATTCATTCATTTAAGTAAATCCTTCAATTACCTAAATATAATTAAATTGATTTCTTTTCTTTTCTATTTCCTTTTCCAATTCACTTATTGACATTATCTATAAAATTCACAAATAGATGTACTCTTTTCTAACCCATAGTTTATATGCATGTATGCAAATACATATATAAATATATATACTCATATATTGGTATACACACACACACATATGTATAGACTATAACTAAATGTTGTTTATAACCCATTATTTCAATTTATATTAGAATAGATATATATTTATATATATATAGAGAGAGAGAGAGATTTATAAAAATCGAATACCAATAATCAAGAATAACGAGTAAAATAAATCACAGTGATGAATATCAAAACAAATGATATTATAGATTTTATCAAATCTCCAAAGTAAAGAATCAAATATTAGCTTAGTATATTTTATCAAATTCCATTATAGATTTATTCATCAAATAGCAGATGACAATATATATAATCAAATTTTACCACAATACAAGCATGGATAACTAGTGTTATGAAAATCGAAAAATTCAATGCAGAATATTAAATGCATATTCAACAGTTACAGACAAGTCGAGCTTCAAGCTTCAATAAACCTATTTTACAATGAAATTAAACTATGTTCAACATCGAATTCAACATATTATACAAAATACAAGCAATCATAAAGCATGAGTAGAGAAAAGGCTGCAAATAGTGACCAAGGAGTAAGAGAGGTGCGCGGCTATGAGAGTAGGTTGTGTTAGGTAGCCTCAAATCAGCTTAGGAACTTTCCAGCAAATGCATAAAGTAAGCCAGAACCATCGATATATATAAAAAAAAATTGAATCCTTTAGTATTGATTTAAACATGCCATCGACTCAAAATAAAATCAAAACCTACAGCCATTTGACTTAAAATAAAATAAAGTCCTACAGCTAGTTTCATTGATATTATATGTATTTGCAGGTAAGGCAAAAAATAATTTGATTGCTTGCCACAAGCTTAACCAAAGGATGAGAATTTAAAATGTTCTACATTAATGTTATATGCAAGGATAAAATGTTCATGGCATCGCTTGAGGAAAGAGCAGGGTTGGCGTAGCCTTTAAAGG
Organism: Sequoia sempervirens; assembly: GCA_007258455.2. Classification (NCBI taxonomy): domain Eukaryota; kingdom Viridiplantae; phylum Streptophyta; class Pinopsida; order Cupressales; family Cupressaceae; genus Sequoia; species Sequoia sempervirens. Next base: position 86,675,396 of record VDFB02047397.1, read on the forward strand.
CTGTGAAAACTTTCAAGCAATGTAGTTGGCAGCATAAGGAAAGCACACCTATTGGTTTATTGAATAGGCTTCAAAAAAAGTCAACAAAGGACAATGGCTGGGAGAATAATTTGACTCCATTATGAGGATCAAGATTACAGAATAAGAACAAGATAGATTTTGCAAAGAAGAGATTGAAATCCTTGAATTTATAAAGCATTTAGAAACACGTCCAAACAATCAAGCAATCATTTTCAACAAACAGAGGGAAGAATTCAAATTTCATTAATCAGAGAGACAAAAAAAAGAACAAAAACGAAGCCAACCTAGATCCTATGCTAACTGAGATGAAAATTCGATGTCAAGATCAATCTTCCGCAGCAACGACAACTCTTCAAAATCCCTAATCAAATTTTTCAGAATCAACAATGGAATGCAATCCTTTTTTACAAAAAAATTCTTGCAAACAAAATATTACTTTACTTCCCAAAAACAAAAATCCATAATCCTCAAAATCTCTTGAAAAGATAGTTATTTACCAAAAAGGAGAATTTCATTAATCGGAGAGACGAAAAAAAGAACAAAAACGAAGCCAACCTAGATCCTATGCTAGCTGAGATGAAAATTCGATGTCGAAATCAATCTTCCACAGCAACGACAACACTTCAAAATCCCTAATCAATTTTTTCAGAATCAACAATGGAATGCAGTCCTTTTTTACAGAAATTTTCTTGCAAACAAAATATTACTTTACTTCCCAGAAACAAAAATCCATAATCCTCAAAATCTCTTGAAAAAATAGTTATTTACCAAAAAGGAGAGGCTGGTTGATTTTTGAGAACAAAAATCCAATAAAATCTCTAAAATATTCCATTAAAACATCAAGTTTCTTTTCGACAATCAGTTTGAAACTATGCATGTGCTCCAAGAAAAATCTTTCTATCTTTTATAAAAAAAAATTGTTTATTAATTGCAACATTCCATTATAATATATTATTTTATTTAATATCACATTACACTTTTACATTTATTATAAACCATATTTATTAATAAATATATTTATATTTAATTACCAAAATACTTGTTACTTAATAATTTAATTTAAAGAATTAGTTAACCAAGAACAACATTTATCAAAAAAATTTAAATTAAACAACCAAATGTCAATAACAATTACCTAAACATAAACAAGGTTGAAAAACAAGACTAGTTGACCACAAGCATCAGACAACGTTGAAGAGGTAACGAACTAGATACTCATCCTCTTCGAGGATGATGGCTAGGGTAGGGGACCATATGTTATCTTTGAACAACTGTTCCATTGGGTTTACAATACGCTCAAACCTGCTAATTCAGGTGGAGTCGATGCCTAGTACCTGCAACCTGAAACATACAAAACAGTCAAGCATATACATAATCATACAATCAGGCACACCATGAAAGGAAATCGCAGTATAGCAAGGTATTCACAAGTGAGTAATGTGACACTGTCCCTTTCACCAAAACACATCAAACAAGTAACCACATCAATGCATAAAAATTAGTTACATAACAAACAAGATAGAAAAATCACCAGATAATTGCATAATAACCATGATCTGATAATCACATAATGCTCATAATAAGATTAATCCACATAGCCAAATAAGTCCATATAATAGTCATAACATGTGCATAAACTCAAGTAATAGAAGCATCGTCAAAATATCATCAAAGTGTCATCAACCATCATCGTAGCAATGAATCCAACATCAAACAAAGTGTCATAATATCTAGTCCTAAATAGATCAACTACCAGTCTAGCAAAGAACAGTACAAGGGGCACTGCAATTTACTTTTTGTTGTCTCATGTCATATGATTAAGACACTTGTCATGATCTTGTCTAATCATATCTCGCACCTTGCATATATAAGCAAGGCCTCATTGTACATTATACATTAGATGGGATTAATCCATTATTGATTAAGTTTATCATTATTGCATCCATAATCAAGCAAGCTATTCTCTATCCATACTCTCTCGTGGAAGGATATATTTTGTTTTGCAGGTCATCTTGGGGTATGTGAGCTCACTATTAGCTCCTACAATAAAGAGGTGTTAGAATCAAAATTCTAAGACTTCAACTCTAATGAACATTAATGGCTTGGAACATTCACAGTAAAAGAGGTTGTGTATTCTTATGATATTGTTGCCACATCAATGAAAGGCATAAGGACAATAATTCCTCCATATTAATTCAAATTCATGTATTTATTTTCCAATAAAATTATTGTTCTCTTCACTGCTTTGGCATCTTGATCTATATTGCATATAGATGATATTGACCCTACCAAGATGTTGCAAGATACTTTCCATGATTATACATGCAAAAATTGGACCATGAAATATTTTACGTTAGAAGTTAAAAAGTACAAATTTAGTGGCATGGTCATGAATAATTACATGATGTCTTCAATAGAAATGAAGAGGAGAACATCAATTTCTTAGATGTCCTTCAAGCAATATGTAGGCAATCATCTCTCTTCCTAGAGATTCTACCACTAGCAGCACCAACTTTACCATTAAAAGGTCTTTGGAAGAATATCCCTTGGCTAGTACTAGTCTTCTAAAATATTTCCTTCATTTACACCTAAATTCTACAAGATTTCCTAAAGTTTGTCATCAAAATATAGCTACTAATGAATTGAAAATTTCATGCTCATTTCCATGTTTGCAACCCTCCTTCCACTCTATTGTTTAGTCTTGTTTTGACACTAACAACATTGATAATACATTCCCTATCAATAATCTTGTCACACCCACTTTGCAAAACCAAGTTTAAAACCAAATTCATTTTCATTTATTGGAAGATTCTAGTGTTGTGCCATTATCTAAGATTTCTAGTCCATTGTAAATAAAATAATTGACTTTCAACATTGAAATCCTATTGCTAAGAATTCCTATACAAATTAAGGTTTGTTGGATCAAGTAATTCAAAAGATATTTCCTCAATCCAACCCCCCAAATAACAACAAAAGTTGTTGCAACAATATTGACTATGATATTAGCCTTCCATTTATGGCTAGTGCTAGTATTCCCCTATTTAACACTAACAATGTTACGTCTCATTTTTTATAGTGTTGACATAGAAAAACTTGGATACACTAAAATTATCGATATATGTACTTGAATTAGAAGCAACAATTATAATTGGAGAAATATGGAATGCATGTTACTTACTATTAATGCTCTAATTCCTTTGTCAAAAACCTAGGCACTCTTCTTCAAGAGATTTTAAAAGAAAACAGTTCATAGATAGTCAATATGACCACTTGAAAATACTTTAGTCACACTAAACAAGATTGTCTTCTCATCTATTTCAATTCTGTTTCTCAATATCGATACTTTGAAAGCACTAATATATGATATTTTCTACCACAATAATTTTATAAAAGACAATGTTTCATATTTGCAAACTAAATATTCTCTATAATCAAATATTATAATGTCTCATTCCAATACAATTCATGTATATCACTCTTGCTACAATATAAATATAAACCAAATTACAACATAAATATTAACTATTATATAACACTTATTGAAATATTATTTCAAATTTTAAATTTCAAAGTCAATAATTAATATTTAATTAAAATAACACTGAAAACTACTGTTGATATCTAGACAATCCTCTTTACCTTGTGAGGTAGAGGACTATATTAATCTTTTGAAGACATTTGTGTTATGAAAACTAATTTATTGGATTTTTTATATTTCCATGTTGTCATGTAAGTCTTTCCTAATGTCACGTGTACAAATATTCTTCCTTTTTTTTAGCAAAACAATGGAATCTCTAATGTTATTCTTCAAACCTAATGTCAATTAGAGTGAGTGGAAATGTATTCATACGAAGGTTAAACAACTTATTTTTAAAAGTATTTTTAGGTTAACTTTTGGTTGAGAGGATAATAATAATGATTAATATAATCAACTGATTGACTTTAATAAGTTAATCAAAATATTTTTTAATTTTTTAATAATTTTTTAAAAATAATATTTTTATAATGAAAATATTATTTTGACTAGTTCATAGATTGAAGTTTCATGTTATTTTATGTAAATATTTTATTCAAATATGAATTTAAAATTTAGATTTTAATGTTATTAATGATCTACTTCAAGTTGAAATGACATCAACAATTAATTAAATATTTCTACATCTATGTTGTAATTCTTCCAATCTTAAAAGAACTTTCCCAAAATATGCATTTACATTGTAACATTTACAAAGACATTTTACATAATTTATCTTAATAATACATTAATAATAAATTATAAATAAATTTTCAAACATTCACAACAATATAAACTAACTATTAACAACCCTTACTAATACCAAATTAAAATTTCAAATAAATTGGTTCAAGTGGAGAAATTTAAAATCAATCATTTTCGTTGTAGTTGCCATTAAATTTGGTTGTGATATTAAAATAAAAATAAATACAGATTTATATTAGACATTAGAAAGAGCGCCAGCTTACTTCACCTACAAGTGGTATATAAATAAGGGGAGGTTGAGAAAAATGCAAATAGAGTGCACGTTATCCTTTACTTATTTAAGGACTCCATCTTTCAACAAACATTCACTTTTGGGGATTTAAAATATATTTTTTATACTATTTTTATGCATATGTACTGGCTTTGAAAACACCAATTTAATTTATAATTTAAGGATTTAGTAGGTTTATATTTTAATTTTCTGTTGTTTGAACTTTTAAATGGTAAGTTGAGTTCTCACCCAAAAAAAAATTATTATATTTTTTTAGGTGATTTAAAAGTTTAAAGTTATTGTTTAGGGTTTGGGTATCAACAATGTAGCATATCATTTTTTTAATCGAGTAGTTTAAAAATATTGAATTTTTTATTCTAAATAATTAGAAAAAAAAAAAGAACAGTCTAAAATATATATATAAAAAAAGAGTTAGTTTGGAAAATGTGCATTAAGATATGTATTATTTATCTTTTATATATATATATATTAAAGAGTGTAGAAAATTACATTAAAATGTATTATTTGTCTTTTGTGTCATCATGTTTCTTTGATGCAACTTTGTGAAAGTAGATTTTTTTGTTCATTTTTAAATACAAACATAACAATTACTAGTGCTTAACTTTTTGTTTTACTTAATATTGTATAAATAATGAATAAAAGTAAATAAATAAATAAAGCCTCTACTACGCAACACCATAACAATGTTGTTTGTTTGTTGTTTTTGTTGTTTCTGCTGTCGGTTTTTTGTTAATCATGTACTGTTGAACTTCTACCCTTGTGACATTTTGTGTTAAGGGTACAACACCCTGTAAATGCTACTTATTTTATCAAAAGCACCATAACAATTATTGAAACATGAGGACTATATGATTATCTCCTTTATTACAACTTTAATGGCCAATACAAGCTCCCACTCCTCAAAAATTAAAACATGGATAGGAGAGAGTAAATGTTATACAAGCATATTGAGAGGAAAACATTTAAGGTTGGTAATATTTATATGTTATACTAAATGTGGACATAAACATGAAAGGCGAAGTTGGTTCTTCCCCTATGCACATTATTTGTGGTAGTTTATGCTTTTCTCCCTTATTGTTATGTTTAACATATCTTTATCATGGAAAGTTATACTTTTAGGGCTTTTTTTTCAAATATTGTCTCTGAAACCTACAAACACTTGATATTATTTATAGTTTCATATATTCAACTATTTTTTCTACGTATATTCATCTTCTAGAATTTCTCATTTCAACACTTTAATATAAGATCTTATTTTAGATGACAAATCTCGCCTGTGTTATGTAGGAATTCCTTCAAGTCATCAAGGAGCTCAAAATGTAAGTTGCGTCTCTCTAATATCAACTTTTAGCACTTACCAAAAAATAGGAGGGCCTCTCTAAAGAGATGAAAGAACTCACTTCCAAAGTGTGCAAGTTGTCCAATAGTAAATCAATTTTGCATAATGAAAGATGCATTAACAAAGCTAACTTCTATTTCATCCAAAACGTACATAAAAGACTATTTACCACATGGTAAATCAAATGAACATTAATATTGCCTACCTAACTAATAAAGAATATGAGTGGTGATATACCATAATTTTTAAATATAGTTATAATGATGATTGTTTTGATAAGATAAAGCGGGAAGGCCCAAACCTATTACAAACTAATGATTGTTAATTTAATGTGTCTTTCTTATTGCTATCGATATTTGTAAATTTATTGATTATACGTAATATTAATTTTATAAATTAACCCTTATATTATGATGATTGTGTTCAACTTTTTATTCATATATTTAGAGTGTCCACACCAATCAACCAAAATGGATATATTTTATCTAATAGACCTTTATTATGTTTAACTTATTTAGAAAGTGACTCAAATGAAGTTAAGTTTTGAGTCAATTTGAGGGAAAAGGTGAAGTCAACAATGAATAATATTTTTTAAACCTAATCTAGGTAACAATGTCCCTTGACTAACATTTTATATATATGACTATCATGCTAATTAAAAGAAGTGTCATCAAAAGATATAACAATTCAAGGGACATAGTTAGTTGGATTATATTAAAAAAATCATTGTGGGACTCACCTTTTCCCTTGATTTAATTCAAAACTTAACTCCATTTGACCACTTCTTGAAAAGTACTATATATTTAGATAAAAAAATTGTCATTTTCTAAATGAGTTAAATATATATATTAAAAAAATTATTCATTGTTGACCTCACCTTTTTCCTTAATTTAAATCAAAACTTAGAGATTTCAAGTAGTGGTCAAATGGAGTTAAGTTTTTAGTTAAATTAAGGGAAAAGGTGAGGCCAACAATGAACATTTTTTTTAATATAATCCAACTAACCATGTCCCTTGAATTGTTATATCTTTTGATGCCAATTATTATATTTATCATGATAGCCCTAAATTTATAGATGTGTGTGCTTTCAATAAAATACATTCTCTTGTACATGATGACATATTTTATATGATGATCACACTCATACATCTTGTGTTATCCCTATGGATATTCATGATATTCTTTCACATAATAATACCTTACATGATAATTATGTACACCTTAATGGTAGTTTATTCGCTTCTCATGTATCTCATATGATACTTTATTTTCTTTTAATACATTATCTAATGATATTATGGTTCTTTGTATGGAATTATTGCATAATGAATATGATGATACTTCGATAATACTTCTTTACATTTGAATACATTATTTCTTGCTAATCATGAGTATATTGATTAATGACTTTAGGCTTCATCTAAATAGTAGAGCTCATCTTCTTTAATTTGCATTTCTTTTATCAGCTTGGAACATGCTTTCAATGCTTTTTTTCTAAAGCTATTGCCCATTAGGATAGTATGTACATGGTGATACCTTCTCATGGTTATCTTTTTATCTTGTATCTATATCAATTATACATCTACTAGACCTACCTCTCATAATATACCATCTTTTCTTAAACTAGCTATGGGGAAAGATGTTACATTGCAATAGTTTAGTTTACATCATAAGCTTATACATGTCATTTTAGAATAGCTTTTAAAATACAATATCATTAACTTACCCTTTTTTCAATTACATGAGGATGAATATTTTTTCATTATCATCATACACATGGATATTCTATAGATGAAGGAATTGCATTCAAGAACAAAGTTTAATAGACAGGTGGAAGATAAATATTTGTCATACTCATGAGCCCATAACTCCCTCGCTTGATGAGGTGGACCATATGAAAGAAATTCATGTACATCAATCAATTAGTCTTGTCACTACAATACACCTTATATTGGCATAAAATAGAAACCATCATATACAAATGATGAGGAATGATTTTGTTGGTTAGATATCATTGCCTATCCTTCTCACTTCTCACCATATTTTATGTGTTTTCTTTCTTTTATTGGATTTGAATTTATGTGCCTATGTTCCTAGTTATCAAGTGGATGATATAAATACACCTTTAATAGTGCTTTTTGATAGAAGTGACTTCGAACACATGTTATGTTGATCATATCACTTCTTCCTCATGATTTTTATTATTTATACTCAATACCTTTTGCTTATTCCATGTATAAGGAGATCCCCCTTGCCCTTTTTTTTTTATCTTATGTGTCCCTACACTTTGACCCCCTTTGATTATTCCATTTTTTTGCCACCTTTAATTATCATTTCATACTATATATTATGGTTTATATTTTTTTCTCTACTTGGGGGGCACCTTTCTTATAATACTCATATTGTGGCTCTCTAAACTTTTTTACATGCATTATTTGACTCCTATGTCCTCTTAAATGTTCTATATTTTCCACCTAAGGTTTTCACATGTTCCATGTTATGCACCTATTTCACATTCTATATTATGGTTTATACTTTTTTTCTCCACTTTGGGGGAACCTTTCTTATAATACTCATACTTTAGCTCTCTAAACTTGTATACATGCCTTATTTGACTCCTATGTCCTCTTATGTTCTATGTTTTCCACCTTAGGTTTTCATATATTTCATGTTATGCACCTATGCTAAATGATTTAATGATGATATGTTTCATGATATCATTGTGATCCTTGTCCTCCATGACTATGATGTCATTTCCATGTTATTATTATCTTTACCATGATCCTTATATTTCTCATATTTACATCTTGTAATTTCATGTTTACGAGGCTTATCATATGCATATCTTACGCTTATGCTCCTTATTATGTGTTTATTATCCCATACAATGATTATCACTCTATTCTATAATCTTTGTCACATTACATCTTATGAGTATGGTCTTTATCATATTTCCACATTGATTATTATGAGCCTTGTCATGTCTTTAAATTATGCTTACTTCAATTTGACATCTCATCCTCACGTGAGCTAAACATTTTATTATCAATATTCTAGAGTTGTCTCATCATATTGCCCATGTCATTTTACAAGCTTCAATTGGGAGAAATAAATTTTATTAATAATTCATGGTCATATTTTATCTATGTGCACTTACATGTTATAATATCCCATGCCAAAACACTTTAAATCCTAATTTTAACCTTTTACGATACTTATTATTTGGGACAATAATATTGGATTCTAGTATTTAAATCAGATCTTAAATAACTAAAATTTAATTCATTTTTCACATATTATCATTATCATCAAATTCAAACAAGTAAATAATAAATAATAGGGGCATGTTCTTATCTTTCTCTTATTACAAATAAATATTTACTTACATTCAAATTGTTTGAAATATTAGTAAATACAACAACATTAAACTTTCATGTTCACACCCATGACAAGACCAAATCAAACCAATACAATGTGACTAAAATCCATGATCAATGAAGCTCTAATGTGACCTTTGAATTAAACTACTCTCCAACCAAAGGGGTTTTATCCTCTAACTTCCAAAATCAAGGGTTTTCATCCTCTAATTTCTCCACACTCAAACACAAGTGCTCAATTGATTTCAAAATAGGGGTTTATGTAAAATAATTGATAACCCCCTTGAATGGGTGCATTCACTCTTTTATATCCACCACAATAATAGCACGTTAGACATCATGTGAATCCAAATATCAAAATTTAAACAATGATCTTGGGAGGGAAAATCAAACTTGTGAAACTTATGGTACTAAAACATGACCAATAATGATATTACAACATTTTCTAGGGAGTTTGAAAGAGAACAAAACCAAATGTAGAATTATTAGAGTTTAAGTGTTGGAAATACTATGAGACTCATACCATAGTTTGGGGCATTGGGGGTTGAACAACATGCATGCTAGTAATGATAAGTTTGAAAGTCTAAAAAATATAAAGGAAGGCGTAGGAGAAGGATGAAATGTATGATAGGATGAAGTTTGAAACTCTATTAGAAAGAGAGAGAAAATAGAGTTGGAAGGAAAGACTTATGTAGAAGGGAAACTATGAAAAATAACACAAACTTGGAAGAATAGACCTTATAAAGACTCATTAAAAAAGAGGGGAAAGAACACACAACAAAACATGACCAAGGGGGACACACAAAAAACAAAATAGACCTAAACTAATTAAAAATGGGACATGACAAGTCTACCTCACTCAAAACTTCTTGTCCTTAAGAAATTATAAATTTGGATGCTCTAATATTTTAGGCCTTCCCACGTTGCATCTTCTATGAGGAGATATTTCCATTGAATGAAATATTCCTTGATGATTTTGTTTCTCAACTTCCTCTCCCTCACGTCCATGATTGCTTCGAGAATCAAAATAAAGTTTCATCCTTCATCTAATGGAGGAAACTAATATGAAGGTACAGTATGCTTTCTAATTTCTCCTTTGAGACAAGAAACATGGAAAAAATTGTGAGTCTTACTACCCTCTAGTAGCTCCAATGAATAGGAAACTTCCCTAATCCTTATCAAGATTTTATAAGGTCCATAGAAGTGAGGCTTATTTTTTTAGACCTACTTTCCTTCAAATAAGATTCTTTGTATAATTATAATTTCACAAACACCATGTCTCCAACCTCAAATGTTCTCTTGATCCTATGGTAGTATGCATCGATCTCATGTTGAATACGAGTTTTCTAGATATTTTTCTTGAGTGAATTTAGAATGTATTGGCTCTATCTAATCAAATCACTAGCTCCAAATACATTACTATTCAATAGAATGAGCTCAAAAAAATTGGGCTTCAAACCCATACAAATCCATGAACGACATCATCTTGATTAAAATTTGTGATAAGTGGTGTTATAATAGTTCTCCAAATGAATTCATTTTGTCCATATATTTTTTTATCAAAAATATAATTTCTCAGATAAACTTAGACCCATTTATTTATAATATCCTTGACTATCTATTTGTGGGGCGTAGTTGGTTCTATGTGTGACCTCATCTCCTACCAACAAAATGAACTCTTGCCAAAATAATCTTAAGTTCCCAACTACCTAGATATCACTCACAATACTCTTGGTTAGTCCATGAAGATTCAATATTTTCTTAAATAACATATCAATAACTTGTGCTACCTTAAAGTATAAAGAAATAGGAAATAAATATGCATACTTCATGAATCTATCTACAACAACATATATGTAGTCTTTTCCTTGGAACTTATGAAGTTCAATGATAAATCAATTCAAATACTTTCCAACTTTTGTCATGGAATAGGTGAGGGTTGAAAAATCTCTATTGGGGATGTTTTCTCTATTTTATTCTTTTGATAAATAATTTATTCCTTGATATAACTAAGGAAATCATTCTTTAGTCCTTTCCATGTGAATATCTCCCCAATTTTCTTATAATTCTTGAAATACCAAAGGTGACTTTCCAAGGGAGTATCATGAACTAATCTCAAAATATTTCCTTTCATTCTTGATTCTAGCACCGATTAAATTATTCCCCTATAGATAAAGAGTTCATTATGTATAGTATGTGCTTGCCATCCAACAACCTCCCTTCCAATATATCAACTATAAATATATTCTTAGAATATTCTACAATAATTTCATCCCTCCTATCAATAAAGATGTGAAACATTGAACATAGAGTTGGCCTTCTAGATAATGCATCAACAATAATATGTTTATTCCCTTTAACATATTCAATGTCAAGCTTGTACACTTAAATTTTTATTACCCACTTTTATTTTCATTTATTTAAATCATTTTGACACATCAAGCTATTGTGATCATTCTTGACCATAATTTATAAATTGACCACCCACCAAGTATTGTCTAAATTTAGTTAATGTGTGCATAATATCTAGTATTTCCTTATCATATATAGAGAATCACCTTTCCACATTTGTGAATTTTTACTCTCAAATTCAATTGGTGTTTTTTCTACATAATTATTGTTCCAAATCCTTCTCCTGATACATCTCATTCTAAAACAAAAGGAAGGGAAAAAATAAGAATAGCTAACACAAGACATGAATTCATCACTTCTTTCAATTTGTCGAATGTTCATTGTGCAACCTCAATCCACATAAAGTCCCCCTTCTTAGTTAGATTAGTCAAGGGGGTGGTCAACTGAGAGAACCCCTTAACAAATTTTCTATAATAGTTACAAAGGTCAAAGAATACTCATAGTTGTGTCAAGGTTTTTAGGGGAGGCCAATCTAAAATTGATTTGATCTTCCCCATAAGAACTTGCACTCCATTGCACTAGTGATGTGACTCAAATATAAAATCTCTATCATGGAAAACTTATATTGTTTTCCCTTTTCAAAAAGAGTAAATGCTTTCATAATTCATAACACCTCATCAATATGTCATACATTCTCCTCCCACATCTAGTTGTAGGTAATAATATCATCAAATAAGACAAGGAAATTTTTTATTAATTCTCCTCCCATATATAGAAGTTTCCTTGTTACCTTTTTTATCTCCTCATAATTCCTACTATGATGGTGATAGGGAGTAGTATTGATGAGCTTGGTACCCTCCTCCAACTCAATGACATGATCAAAGTTTTTGTCCAACAATCTCCTCAGAGGAGTATTGCTAAAGACTCTTTTTTTCTTGTTCAAGATATTATCTACATCCATATGATATGATTTCTTACCTTTGAAGGATGTTGTCATAGTCACCAAGCACTAATCTACCCACAATGATTTCACGTGATGAAATATTCTCTCCATTATTTTAGTAGATACAGTCCTTGGTTCTCTATTCATCATTCCTCAAAGTATCACTTATTTCCATTTAGAGTGAAACTTTAGTTTCATGGTCTAGAATTTTTATGATATCACCTAATGAGTGTAACCAATAGATACCCAACACCATATATGTCTCATATGTTAACAATATAGAAATCATCATTCAAACCATATCCTCCCAAATTGAGGTTCAATTGAAAAATATTTTTGGTGCATTGAATAGTGAACCCATTAACCACCATTACATTGGGCACTTCAAAATCCTCTATTTTGAGACCTCACTTTGCCACTAGTCCCTTATCAATGAGATTATGAGTAACACTAATTTCAATGATTATAGTAGCTATTTGTCCCCACAAAACTTCATGGATGTAGAAAGGATTTTACCTTAGAGTACCAAAGAATGTAGAAAGAGTAACTCCCAAAAAAAGCCCTTCCTCATTTGATTTTTCTTCTTCTTCTTCTTTAACTTATAGTTCAAGTTCTTCTTCAATTTGTGGTAAATTTCTTTATATCCTAATTCATCTTTAGACCTCACCTCAATGTAATGCACCTATCCAAATCCAAGATATCTATACCTAGGAGAAGGAAGAAGCATAGTTCCTTCCTTCTCAACATGTTCCTCACCTCCATGTCTAGCCTTGATGGGAAATTCTTGGATTATTGTATATTTTTATGAAAAGATTTGTTGGAAATAAATTATTGCTTTGAAACTTATTATTTGGCATGGAATTCTCTAGCACCAAATAATTCATGATATCCTCTTATAGGGAAGGTAGTTCAAAACATTTGATCAATCCCTTGAGAGAATCAGTAAACCCTTCGAAGAAGAGCTATTCAACCTTCTCTCCATGATATTTGGCACCATTAAAAACAACTTCTAAATTTTTGTCACATATTTCTCCACTAAACCATACTAGTTGAATTAAGTCAATAATCTAAAGTAAACCTTGGTATCCTTCCAATCAAACCTCTCAATCATTAGTTTGCAAAATTAATCATATGAGTTGATGACTTTATGACCTTGAGTGATTAGTTTGTGGTATCACTACTTATGTGCAATATCCTCCAAATGTAAGGTAGAAAACTCGATTACCTTATCTTTTGTAATAGGTTTGAGTTGATGAATTTATGACCTTGAGTGATTAGTTTGTGGTATCACTACTTATGTGCAATATCCTCCAAATGTAAGGTAGAAAAATTGATTACCTTATCTTTTGTAATAGGTTTGAGTTGATGAATTTATGACTTTGAGCGATTAGTTTTTGGTATCACTACTTATGTGCAATATCCTCCAAATGTAAGGTAGAAAACTCGATTACCTTATCTTTTGTAATAGGTTTGAGAGATAAGTGTGTATCTATCTTTTATGCCCATGCACGAGTCATGCATCTATTATATCCATTATAGGGAGAGAGATTCAACTTCCATAGAGCTTGTTGCACATCTCCCCAAAAAATTGTAATATAATATCATTTTTAAGGCCATTCAAGACTTATTCATGTTCATAAAATTGGCGAGTGATATATCACTTCATATCTCCTCTAGAATCTCTATCAAGGTAAGTTGGGTAGGTCTTGCAATCGAATCAAGGATAATATTGTTTTGTTGCTTTGAGTGACATCAAGATTATTAGCCCCAAATATGCTTCCTTAACCAATTTATTTATAGGAGCATTCATATTATTGGTATATCTTATGAAGAACTTGTGCTATTATATAAATCATCAAATCAAACTTCCTTTGAGCCCAACCATTGGTATTTTCATCCATATTTGTTCTCCTTTCCCTTTCTGACATACTATTATGATTTATACCATATCATAAAGGAGGGTGTTTCATCTTTAGATTCTCTACAGACTAAATTTATTTTTTAATTTCCCTTAGATGATATATAGTTTCTTTGTCATTATACTACATAAAATCTCAACATGCAAAGTTTAACTCTAGAAACATGGATTGGCAAGATCACCAACTTTGATCCTACTATAATGTATCATTCTAAAATATTAAAGCAAATCAAAATTTTAACCTTCTATAAATACTTAATATTTGGTATAATAATATCATATTCTAATATTTAAATCAAATCTTAAATAACTCATGTTTAACTCATTGTTCACACATTATCATTTTCATCACATTCTAATTTGTAAACAATAAATAATCAGTATAACTCTTAATCTTTCTCTTATTAAAAATAAATATTGAATTACATCAAAAAATATTTTACATTAGAAATTACAACATTAAAATTTCATGTTCATAGCCATGAAAACAATAAATCAAACCAATAAAATGCAACTAAAATTAGTGATCATTGAAGCCCCAACACGCCCTTTGAATGAAATCACTCTCTACTCAAAGGGGTTTCATCCTCTAACTATCAAAATAAAAGGGTTTTCATCCTCTAATCTCCATGCTTGAATACAAGTGCTCAATATTTTTTTGGATAAAGGATTTGTGTAAAGTAATCAATGACCCCCTTGAATGGATGAATTCACCCTTTTATATCCACCACAACAATAATAGGTCAACCATAATGTGAGTTTACATCTCCAAATTTGAACAATGATCTTAGGCAAGAAAATACTACCTAGGAAAGTTGTGGCATCAAAGCATTGACCAATGATGACATTATGACACATGTTGAGATCTGGAAAGAAAATTGAACTAAAATTGGAAGTATTAGAGTTTGGAGGCTAGAAATACCACAAGAATCATACAAGTTAGGGCATTGAGGGTTGAGCAATGGGCATGTTAATAAGGGTAGGTTTGAAAATCTAACAAATACAAAGGAAAGAGTAGGGGAAGGATGGAAGGCATGACATGATGGATAAATCTAAAAATCTAATAGAAAGAGAGTAAAAATATAGTTGGAAGGAAATACATAATCAGAAGGGGAACTTCAAAAACTAACACAAACTTAGAAGAATATACCTAAACAAGACTCTTTAGAAAATAATAGAAAGAACACACAATAAAACATGACCAAGGGGGACACAAGAAACAAAGAATATACCTACTATCTATAGACCTAACTTAATTGAAAATGGGATGTGACACATGCCCATCTATCGATATGTTACATGTTTGTGCCTGTAATACGATTTTTATCTAGCTTTTGGGGCCTTCATTACCTTACTATTTGGGTATTTATACATTAATTCTATGTATATAGCATTATTTAAGCCTCATCTCACTATATTTCCCATATATGGGCAACTGCACTAATGCATGCTCTCATTACCATATCATGTAGTTGAGATTGCATGTTTATCATGTGTTTGGAAATGTCATATTCAATCAGTGAGATCATGCCTTCCCCATTATATTGTGCATTCTCATGCCTTGTCATGTTATAAGAGCCACATTAGGGAAACCATACCTTATCTCACAACTTTGTTTATCCATATTATTTACATGTTCTTGGAGTTATCTTATTATTGGGGACCTCATTCCTTACCAATACTATTGTGTGCTTGTGTATGAAGGTACATTAGGGTGTATTACTTCCCTGTAATATTTGTGGTACCATGATTTTATCTCATCTTTTAGGGCTACCTTACCTTTCTTAGTTGCCTATACTAGGGAAAATTTATATACCTTCATTATTATTTTCAATCCATATGGTTTTCATGCGTATTGTTCAAGATATCTTAATACTCATTTTTTGCATGTTACATTATGATACCTATTAATTTACATGATTTGTTTTCCTACAACCTTATTTATTATTACATTTATTTTTCATGTATTTATTTTCTCTCTAGTCTAATTCATTGCATTTGATGGGTGAAATCAATTAAAAGGGGCATATTCAATTGCTAATTCACTCTTATGTTCAGATTGTGGATAGTTACAAGTAACTATATAAAGATTCATCGCTATTCCTAGATGGATCTTGATCACATGAAATTTCCATGCTTGAAGTGTCATAGCATCCTACTATCATCACACTAGGTGGAGTGTTAACACACCACTTTCTATATATGTGACATTTTATAATTCTACTCTCTTTCTTATATTTTTAATATACAACACAACCAATTTGTAATTGTGCTTATATTTACTTGTGTGAAAAAAGCTACTTCTTGAACACCTTTTCTATATTTTGTTGGTCCCTATGAAATGTAAATGCTAAGGAGGAGGATCACACAAATAGATCAAGTTGGGTTCATTACTTTACATGGACCTCATATCCTTTTGTGTCTTAGAAAATGTACTTTTTATGCATGGATATGAATCGCCATATACTTTAAAACACATGCTCATTTTAGGATTCACACGCACCTTGAACTAGGGGAAAAATTTAATGGTGAAATTTGCATATCCATACAAATTTACATTAATTTTTGGACCCATTTTGATGGTTTATCTTAGTATAATTACATATCGACAAATGAATCACTCATGTAAAGTTGTGTTCATTCCCTAATCCTTTATCAATCTTCGTTCCACACATTTGACCTTATCGTATAAATGTTTTCATGTATCCCTATATATTTACCATCAATAACATTGTAATACCTTTTTTCACAAATACTTCTACACACTTACTCCTTGCCTCAAGATTCATACTCCTCACCTCAAGATTCACATCTCCCTATCTTGTTTTACTCCTATGATGTGTGGGTTTGCTCTTGTACCACATGGAATTGACCCTTCCGATTCAAAAAATTAAATTAATTTTTTTGTAACTCTCACCTATTTTACTAGCCATTATTAGCTAGCTCAGTACACATTTACATGATTTCTTAAGTTGTGTTGGAATTTAAAGGCATTCAATGTGAAGCTAACTCATAAGTGTGAATTGAGTATCATATAAAATCCTAAGCATGACAAGGAGAATCATTCTAAAAACATTTTTATTTGGATCACAAAAATGGACCTTAATCTACATCAAATCCAATTAGGACAGGTCTACACATGTGATAATGGTATCTTCAATATTCTTCCATGATTGTAAAGTTGGTCTAATCAAGGGGGTTGAACTAAGAGAGCATTATTGTTTTGATATGATGATATCCCTAATATGTTTTTTTATTATCATCATTCCATGTGAACTAGTGGATATTAGAGAGGGGGAAACATTGTTTCCAACAATCTATAGTCACCCAAATCAATCCCACAAGTTTTAGAGCATTTCCATGTATTAGGCCAATGCTCAATCACAAGCATGACAACAATGAAATCTATTTTACAATTAATTTTTGTATATTTATTAGATTTACTAATTCCCAACTACTAATAACAAATATAGGTTAATGTGTGCTTTATTTGTATGCATTTTATTGGTTCTTTTTAGAGGCAAGTTACTTATACATATGTTGGATGAAATTCATTTTGAGACTACTGACCAATCAAATGAAAAATTAAACAAGATTGGAAAATCATGGCTCAAGACAATACTCTATATATTGTCATAAAAAATCATGGCTCGAGACAATACTCTATTTATTGTTGTCAATTTATATGAGTAAAAAATAAAGGTCTTTGTCTGGGTATGTGACTTGTCAATATAAGTGTTAAATTTAAGTGTTATTGATTGGTTGTTGCGCCATTTTTCAAATGTATAGTCTCACAGTCTTATTATCCTCCAATTTTTGGAGTAGAAAAAAACTTGGCCAATAATCAAAATTTCTAAATATGTAGTATAGACAAGTCATAAATTTGAACATGACACAACTATATTAGGGGTGCATTTTATTGTCAAAAAATATATATATGGTATTAAGTTAAAAACATAGTAGCCATATTTTTATTTAAATCAAAAGCATATATAGGCTAGAACAATTTTGTGAGTGTAAATTTGAAATTACACATGTATACACAAAACATTTAATACATTTATTGAATTCAATTGATCAATACACTACATGGATATTTGTAATAATATTTCAATTATTACATGTATATTAAGAGTATATTGTGATAGTTTTGTGTTGATTTGAGGATCAACAATTAATTCCAAATATTATTAAGTTGTCTGAGAAAGTGAATGCTCTTATTCTATTCAAGTGTAAGATGTGCATTTCTATGTTGCAATTGTTCCCACTCATCTTAACTCCAACAATTATTAATAAAGAAGGTTCACTGTTAGAAAAGCCACATCTTCAAAACCTAATATTTAATTTAATTTTCCCAACACATGCAAATATTTTATTTATTTTATATTAGAATAATTACCAAAATGTATAAAGCATTTGTGATATTTATTGCTTTAATTAGTAGGCATCTATTAGGAAGAAATCACACATAAAACCACCTACATAATACATTGAACACTACATACTCCAATAAGGGTAAAACAAATATTCACCAAACATATCATAGTGTGAGGACTACCAATATATTCAACATTAGAAGTAGAGTTGAGATTACTAAAAGTACTAGCATTCTAGTCTTTCCTCAGCCTAGACATTATCTAGGTAATAAATCTTGTTTTTGATTAGGTAAGCAGCATTTACAGGGTGTTGTGCCCTTCACAAAGAGCTACAAGGGCCAACAGAGTCAAGACCAAAAAGCATCAAAAAACACAAAGCCAAAAAACAAACACCACGGACCAACAACAGACAGACCAATAGCAGACTAACTGGCATCTTCCTAGTTCTTAGACAGGAGATAAACAACATCATCTCTGACCCATTCCTGACGGTCTTCAGTCTTTTTCATGTCCATCTCATCCTTCATAACCGCTGACAGGGTATTGGTGACACAATGGACCAGCTTAACCATGAAGCAAGTCAAACCACAAATTTTTTTGTCCAATTTATCCAATCTTTCCTTCAACACATAGAGCTCCCCCCCTCCAACTGCAGTCTTTTTCGGTATCAGCATGCTCAACATCCAGCGGTTCTTAAGACTGAGAGGCCAAAACCTCCTTCTGAACTTTTCCCATGTCAGGAATGGAGTTGGGTCCTCTAGCATGCTCCTCCTCACCCTCAAACCCCTCTTCAACCATGCTATCTTTGTTGTTCGACTGTTGGACTCTTTTGTATCCAAATCTTTAACTTGCACTTTTTTCCTGTTCTTGGCCACCCAACCAGAGCACCGAATGATGGCATCACAACCAATAACCACCATCTTTTCAACCACCATATCCCCCATAGAGTCCTTTTAATGTAACCAGGTAATAAATCTTGTTGTTCATGGGTGTAGATTTTTTTTAATGTAACTTTTTTTCCTCAACCTAGACAATATCAAGGTAAGAAATGCTATTTTTTATGGACATAATAAGTTTTTCCAATGTTAAAAATTTTAATCAAGAAATGAGTATAGAAGATAATGTGATGAAAAATATTTTTTCAACAAGTGAAATAAATTATGGGAGGTTGAGAGAGAATCCAATCAGCTTATAATCTCAAAATTATATCTACTTACATCATATAACATTAATTCGCAAATAGGAGCCTTATTCTCAAAAGACAGGAAGGATGAATGGTTGTGGACCAAGAGCCCTTTAGGATGTTTCTCTGTTAAAAATGCCTATGTGGAGTTAGAAAAACCTTTATTCGCCAATAGTGACTTCCAATGGAATAGTGTTTGGATAAAAAATCTAATTCCTAAAGTCAACTACTTTTGGTGGGCTGCTTCCCATGGAAAAATCCTCACTATGGATAATCAGGTTAGAAGAGGGCTCCAGTTTGTTAACAGATGTGTTCTTTGAAAAGAGGAGGAAGAGAAAATTATGCATTTGTTCTTCCATTGTCCATTTTCAAGAGAAATTTGGCCCTTCTTCCTTCCCTTATTGCTTACAAAATGTGCTTCTCCTCCTTCCCTAAAAATGCTTATTGAGATTTGGTCCTTCTGCCCTTTCTCCCACAAAGTTATTAAGGATCTCTGGAGTCAATTTCCCCCCTTCGTAACCTAGGGGATTTGGAAGTAGAGAAATAATAGGATCTTTAGGGAAACAACAAGAAATAGTCGTGACTTATGTATGGCTATTAAGAATCAAATACAGGAAAATGTGGAAGTTGGGGGATACAACTACTCTAAGGTTATGCCCTCCTATAAGAAGATCAAAATAAAGCAAATATGGAGCCTTAAAAAGGACCGTACCAATGTCAATTGGTCTACTTATATAACAAGGAAGAATACTATTTGGACTACCCCTTAGATGGATTGGGTCAAGTGTAACTTTGATGATTGTTCTAAAGGAAACCCTGGGTTGGAAGGGGTTGGAGGTCTTATTAGGAATCACCTTAGGGACTGTATTGTTGGTTATGGGAAAAATCTTGGGATTTTCTCTAACAATAAGGGAGAGGATATGGCTGCTTGGGGAGGTATTAAATTTTTGAAAGAATTAGACTTCCAAAAAGTTATCCTGGAAGGAGACTTTGAGCTCATTGTTGATATATTGAAAGGTGATAATGTTGTACCTTGGGAATTAATAGATATTATGGATAATTGTAAAATACACATGCAATTTTTCACATGTTATAGACTTCAACATGTTTACATGGATGATAACTACTTTGCGGCATGGATGATAACTACTTTGCGGATATTGCTACTAATGAGGCTTTAAAGTGTAATACTTGGACTTGTTGGGAGTATGGTATGTTTCTAGGGGCAATAAGAGATAGAGTCCTAAAAGAAAAATTAAAAAATGCTTATAACCAATAAGTATTGGATAAGGGGTGCGGCTCGTGTGATAATCAAATTATTTGGTGATAAGATGGACATAAATGTTAATAATAGAAAGGTTGGTATGTTTCAAATTATGGAAAGTGATAAGGAGGTTTTCATCAGGGAAAAAATTAATGTGTTAATCATTTCTAAGTACCCCCCATATCACATGTATATTTTCAATGACAAAGATTTGGTCATTTCAAATGTTATTGGCATGTCATACATCCCTTCCCACCTCATTTATGAGGTTTGACTCAATTTTGATAACCTAGAAACAATTATTAAGGAGATGGATAATCATTCCAAATATGTCCTTGGGCTCATGTATATGTTTCCTATCATCTGGCATTTTTTTTAAGTAACTTAAGCGACTTTCTTCTTCTCACTATCTACATTTGTTCTCTCTACAAGTTTGGCATGAGTTTCAAGAGAGCTGTTGTTTTTTGGGGTGGAATGAAGAAGGGAACTAACCAGAAGAAAGGTTTGAAAAATATTCATACTTCTAAAATGGGAGGGCCAAGGAAGAGAACTAAACCCCCTAATTGTTCCACCCTCAAACAAAATTATGATCTTCAAAGAATATTTAGAGGGGTTGGTATGGCTTCTTTCTTTGAAGCAATGCATGGTTATAATGAGAATTTGACCTCAAAGTTCACTACCTCATGGAAGGAGGGTCATGTTACTATTGGTGCGGTGAAATTTGAAGTGATGAATCAGTTAATAGATGAAGAAACTAGTTTGACTAATGAAGGTAGAAAGCTGGTGAAAAAAGTGGTGTCGATTATCAAGGGTTTGTGGAGAAATTCTTGCATGAAGGTGAGGTGCTAACAAGGTTTCAAAATGGTTATGCTCGACTTGACCTTCCTCCACCATTTGCCCTAGTCAGTATGTTTGTTATGTGTTACTTTACCTTATAAGGTAGGTATATGATTGTTCACGCCTATCATTTCCCCATTCTGAATCATAGTCATCACAATGATAAAATATGCCCTTTTATTTGCTTTCTTCCTTGTAGCAGAACATTAAGAACGGGGCTTCGCCACCTTTGCACCAAGGGCTAATGATGGCTTTGTATAAGTTTTTCCTTGCTAATAATCCACATGGTAACTCCTTGATTGTTAGAAAAGATAACCCCCTAGAAATGATGATGAGGAGGTTGTTATCCCCTGGTTGTTGAGAATCCCAACCCTGTGCCTAACACTAGGCCCCCTGCTCCTCGAATTGAACCTCTAGAGGGTAGCCCCTCAAATGCTACCCTTTTGTCTTCCCCCCATTCCAAATCCTCCACCTATAAATCTAAGCTAGCCTCTATTGAAAATTCTCTTGAGCTGGAACTACTCAAAGTCACTTTGGAGAAAAGGAAATACTCCCCACTACTTTTGGAACCCCCTAAAGTTAAGAAATTGAACAAAGATCAGAAAAACCCAAAGCAAAGTAATGTCATCACCATTACAGAAGACTCTAAAGGTCTTCAAAAGGAAGAGATGGATGAGGGGCAGGTGGGCATGTTGCATGGTGGTCGAAGATTGGTGAGATTGTCTAAGGTTGCTTCCTCTGATAAAAAAGATAAAGGTAAAAAGAAGGAAATTGAGAAAGAGGAAGAGGAAGAGGAACAACTTATTGTGGAAGAATTTGAACCCAAAATGGAAGAGGATAGTGAAGGAATGGATTGTGAAGACTTTGATTATGAGATGGATGAAGAAGAACTAGAGGAGGAGGAATATAAGGAGGAGAAAGAAGTGGGTGGGGACAAGGATCTTGAGGTGGTTGGGGGATGTTTGGGAAGAGGTTGACAATGCCCCTAGAGCTACTCTTTTTGGAGACACTAACATTGAATTTTTGAAAAGTAGAATCACTTTCTTGCAGGTACATTTTGAGGACATGGAAAAAGCTATCATTACCCTTATGAAGGTCATTGATGGGTTGATGTGCAAAGCCATGGTCAGAGCAGTGTCTGGTCAAACCAAGATCAAAAAGTAGTTGAAGAAGGTCGGGAAGCATGAAGACACGAAGGACCTGTCAAATGAAGCTGCCCCTGATTGGAGGGAATTTGTCTCTTGGATTGGAGACAACTGGGAGTTGATAGCTAATGCCAAATAATGGCTTTTGTCATATTGCTCAGTTTTTTGATATTTGGCTTTGGGTTCCCCTAGTTTTATGACTATCTTAAAACTCTGGTATCTCTGGTTGATATTATCGAACTGTTATTTTTTGATAGCTATGTTAAGGTTTGGGAATAGTTTGTTTATGGTTATTCTCTTCTCTGGCCTGCATGCCACTTTTTGTGTTAGTTTGTGGTATGCTTATAATGTTTTTGATTATACTTATATTGATCCTATGGATGCAAATACTAGTTAATTGTTATGGTCTGTGTGCCTCCTAAGGTTGCTTAATAGTATGTAGTCTAGATGTTTTTTTTGGTGCAGCTGGTGTTGTTTCCCAACCTATCACATTTTTGTTGCTTTAGCTCTTTTTGTATCTGATGAGATTAGGGCCCTTTCCTTGCTTATATAATAAAAAACATTAATTTATAAACAAAAATGCCAAGAAAATTAGAATATTAATTAAAATAGTTAACTTATGACCCTTTTGTAATCAAAATATAAATATTAACAAAAAATTTTGACACTGTATAGGTCCCCACCATTTATATGATAAGGAATTAAACAATGTGAACATTAAGACATGTCAAAGGCGTTGGAAGGAAAAGGAAGTCATTCAATATTTATGATGTTAATAATAGTAGGCACACCTCATTCCAAGGAAATTACACTTGGGATTCATGTGAGTCTCTTGGTGCAAATGACATGGTGAAAACTTTTATCTTCAAGAGATGTACACCACAACTAGCCACCCCTTTACTTTAGTGAGGTCATATGAAAAGGAGGCTTCTTGGATGTTTGAATTTCCATTCTCTAGGAAGAGGGATTTGAAATGGACATTAATACCAAAAAGTAATAATTTTGAAAATATATTTTATAAATATAATGAAGTTTTATTTTGCATACATTTTCATTGATGCATGTTCCTTAGTTCTTATATCTCTAGTCGAAAGGACAAATTTATTAATAGATGAGTTAGACAAAGTGCTTGATAAATGACTCAATAGAGGAGTAAATGAAGCTTAAATCAATACACTATTAGAACTAGTTTAAGCCAAAGCAAAGATCTTCAATGAGCTAAGTACACTAAATAATGCTTTTAGGCCTCCACATGTTAAAATTACTAATATTCATTTTGGGAATGATATTTTAGTGGTAAGACATCTCTTGTCATAATTTTTAATTGAGAGACTTTTGAGTAGGAAAGCATATTGCTGATTTCAAATACAAGATGAAATTTTCCATTACCCCAAAAAAATCATGAGGAAGAATTTAATTAATAACATAAAGGTAGAGTACACACCAATGTATAATATGCATCCATTTATTTAATTACGTTAAAACATGGAGAATGCTTAAAATAAAAATAATTTCATAATAAAAACACAATGTATGGTTTATAAAAGCATATATTTATCCATTTCATCAATTATTTTAGAATGTATATTAGATAAATTGAAATGTATCACTCTTATCTACAAGCATGCAAAAATTTAATTAAGTTTAAATTGTTAGTGTGAAAAGAGGTATTATCAAACTAGTTATCTTTTAGCCTACTTAGTAGAGTCCTATTCGCACTACACTTAAGCTCACTTAGAGGTTATCTAGACTTTTGTCTCACCAAGTGTCCCAACACTTGTCTATACACATGTTTCATACTTGGAGGGATAGTTAGATTTTGACTCCTACCTTCTCACCTCTTCATCCTTGCCTTTACAAGCAAGGTTTGTTTGTACATTTTACAACACATCACATTTATGATATTTTCTCATTTTGCATAATGCTCATTTGTTGATTGTTTTAAGTTTGCAAGCACATCTTGGCTGCTCCAACAAGGTATTAGAGCAAGCTTGCAACTCCAATCCCTTTCTCTCATGAATTTGTGAGGGTCTTGGATATCAAATCTCAAATGATACCTCCTGGAGAAAAATAGACGTCATGATTACGCTCAGAAGGGCCAAGAGATGAATTTTTATACACTTGTTTTTTGGCAATAGAAATTTTTTGGAGGTTTTAAAGGCCCATCCATGGATGGCCATATGAAGGAAAATATGGATTCATATGGCCATACAGTCACAACACTGTATTACATCAGCAAGCTTCCTTGACCTATTTGCCTTGATTCTTGTGCATTTGTCTTGATATGCATGTTGTCTCAACCTCTATGCAACATTTTTTTTAATATATTTTTTGTTTTTTGTAGGGTATAATACTGCATAGTGATGAAGTCAATAGTCAGCCTATGCAATACCTTGTTGATGTCAGCACTATGCATTCAAAACCACCTATGCCCAAGATTAGCTATTTCCAACATTCAAAGGGTGGTTTTTGACTTTTTGAGCAGTTTTTGAAAAAAAAAAAGTGGTTTTGGATTATTCTAGTCATGAGGAATATTTTGATAGAATTTTGGAATATTCTATTATTGATGTCATCATGACATTAGCATGACATCATCATTTTTCAACCTCAAGTTTTCCCCTTCACTATTGGCTTGTTTCAATTTTGGCTCAATTTCAAGATCCTTATTCTCAAGCATATGGATGTCTTTTTGAGTGATTTTTTTCATTTTACATATTTATTTTATCCTCTATCCAATGTTATGATTGTTTTTGTAGTATGATGTATGAATTTAAAAAAAACTAGATTCTCGAAAGACACCCTACATAGTTCCCATTTTTGGAATTTCAAAGGGCTTGTTTGGGCTCATGCAGACTCCTTTTTGTATCCCTTTTTTGAACCTGGGTGATTTTTTGAGCTCTACATAGTGGTGATGTTAAATTTGCATGAATTTAGTATTTTAAATTTTGGGTATACCTCTTTCGAGGTTTTATACATCAAATCCACTTTGTGGAATCTATAATGCACTAAAATAAAGTGGCATATCACTATATCATTTTAGGGGAAAATTCTTTGAATAATGGGGGTTTTTATTTTCTATTTTTGTCATTTTCTTGAGGTTTGAAAGGAATAATTGATATATGTATTCATTGTCCACCTCATGACATAAACTTGTTATAACTCAAAACTACAAATGAATTTGTAAATGCACTCATATAAAGTGCCACAATAACTGAATGTGTGTTCCTTAGGGAGATAATTTTATAATTACACTAAATTATAAAGTGTAATGGGGGTTGTGTAGTACCTTATTTTTTCATCATAACAATGGATCCTCATGATTCTCACCTCATGTGTGTGTGCCTTGATGTACACCCTTTTTTAGTTTCTTATACATCTTTTTGGACCTGATGTTGGGTCTACATTCTTGTGAACACTTTTGTGCTTGATTTTAACTAGTCTGCCAATACCACTTCCTCGTCAACATGAAAGGGGGAATTATCACAATTTTTTGCTAATTCTTCCTTGGTTTCAATGGAGCAATGGAGGAACCTTAGTGGAGCTAAATGGACTTCACAAATTTTTGGGGGGTCATACAGACTTACTCTTTTTATCTCTCCTATGGGGGGATTATTTCAATGGATCATATTTTGTGAGATTCTAGTACTTATGTAGAGCACCATGATGCACATTTTAGTAGTGTACTACATGTCACATGCATTTGTTGATCATACTCCAGAATCATAGTACTATCGGTATCTTTAACTTCATAGAGTATGTTTGCCTTTGTGCCATTTATATATTCATGGTCGAGTAGTGTTCTATATGTTCACTCATGCAATGCTTTGTGTCTCTTATCTTGATCTACATTTTTTGGAGGTTTGTTGATTCCAATAGATACCAATTTATCTTTGGTAGAGTTTACAAATTTGACATGCTTTAGGAGTTCATCATCGTGTTCCTATATTAATGGGATATCTTTTTCAAGAGGTCTTATCCTTCTCTTTCTCTCTTTTAGAGAGGAGTTTTACCCCATTGGGTTATATCCTTCTTCTTTATTTGTGAGAGATCATTATTGTACATGAGTACCTTATCAAGACTTGTTGTTGGGACTCATATTTTCAATGTACATCTTACTCCCTAAGTATCACTTAAGGGGGGTGTTAGTGTGAAAAGAGGTATTATCAAAATAGTTAGCTTTTAGCCTACTTAGTAGAGTCCTATTCACACTATACTTCAGCTCACTTAGAGGTTATCTACACTTTTTCTCACCTCATGTAGAATCACCAAGTGTCCCAACACTTGTCCATAGAGTCCTACACTTGTTTCATACTTGGAGGAGTAGTCATATTTTGAATCCTACCTTCTCACCTCTTCATCCTTACCTTTATAAGTGAGGTTCATTTGTACATTTTACAACACATCACATGCTTATGATATTTTCTCATTTTGCATATTTCTCATTTATGGATGTTTTTGAGTTTAAAAGTAGAGCTTGGCTGCTCCAACATGGTTTCCCAATTTGCATATGGATTTTTTTGAGTTTGCAAGCAAATTTTGCCTACTCCAACATAAACTAGAAAAACTAGATATTTATGTTGGTTGTAGGTTTATAAGAGCTTGCAACTTACAAGGGGGTGACTCTACCTTTGTTTTGGGGTATCATTATTGATATATAAGGTATGTTGGATGGGATGGTGGTGGAATTATAACTATAGTGTGGGTAGTGCTACCTATATATTGATTGTTGCTCACCACACACATACTCCATACAAAGAACATCTATAGTAGAATAAACACCTAAAATTTAAATTTTCATATCTTCTTAACATTATAATATGATATTTGTAATTTTAATTAGGGTAACACATGTTTCATTTTATTTGGTAGGTTCTTGATGTACTTACTAGATGTTTCATCCTCTTGTAATCTCCTTGACTGATACTTATTCTTTGTAATGTCAATGTTTTATCTATTATTACTCTTCAATCATTTCTTTCATCTTTGCTATTATTGAATTTTAACGAACTTGTAAGAAATATCTAAAAAATCTCAAATAACTATTATATAAATGGATTGTAACTACTTGGAAATTTAAATTTATCAAATATTTGTTATTAAAATTCAAAATAAAAACACATTTTCCCTTATTCTATGTGGATATATAATTCTTTTGACTTTTCTCCTAGTAATACAAGTGGGTAAGTAAAAATTTGATAATGCTTAATATTTATCTAATAATTATTTATACTTAAACTCATAAAATTTATAAATTAAGAAAAAAAATTGCATTTGCATGAGTTCATGTTTAGGACTCCCTCTATGTTCAATCAATTAATGTAGATAATGCATAAATACAACTCGATGAACCACTGGATCTCTTATTAAGCAATTCATTGTCTTAGAGGTGCTTCATTTAAATTGTCAACCAGGTAATTGTAATCTTGAGATGATGTTGACACTATATATGTAGCTAAGAATCCTAGGCGTCCTAATCAATTGTGCATAGAAAAGTAATAGAAGAAAAAATAATTAAAAGAGACTTAATGAAAATAACCCTATCTAGAATCATATTAAGATAAATAAAAATTACAGTCTGTAACTATAATAACTGCTACGGGTAACTACTATTATAAAAATAGAAACTTAATAACTTAGCTATGTTGCATCTTACTGTAATAACAATTTAATTAACTGTAACTGGGAAATACAATTCAACAATTCATTCTATTTATAATTAAAAATCTAAACTACTAGGAGTATTGCAGTACCTCAAGTGACCCTTGCTTGAGTTGTTGCAATCCCATAATATCCTTTTTCAAATCTTAACTCAGAGATTCACGAAAAAAAAAGTATCCTTCTTTATTGTAGTTCGAACATACAAAAATTGAGAACAAAGTATCTAATCAACAATACTTATATTCCAATCTATTTAACATAAAATATCTAACTAGCTTCAACCTCTCACGAGATAACAGATATATACAAGATCTTTGAGAGCTTGATTATTTTTGGATTGAAAATAAACTATAAACAACTGTTGACTCTCCCAAAAACATGGGAAGGGGACTAGGCCTTACTTTAAGCAGTAATGAAAAGCTAGTGGAGGTAAGAGTGTTAGAATCATAATAGGACTCTCCATGCTTAATAAGATGGTTATAACTAAAGACGTGCATAACAAGGCAAAAATTATTGCGATCCATAACCATTATTAGTACAAGTATCTTTTTCCTCCATGATCTAATAATAACATAAAGTAAAAAGATGGAGTGATCCATGAATAAATCATGTTATCCTCTTTGACCATTGGTATTTGGAAAACTATACTTTTGTAGGTGATCACCCTCTTTGACTATGGCAAATAGACATCCTTTTGTTGCGGGTTGATAAATCCTTCACTGTAGG
Organism: Sequoia sempervirens; assembly: GCA_007258455.2. Lineage (NCBI taxonomy): Eukaryota > Viridiplantae > Streptophyta > Pinopsida > Cupressales > Cupressaceae > Sequoia > Sequoia sempervirens. Next base: position 86,705,046 of record VDFB02047397.1, read on the forward strand.
GGTTAGTTTATTCCAAAGACATCTTTCATCATTAATAACTATAATCAAAAAAAAACCACATTAAATTATATAGATATTAAAAGATTCACGCAATCATTTATCAATATAATATATCATCTTCAATTCTTTAAATGCTTAATATATATGAAAATGTCTTTAAGAATGAAACTTATCAGAAATAGGATAAAAAGTATGAAACTAAAACAAGGAAAATAGGGAAATTCTAGGACTTGTCAGTATGTTTAAATATGGAATTAAGGAATTGAACAATATGATTCCCTTCTTTGTTATACACTAATTTATATGATATTAAAATATTTAGTTGATAGGATTTTTTGAGTTTTCAAATCCAAAAAATATAGGAAAAGTTGTTTCATGCCAAATTTTTTTTACAACGGTTAGAAATATTTTAATTTATTAAAAAATATTATTCTTTTTAGTACATCATAACATTTTCAATTGGTGCATGTCCTTATTCCTTATTGGCAAACAAACTGCACCTCTTTACAACACATGTGCTATTATATATCATATTGTAATATTGATAGTTGTCCACATTGATCTTGTGATGATAAAAAATATACTATTAAAAAATATTTAACATTGTAATTAGCTTTACATTTAATAAAATGTATATATTTTGGTATAAGTAAATATTAGGTTATTGAAATGTAGAGGTTAATTTAAACTCCCAATCAAAGTGAAATAAGTATGAACTCAACCTCACCAAATCAATTATAAATTATAAGTAAATAATAAGTGTGAAGCTTTTACAAGATTGAGACTAACAATTCAATGTTATATTTATTTGACTTAACAAGCATAAATACAACCCTGCAAAGACATTTTTAATAAAATAAAAAGTGATTATAATTACTTTAATTTAATGACTTACATAACACTACCTTCAATGTTACTATAAAATATTTAAGTCAATTGTGATATTTTCATTGTGAGTAATGAGATGTATATGTAACTTATGATAACTTGTCTTTATTAATTAGAAATCTTGAATTAAAATAATATGTGTGGAGTAACACAAAATTGACAACTTAGCATATCTAAATTAAAATTTCCTATGCTCATTGCCCATAGATCTAATTTTTCTATTCCCTTTTTATAGAAGGAAAGATGTCCTTGTACACAATAAAAAATGCTATCAATTATAATCGAATAATTAATTACATTTCACACAATTGATAAAGATGATGAATCTTTCACTAAAATTAAATTTTATCCCATACAATAACCCTTTCAAAGCCACTAAATTTTTATATAATATCTACTACACATCATGATGAAATCTACCATGACTTGTTAATTATATTTTTATGTCCTCTTTTAAGAAATATAATTAGATAGTTATATTTATTCATCTATATTATGTTTTGTGGTCCAAAATACAAACCAAATGCATAACAATAACAATACTATTGTAAAAATCTAACAAACTATATTTTTCTAATTAATTAGATCCACATTAACCAATTCTCTCTCTAATGTATTTGTATAGTTTTTTAATATACAATCTATTGAAATAATGGAGGAACACATAGGTACATTAATCTATTAGCAAAGCCAGAAAACCTTTTAATAGAGAGAGCTACAATGAATAATTTATATATTACCATAGGACAAATGAATTATGGTATATTATAATACAATGAGATTACCTTGCTATATAGGCAACGATAAAAACCCTAAGACATACTAAGATCGACCATGCATCTAAATCCTATGAAATGAGACAAAAAGGAGAATTACTTAAGACTAAGAGACAAGGTGAGAATAGGTCCTCAAGTGCAACTAGCTAGATAAAGTACCTCATTCATATTGACACCCCCTTAAGTACAACTTAGGGAGGTACAAAATAATGCAAGAAAATAAAAAGATGGGTCCTAGAAACCAGGCTTGATGAGGTACCCATATACAAAAAAAATCTCATAAATAAAGAAAAGGAAAAAAACCTATGTAAAGAATATCCTCCTAAAGAGAGAAAAAAACATGAAAAGGAAAATGTGAAGGAAGGAGGACTCAAGAAGACCATCGAAGGAAAAATTATTTCACCCCAAGCATTGATTGTATTTGAAGATAATGAGTCAATGCCAAATGCATAATAAAGACTTTTGCAAATTGCTTCTCTATAGGAAAATGTTCCATGTTAAGAACACTATCCTAGATGAGTCTTTATATGAAGTGTATGTGGATCTCAATATGTTTAGTTTGTTGATGCTTAATTGGGTTATGATAAATATGTTTGACACTCTAATTGTCACACCAAAGAGTTATGAGACTATCATGAGGAAATACAAACTTGACCAGCAACTATTGAATCCAAAGAACCTCTTGGCAAGTTGAAACTACTACTCAATTATATACCTTTATAAATGATGATGCAATAGTGGATTTCTTCTTGGAAGACAATGCAATGGGGCCAAAACCAAGGCAGAATACAAAGACTAGAAGTATATTTCTTATCTTCAACATCACTAGCCCAATTTGAATCAACAAAGTTGACAACCCAAGATTCTTGTAATGTATAGAGAATACCAAAATATGATGTGGCTTGAATATATATCAAAATATATTTGGTGGAATTTTAATGAATCTCATGTAGATCTAGAGAGAAATGGGATACTAATCCAATTGCAAAATAAATATCAAGATGATAATGTGTCAAGTATAAAAGGCTACCAACCAACAACTTATACAATGTAACATCAATTGTAGGAGTGAAGCAACTGGAAGATAATACAACACCTAAATGGAATGAAGTGGGGGGAGGCTTGCAATCAAGCATACCAAATATTTGAAGCAAATAAAGAGCATACTTCTATTGAAAAATAGTAATCTCATGTGAAGAATGAATAACCTAGAAACTAAGAAAGTAATGTAGAAGTCCAAGATTTGTCGTATCAAATTGCTTCATCAATGCTATATACTTTAGATTGTGGAAGATGAACTACTTGTAAGAATCCAATCATCCAAATACAACACAAAATTAAAAGATCATCTATTTGTCCCCAAGTGTAAAATGTGGGGTCAAAATGGTCCATCGAGTGAAACTAAAAGAAAGTAAGAAACAATGCATCTTCTCATACCAAGCCCAAGGGGCTTGTTTGAGATCATATAATGAATGAAAGAGTTGAGAGACAAGTAAAGAATCTTGCACCAGACCAGAGGTTACTCCATATAAATCTCCTTACGAAGATCATTGTGCAAAAAGACACTCTTCACATTCATGTGATAAACTAACCATCCCTATAATGTAGCAAGTGAAAGTACAAGATAAATGGAATCTAGCTTGGTAATAGGATAAAAGTGTTAGAAAAATAGTGTCTCAACCTTGAAACTACACGAGGTTACTATTTATAGTAATTTTACATTTGAGCATCGATTAATGTAGAATTTTCCCTAAAGCTTTGGATTGGCTAAATAAGCATGCTCATAAAGTTTTGTCACAAGATCATGTCTGGATTTGAAGATACCAAAGTTTTTATTTTTCAAAGTTTTAAAGTCCACTTTGAAGGCCTTATAGGTGTTTTTTGGGCCTAAATGTGGTCATAACTAGCACAAATAGCTATAACTTGATAGAGCTCCTCACGAGCTTTCTAACAGTTCAAATGGTTCATCAATCAGACACTCAAATCAAAAGTTATGGCCTTCAGAAGTTGGGTCTCCTAAAATGAGAGATGTAAAAATGTGTTGGACACACAAATGAGTTGTAAAGGGGGAGTTACATGTGGTGGTGTGTGTTTAGACACATCATAGGCATCTTATATTGGAGATAAGGATGGGCACTACTTTTTAGGTGGTTTTAGCTCATGGTTTTGTAATATAGTTTGATGGATTCATGTATTGTATCTCCTATATATTAGGTGCATGAGATGGAGGTTGTGTGTAAGAGTATTATAATGGTTGAGTTTCCTCTGAACCTTTGGTTGGTGGTACTCCTATGAGAAATCTTGCTCTACAAGTATATTGTAATATTGTTGATTTCTGAATAATATATTGGGTGACTTTTGGAGTGTGAGGTATTTCTCCCAAAAGGGGTTTCCCCACGTAAATCACTATTTTGTGGTATGAATATTATTTATGTTTATTTCTATTTAAGTTTCAGTAACTATTTAGATCTGAAAAGTTTTTGCATAACCCTCTTCTCAAGTTTAGTGTAGGAAGTTGTTTTGCTACCTTAGCTTCCTTACAAAAAAGTCTCATAATAGTTGATGCCTTTGACCTATGAAAACCCCTTAGCCACAAGGTAGACCCTGCACTACCAATAAAACTATCAATTGCATTTTTTATGTGATACACCCACTTGCATTGAATAAACTTTCTCCTCTTAGGAAGAAGTGCAAGATCTTGAGTATGGTTCTTCATCAAAGAAGAATACTCATCTACCATAGTTTTGTCTCGCTTAGGGATTCCCACTTAATCTATTTTTTTTAGGATCATCTAAAATGACATGACTCAAAAGAGCACCTGATGTTTGTGAATAAGTATGACAAAATAATAAAGGATCACTAACAAAATATCTAATTGCATCAAGAGTCACGTGGGCCCATTGGAGAAAAGTTTGTATAATTGGTGGTGGTGGATTTGGAACAACATCCTCATCCTCAAGAAACAAGGAATATTTAAGAGATGAAGGATGAGTAGGTAATGAGGGAGAAACTAGTGATGGAGAAACCATTCAAAGGATATCTCTCATCAAATTAAACATTCAACCTAAATAAGACATCTTTGGAAATAGGATCAAATAACCTATAAGCCTTAACATCCTCATAGTAGCCAACAAATATGAGTTGTTGTCTTTTCCTCTCCATGGATTTTAATTTTCCATCTAGAATAAATGCTCAAGCCTCACTACCAAATACTCAAAATGAAGATGCACCTATCTTGACATAGGACCAAGCCTCCTTAGGAGTCATATTTCACACTGCCTTATGCGGCACGTGGTTTTGAATGTAATTGGCACAATTGACTACTTGAACTCAAAATATGGAATCCATATATTCCATGATTGAATCACACAATTTTCCATCTCTTGTAAATTTATGTTTTTCTCTTAACTATGTCATTTTAATAAGTGGTGTAAGGAACTCTAAGTTGATGTTGAATACCATGCTCACTACAAGAATATTTGAAAGCTTGATTGACATATTCACCCTATTATTTGTGTATATATTCTTGATAGAAAAATTAGACTACTTCTCCACAAATTCCTCGTAGGTATTGAAAATATTAATATCTTACTCTTTTACTTAATAAAGTACACTCATGTACGTCTAGAGAAGTCGTCAATAAAAGTGAGCGCATATTTGGCCCCTAAATATAAAGGAGTAAAAATGACACGAGGTCATGATGTAACAACTCTAAAGGTGTCTTTTCTCATGTGTCCTTACCTTTAGAAAAATAATCATGGTGATGTTTTCCAAGTGCATAACCTTGACAAACTCCCTTAGTGCATGAAATATTTGGTAGACCTACTATTAATTCCTATGTGATCAACTATTGTAAATAACTATAATTAAAACAATCAAATCATTCATGCCAAATATTGATCAAGGAGTTTGTATGTGCTATGGGAGATGATACTGATGAACTCTCAAAACCATCAAAATTATATAAGTGAGATGCATGATCAACACTTCCTAAGCTACAACAATCTCAAGATTATGAAGCTCCCAAATAATTGCATCATGAGGAAAGAACTCAACCATCCTTCCAATGCTAGAGTGATAAATTTGATGCATGAAAAGGGGGTTGGACAAAACTTTAGGAACCAAAAGTACATCCTAAATACAACCATCATCAAGTTGAATAGTACCTAATCCCAAAAATAAATGCTATGTAGAATCACTCGCTATAATATGTGAAGTACTACAATCTAAAATTGATGTGAAAATATCTTCAAAATGTGTCATATGATGATAATCTCGAGTCAAGTATCTAACTTGATTCAAAAGATAAAGGCAATGCAAAAAAGGTGTTCACTTTACTTGTAATAGTGGAAGGGGACTCGGAGGATGAGATGTAATGGTGTTGCATGGATTCTTCTAAAGCATCTTCTCTTCCAATATTTGGTTATTCCATGACCCACTTTGCCACAAAAATTGCAAGGATATCCTAATTTCTTATTTGTCTTGGAGGAAGACTCACTAGATTTGGAAGAATCACCATTCTTGGAAGTGGATTGGTTTTTTTATTCTAACTTTATTTTGGCTTGGAGGGATGCTCACCACCTAATGAAGAATCTATCTTAAGCTTCTATTTCTTCTTCCCTTTTCCTTTAGATGATAATTCTACCAATGCTTGGTTTTTTGAACTAGAAATAAAATCTAACTAGACCAACTTATCCTATTCTCAAATCAAATGATCACAAAAAATTAAAAAAGTAGGCATGGTAAAAGTATCACCAATCACATCCATAGCAGAACAAAATTTGGAAGAGAATATCTAAAATTACCCTCTTAGCTTAGACATAATTAGGAAAAGTCATTCAAGTTGTTAGGCTTGTCTTTTCCACAACCCTATAATAGTGACCTCAATGACTTAAATTTGACCAAAAGTCCTAAATGGAGGAGAAAGAATTAGGTGCTTGTGTAATCAATTTTGCCACAGTTTGAATTGCTCAAAACTCATTAACTATACCAAACATCTCCTTGTACTTATCTCAAATTTTCTTAGGAGTTATAGAAGACTCAATATGAAACAAAATACTATTTGAAATATGTAGTGATATTAGTCCCATGGCCTCGTTGTTCTTAACTCTATATGTAATTACTCATATTCTCCAATAAATTCAAGTGGTGTATCATCCAAGGTGGACCGTAACCCATTAGAAATGAGCAATATGCTCATTTGTGGTTTCTAGGCATAGCATTTATGCGGTGTAAGATGCTAAATGGAAGAAGCTTCCACTATTTTCTGTAAAAGTTTGAGTGTACAAAATTTGACTATTTTACAACAATAAATAGTTTTTTGATCCTTCGATGTGTTTTTGGAAGAAGCTTCCACTATTTTCTGTAAAAGTTTGAGTGTACAAAATTTGACTATTTTACAACAATAAATAGTTTTTTGATCCTTCGATGTGTTTTTGGAAGAAATTTTAACCCCTCAAAAATAAGAAAAATAAACCCTTTTTTACAAAAGCATAACAAAATATAAAAAATTTCAAACTAAAATTTTGGGTACCTAGAATAAAATGTAGAAAATCTATCCATATGGCCACATAAATCATGGAACAATATTTTTGGCACCTATAAATTTATAATTTTTTTCCTCTATATACCCAAGATACAACAAAAGGAAAAATATACCTCCTTCATGGCAAGATAAAAAAAAAAGAAGTGGCCATCATTATGGAGCAAAGTGGCGAAGGGGAACGAAAAGTTGCAAAAGTGAAAAGGAGATGATGGGGAGATATGGAGGAGGAATGTTGTCAAGGAGAGAAGGCAGATGAGGATGGCCAGTTGGAGCAAGCAGGTCACACCCCGCAATGGGTGTTTGAAAATGGAACATGGGTGGATAAGTGTCACCTGCACTTTCGCAAGATGGAAATTCTTGAAATGTAAGACTGCAACCAAAGAAGGAGAATCCAAGGTGAAGGTGGAAGGTGGGTTCTTGGACAAGGATGGAATGCAATAGGGCATTAGAAGAATAAGGAAAATTGGAGCGCGTGAGGCTCAAGGCGTGGGTGGTTCTGGGAAAAAGGACACCATGAAAAACCGTCGGACTTCAACTAGCGTCACAAGGGCAGTGGCACTTAGAAGTGCACCAACAAAGTCTAGAAATTGAAAGGCTCGGGAAACCCTAAACCGGAGAGAGAAGGAAAAATGAGCCAAAAAAATAGAGAAGAATTTGAATTTGGAAGAAGAATGAACTCAAGGGATTAGGAACTATATAAAAGGAAAGCGAATAGGAGGAAACTTCAAATTAAAGGGAGAGGAATGAATGCTGGTGAGAGTTTGCGGCTGCGGGGAAGCAAGTTGTATCAAATGACTTCTGAAGTGATCGAGCCAAGAGTGACCGAACTAATGGATAGAGCTTTGTTTTCCAAATGGAGTGGCCCAGGGTGCCCTAGGGAGGAGATCAAAGCTTGGTGGTGAACCAATTTCAAGGATCGGGTAAGCATCCACCAATTACCAAATTCTTTCTTTCTTATAGAATGCATAGATCAATAATTAAAGCAGGAAATAGTAGATGGGAAACCCCTATTTTTGAATGGTCATAGTTTCCACTATCTAAACTGGAGATCAAAATTTGATCCCTAGAATTACACAATAAAACAAATCCCTACTTGGATCAAATTGGTGGATCTTCCCTTAGAATTTTGGAATGTGGAGGCTATGGTGAGAATAGGTGATGCCCTAGGAGTGTTCCTTGGGGTAGATGAGGACTTCATAAATGGAAAAGATGGTGCAGAAGCCAACATCCTAGTAGAGATAGATGAGGGGGTTGGAATCTACAAGAACTTAGAAATACTGACAAAGTATGGAAGTTGGCAATAGGAAATAGAGGTGTGGGAAGGAATAGGGCCTAAAAAGTGCCTCTTTAGAGAAGCATTCCAGGAAGGCACCTCAAATAGGGGAAAAGGGATCAGTGAAAGTGAGAAGGATATGGAAGAAACATGGGATAGAATATCCCAGGGAGACGCATCTTGAACCCTATAAGACTCATCCCAGAATGGAAGGATAGAATCTAAAAGGAATAAATTTGAAGGAGGAATTCAAAATAGCAATGAGGCATCCCACCCAAAGAAGGAACAATCGGTGGTTGTGGCCTCCTAGGCAAAAAAATCTCTTAATGCTCTTCTGGGAGACACAAAGGAACTCCAAAAGGACATCAATACACAACTCAGGGAACTGCCAAAGGAAATAAATAGTGCAAAGAAGGGATCCCTGGACGAAGTATAAGAGGTAGTGAAGGGGATGCAGAGTAACAAAGAAGATGATGAAGAGGAACTCCAGGAGGAAGAAGGAAACTAATCTCAGTCTGAGGAAGAGGAGAGTGACCAATACACAGAAGGAGAAGAAGAAGACTTAGAGGAGGCTGAGGAGGGAGATTTTTTTGAAGAAAGGTTGCTTGAGAAGTCCAAATCAAAAATAAGCAAACCAAACATAAAAAAGAAAACAAAAAGGGGTCAAAAAATGAACAAAGATAAGCTGTTAATTGTAGAAAATGCTACAGGGCAGAGAAAACAGAGAGTTAGGAAGGATGTCCTCCTTCCCAGGGCTGAATGAGGATAATAACATGGAATGTCAAGGGCATTAATGCCCCTAACAAATGGCACATGGTCAAGTGCCAAATTGACCAATCAAAAGTTGACATAGTTCTAATCCAGGAGTCAAAATGGAGTAAGGAGGAGGGAAAGAAGAGATTGAGCAACTGGAGACAATGGAAAGGCCAATTCAAGGAGGCTATAGGAGTGCCTGGTAGCCTGGGAGTAATATGGAATCCTCTAACAATAGATGGGGAAGTGGAAAAAGAAGATGAAAATTGGCAATTGATAAAGTTCAAGGGCCTGAGGAGACATGAAATCTTCATCATCATCAATGTATACGACCCAATAGCCAGTATGGAAAAAAGACAGGTGTGGAATAAAATCTCAATGAACTGGAAAATTGGAAAAATGAGAGAGGGATAGTAGTAGGGGATTTCAATGCAACCTCGAATAATGAGGAGAAACAAGGGGGATTGGGAAGAACAATAGCCATTCAGAGATATTTCCAAGAATTTGTAGATGGAAATCAACTAAAGGACCTACAAACCAAAAATGGAACTTTCACATGGTCAAACAGAAGGAAGGGCTTCACCAACATAGCAGAAAGGTTGGATAGATTTTTGCTCTGGGATGACTGGGGAGAGGCAACAACCACATAGGAAGCCCACATCCTACCTTACACAAGGTCAGACCATTTCCCTATCTTGCTTGCCTTTGGGTAGGACGACCCCCCTAAAGGAAGTTCATTCAAGTTTGAAAATACGTGGTTGAGAGATGAACATTTTCTAGAGCTAATAGAGGGGTGCTGGAATGAGATTAAGTTTGGAGATAAATCAGAGCTATTCAAGATAAACAAGAGGTTAGGATACATCAAGAATAAACTCAAAGAATGGAACAAGTCTCATTTCAAGAATATTTTCTAGGGGAAAGAAAGAATAGAGCAAGAGATTAGAGCCCTAAATGAGTACATAATAGAGAAAGGAATGGATGTAACTGATTTTGAGAATGAGAAATGTCTGAAAGAAGAACTGGCAGAAATACTGAAGAGGGAAGAATGCTTTTGGCGACAGAAATCAAGAGAAACTTGGTTGAAAGGAGATAGGAACACCAAGTACTTCCACAAAACAACAATCTCCAACCAAGGTAGGAACGCGATTGTAGAAATTCTTTGAAGAAATTCTGAAGAAATTGAACAAGGAGGCGGTCAGATTCTTTGAAGAAATTCTGAACAGAGAAAGCCAGGAGAACATAGCTACAAGGGAAAGATTGTTGAACTCAATTCCCATAATCATAAAGAGCAGAATAGGTGGATATATTAGAAGGTTTATTTGGAAGAATTCAAGGAAGCAGTCTCCTAGATGAATCTAGACAAGGCCCTAGGGCTTGATGGATTCCCAACTAGTTTCTACCAAAAGTTTTGGGACATAGTTTGGAAAGATCTATGGGTGGCAGTGGAAGAATCAAGGAGAAAAATGACAATGTTGGGGGCAGAAAATCATACATTTCTAGCCCTAATCCCCAAGAAAAAAGACCTTCAGATGATGAGTGACTTTAGACCAATTGCACTATGCAATACGATGTATAAGGTGGTCACCAAAATAATAGCAAACAGACTCAAGGAAGTTCTGAATGAGGTCATATCAGAAGATCAGAGTGGATTTGCTCCAGGAAGGTCAATAGCAGAAGGAATAATCATTGCTCATGAAACCATATACTCAGCTAGGAAGAATAAAGATGCTTGCATGGTGCTGAAACTGGACATTCTTAAAGCTTATGACATGGTAGACAAACAATTTCTCTTGGAAGTTCTGGGGAAATTTGGATTTGAAGAAAATTGGATTAATTGGATAAAAAGTTGTATCTCAATAGCCAAATTTTCTGTTCTAGTGAATGGGTCTGCACATGGATTCTTTCCTTTTGCAAGGGGGCTAAGATAAGGTGACACCCTCTCCCCCTTCCTGTTCATAATCATGGCAGAGGTATTGGGGAGAGGGATACAAAAGCTAAGAAGGGAAGGAAAATGGGTGAGAGTCCATGTGGAAAATGGTATGGAACCCACAACACATCTACAATTTGCAGATGACACCATTTTGATGGGGGAGGCTAGTAGAAGAGAAGCAAGGGTGATCAAGAAATTTCTAAATGATTGTTGTAGTGCATCAGGACAGAGTATTAATTGGGGAAAGTCAGAGGTCTTTTTCCTAAACACTCAACCAAGTCTTCAAAAGGATCTAGCCAAAATCCTGAACCTGAAAGTGGCAACATTACCAAGGCGTTTCTTGGGGATGCCCCTGTTTGTAAGGATAAACAAAAAGTGCTATTAGGAGAACTTGGTAAATAGTTGCAAGAACAAATTGGGAACTTGGAAAGGTAGGTGGTTGTCCTTAGTAGGAAGGTTATTAATGGTAAAATCAGTATTATCAGCCATACCGGTGTATTCAATGTCACGTTTAAAGCTACTTAAAGCAATGGAAGAATCCCTGACTCAAATTTTTAGGAAATTATTTTGGAGCGGAACAGGGGAACAAAACAAATTCCCATTGCTGGCTTGGGACAAGGTGTGCACACCCAAAGAGGCTGGTGGGGCTGGGATCAAACAACTAATGCTAATGAATCAAGCCATGGGGGCTAATTGGTATGGGACCTTCATACAAAAGGAGAGCAGAAATGGGTTAGAATTATGAGGAGAAAGTATCTAGATTTTGATGAACCATCCAAAATCCTTACCACAATGAATCCACCAAGAGGCTTTGCAATTTAGAACTTCATTTTGGAATGCAGAGACATTATATCTAAGCATGTAACTTTGGAGATTAGAGATGGAAATAGTGCATCCTTTTGGAATGATTCATGGTGTGGGAAACCCCCCATCAACAACACTCTGGGATTGGAATAAATTAAGGAAGAAACAACAAGTTTATGGGGGAACAAGGTGTCTAACTATGGCATGATAACTGACAACCAGGGGACCCTCGACTGGAGTTGGAATGATCTGCAAACCCTCAATGTGCCACAAGCATAAAAAGAGGCATTACCAATAATTCTCAAAGGCATACATTTTGTCCCATCCAATAATAAGGACATAATCAAATGGTGTGGGTCTTCCACAGTCACATACAAAGTGAAGTTCATATATAAGATTAAAAAAATGGCTATAGCAAGACAAGACTGGCCATGTAAGTTAATATGGGGGAAAAATGCCTCCCCAAAGCAGGAGTCTTTGCATGGATGACGATCCAAAAAGAATCCTCACGGAGGATAGATTAGCAACCTTTGGTGTTCAAGGACCAGGAAGATGTTCAATGTGAAAAGAAAATGAAGAATCTACAGATCATCTTCTTCTGACATGCCCTTATGCAAATGACTGCTAGAACAGGGTCAGGGACAAATTAAATCTACAATTCCCCATGCCAACAGATCTAGTATCCTGGTTCAAAATGTGGCCCCAAGGAGGTAACAAATTAGTATTTGGTGGAATATGGAAAATTACTCCATCCATTGTAATATGGAAATCTAGAAGGAACATAACAAAAGGATCTTCCAAGGGAAGGAGATGAACAAAGACAGGCTTTGAGATAAAATTGAGAGGGCCATAGTAGAACTAGTCAATGAAGATGCCCGATCCAGAGTAGGCAAGTAGAAAAATTTCACAAACTGGGATGATAGCCTAATGAAACAAATTGTTGGATTGAAACCACCACTACTTAGTGGAAACAACATGCCGCAGTCATCAAAGACAAAGAGAGCAAAAGTAGTATGGAAGGTTCGAAATAATGTTGGAACAAAATAAATTTCAATGGAGCTGCACGTGGGAACCCAGGGCTAGGAGGAGTTGGTTGTATTGCAAGGGATGTTCATGGAAAGACTCTAGTAGAAAAATCTATTTCACTAGGAGTATGCACAGACAATGAAGCAAAATTTAGAGCAGTAGCCATTGGATTACAGTTGGGTCTAGAATTGGGTGTGAAGGAGTTACACTTGGAAGGGGACTCTCTCATCACAGTCAATGCCATCCGTAGAGGCAACACTCTGAATTGGAAACTCAACCACTTGCTACAGAGCATCAAACCACTAGCAAGCAAATTTGAGGCCTTTCAAATAAGCCACACATACCGGGAAGGTAATGACAAGGCAGATGAGCTAGCAAAAAAGGCGTAAGAAAGTAACACGTAGGTGGAGGCTGGTATAAATCTGAAATCAAAGAAGAAGGCAACGGAAATACCGTAACAGTCGGCGGCTGAAGAAGCACTTAATAAAATAAGGACAAAATCTAAGCGGATTGGATTGACAAGACATGGGCTATCAATAGAAGGCAAGGAGAAAGATAGGTGAACAAATCCCAAGGTAAAGGAAATGAATGATGGCTAGCCCAATATCATGCATTTATTTCGTTCTGTATCAATAATGAGATGGTGGCGAGAAAACACGCTTCAAAGGGCATGACCCCTAGAAAGCTCATTATGAGGAAGTAATGCCATCATTGTTAAAAGGCCTTGGCTAGTGCTAGCTTAGACAAAATGAAATAATGCCACTCTCAGAAGGAAAGAGAGCACATAAGGAGCTGTGTAAAATGGTTCAAGTCTGAGCATCAGAGAGGTGGTGTGAGCGACTGTAGCAGTTTCAATGGAGATCCCACTATACTTGAACACAGTGAAGCAACAACAATCCTTCGTAAGCAAAATTACAGACAAAAGATTGCAGGGGTTGCTACCCTTTTCTCACCCATTGGTCCTCTAAGCAACCAAGAAAGTTCTGGGCCCAAAATTCTTGAGGGCCTACCACAGATTCAAGTCGAACTCAGAAATCCCGACCATGTTCCTAGCTGTGCTTCTGCACATGGGTGTATCCAAGGAGAATAGGAAGAAACTCATGTAGATGGTTTTCATCCACACCTGGTTGGGACACATTGATGCGACCTTGGATAATGTGGACGGAAATAAGAAAATCCCAATGCCCCAAAATTATTACATGATTCGCATGAGTAGAAGGGAAATCATGAAGCTCCCTCTGATTCAAACCATTGACCTAGAGGGGTTCAAGAAATTGTGGGACGAGCAAGAAAGGAACATCTTCTTCCTACTCAGAGTGGCTAAATTGGTGAGAAACCTTCCACGGGATTGGGCAATGAGGTCTGTGGAGGATGAACGACTTGTGGGCGAGATTGTGGTAGGAGATGACGATGACTGGGACTTTGGTACTAGAGAAGAATAGTGTCAGGATGACAACATAGACCCTGAGCAAAAAGTAAAAGGCCTGGCCCATCAGAACTGCGGAGCAGATTGTCCAGTGGTGGCAAACTACACAACCTTCATGAGGAGGACAAAGTCAGACGACGATGAGGTTTGATCAAGGCTGATTTGGTAAAGGTTCTTCTATGATACTGTTATAAAAATAGTAATCAGGGTATAGTCTACATAATATAGGAGTCAGTCCCAGGATAGATGGTGTTGCTTGTGTTTGAAGCCAAGCCCTTTTGTAATGGGAAAATATGAATATCTAGTACTACTAGGAGGATTAGGGTGGAAATTGTGAAGGCCATTTTGTCATAAAAAGGTTTGCAAGGAAGTTTTTTGATGATTGGAACTCATGTAACCTCAATTTTTGAAGAAATATAGGGTGTTGCCCCTTAGCAGTGGTTTAACTAGCAAAAAAAATAAAATAGAAGAGGCCCCTTGGTGGTTGGGTGATGATGATTGGATAGTTGGCCATGGGTTGAGGTGGAAAAATTGGTAGAGTGGTTGAAAGTAGAGAACATTGTGGTATGAGGTATAACCCCCCTACTTGGTGGTAATTGGAGGAAAACATTGATAACCCCCTAATAAATGATCTAGATGCCTGCTAAATATTAACTATTGAATAAAATATGAAAAGCTATCATGTAAAAATATCAGAGCACTGAACGATCACCAAATATGCCAAATAACTAGAGTCAAGAGTTGAATGATAGAGCTAAGTGCAACAATGACATACATAATTTTGCAACTATACATATTTATATATATTCATATGATTGTATGAACTTTTTAGATGGAAACTAATAACCCCAAAAGAACTAGTCTTTGATTTTAGTTTTTTGATAGTGAATCTTAGGGTTTTGACACCTTTTGGACTCATTTGTGAGGTATACTTTGCACCAAGATACATTAGTTACAATCTCATGGCTAAACATATTAAAAAAAAGAGAAGCACTTTGCTGATTTAGAGCTTTGATACCATGTTCAAGTAATGAAGAAACCCACTAGTACACCAATCTATCAACAAATCAAAAACACCTTGTACCAAAGAGATTTGCAATAAAAAATTACTATATTTCCACTAACAAATGAATTATAAAATAATATAATACAATGTGATGACCTTGTTATGTAGGCAATGATAAAAACCCTAAGACGTACTGAGATCATGTCATGTGTCTAAATCTTATGAAATGAGACAAAATAAAATGACCTAAGTAAGCTTAAGAGACAAGGTGTAAATATGTCCTCAAGTGCAACTAGCTAGATAAACTACCTCATTAACACCAACACAATCTTTATAATCAACTTGTTCTTGTGGATTTAGGTATTTTCTTATATTGTTATTTTGTACTCTATATTGTTTAATCTTCGACAATTCTTTTTTGGACTTTGGTCCTTCACAACCTTTGCCACTATCTTTTCTATTATAATTTTCCTTTATTAGTACTTTCCTTTAGGCAAATACTATTGCAACCACCATAATTTCTTATCTGGTTATTAATCTTTATACCTACCAACCAATTGTGTAGTATGGTTTTAAATATCCAAAGTTCATGTTTATTTTGACTAGTGTAGACATGTACATTTTTCACTAAAAAATATCCCAATATTTTTTCTATAATTCTATTGGTTAAAAAGTTTGGGGTCTTATTCTAGGCTTCATGAGAATAAAAATAATTTAATTAATTATATTTATACCATCACCTAGCTACTCTGTCTTGTACTATTTTAAAGTGTAGAATAATACATCAATAGAATGATGACAACATATCAATGTTATTTCACTGTGTGTCAAATTTTGCTTATGATTTAAAAAATTAATTGTGTATGCATAATTAATGGTAGTTTTTATAGCCAGAGAGTACTAGAATTAATTTATTCTCTTACTGCATCAAATCATACTTGTATATGTAATGAAAAATTCAAATTACTTTTATTTATACTATATGTCAAGCTTTATACAGTCAAACCCACTACATACAAAAGCTCTTCACCATGCACCAAGGCACAAGGGCCCATGATTGGTGTTACATAATTACTAGGCTATCCAATACTATACTCCCATTATAGAGAAAACCCACATCAATTATATGTTGGGCGCTCCACTACAAAGATGCCACAGGGTGGGCCATAATTGATCTTCTAGTCCATGTGAAGCTCTATAGAGAATTACATTTTTGTGACCAAGAAAAGTGACCCCATTGATGAAGTGATATAGAAGACATGTTGCAGAGAGCTATTACTCCACATACAATGCATACACAATGGGGAAACTTCATAACAAATGAGTATTAACTACTAAACATCTAATAATAGTGCTTGGGATAAAGGGGATCTAATGGACAATATGCAACAATTGATAAAGTTGCATGCAAAAATAAAATTAGTCATTGAGAGGTAGCATTACACTACAAATAAAGGGATGCTAGGTCATAATGGTAGATGTATCTTTAAAATGAAAGTGTCAATTTTTTTTAGGTCAATTGGCTTTGTGTGTATTACAAATTTTATGATCTAGGTTTCAAATTTTTTCTATATTTGTGTTGAGTCTATCTATTTATCACTCAATTCAATGGTAGGCACTAAGGTGGCCCTAGATCAATGGAGGAGTATATAATGCATAAAACAAACTAATCACCTTTTAGTTTGGTCACTAACAAAGTTTGTAGAGTCTAGCTTCAAAAACAACTCATGTGCCTTATGCATAACGTTAAGCATAATCAACCCTTATAGCCAAGCTAATGACCATTTGAGGTCAATGGGTAACAAGAGAGCAATAAGCCCTTCCATTAATTGTTGGCCTCAAATTGACCATTAACTTAGTTATAATTAATTTGAATGTGTTAAAACTACGATAAAAGACTTAAGCAATTATTTAGACCAGGATCAAATAATTATTTTATTTTATTTATATTATTTACTTCATTTTTATTTCAAGAACTATTTTTTTTAAGATTGCAAGAATTGGATAGCCCCTTATACATTGTAGTGCACTTGGTAAAATTATTTCAAGAACTATTTTTATTCTTAAAAATTATTTTATTTTATTTATATATTTTAATTAATTTATTTTTATTTAATTACACACTATTTTTTATTTACTTAAGAGTTATATTATTTTTGTTTATAATTATTTTATTTTATTTATATATTTTTATTTAATTACACAATATTTTTTTATTTACTTAAGAGTTATTTTATTTATTTTTATAATTATTTTATTTTATTTACTTAAGAATTGTTTTGTTTATTGAATTTTTATTATATAAATATATTTTAATACAAATACAATATAATTAAAATTTATATTAATTGTTAGAATCATTAATTTAATCTAATTATTTTAATTATTTTGTTATCTTAGAGGTGTCTCCGGCTCATAACATTGCGACCCTATTGTTGAGTCAATCCAGGCAAACCGAAACTATTGCTGAGTTAGTCTAGCAAACCAAAACTAATCCTTTGGGGCACACAAAACCAAGTAGTGGCCCCACACAATGTGTGACTAGGTAAGTTGAGGTTTGAACCTGTGTCAGCTGACCATGTCTTTCAACGACTCAACCAACCAGTCTATACTTTGGGGGCTTAAATTTTTCCACACAATGCGTGGCTAGGTAAATCAGGGTTTGAACCTACGTCAGTTGACCATGCCTTTCAATGACTCAACCAACCGGTCTATACTTTGGGGGCTTAAAATTTTTGGTGTGTTAATACCAAGGTAAAAAATCTCCATTGTTGATGCATAGAGAGCGACCTCACAAAGTTTGAATTTTGGTTGTTGACCCTACAAGCAAAAAGCCCTACCATTTCACCAAAAAATCCCCTAAACTATTTTAATTTAAAAAATATTATTAAAATTTTTTAGTCATTTATTAAATGACACTTGATCAATACTATAAACAATTTATATAACCGTGTTAAAACTACAGTTAACCCCAAAAACAGAAGGACTTTTATGTCTGAGGAGCTCATTCAAATGCGTTAAACTTAGAGTTTGTTTCATTTAATTTGGGCCGCATTAGAACGTGGAAAAGCATTTGATCGACGGGGATTCCCAGGCATTCTTTTAAGGTGGTTGGGAGTGTAGAAAGAAGAAAAAATGCTTCAGATTATATCGCTCTGATCGCCCGGATTCCAAAGCCATGGAAATGTTTCCATACCCTTTTTTCCCTTGTGTATAGTGGTGATTGCTGCTCATCAAACATAAGTTTTTCTGTAAGCTAATGGTTTCTAGCTGAGCAAGGGTTCGATTTGCGGAAAGTGTTCTCAGGCGAGTTGGTGGATTTGTTTCCGCTTTGTTTTGCTATAGATTGTGTTTTTTAATTTTCCGCAATTTATTGTTTAGTGCATTTGTATGAGAGTGTGGCAAATGTAGGCTTCAAAGGTTTAAACAATATTTTTTTAATTGCTTTTTTTAAAGAATATTTTCTTTTAACCTTCTGGATGATGGTCATGGTCGAAACCCGTTTGAGGCACAGGTCTGCCACTTTGCTCCTTGGGGTAACGTTTCTTTAGTAGTAATGGACGGGATTTAACTGTTGTATGTTTTTCTGTTTCAAAAACTGCGTATATTGTTCCTGATTTCAGTGTTTTTCTAATGTTTATTTTAATACATACGACTCTATTGAGAAGACATTGCCATTTTTGTTTGGCAACGGTTATAGTTCGAGTTCCTTCTTTTTGGAGGTTATGTGAGATATTGGCTTTTTCCACTAACTTTCACATGAAATGAAATTTTTTAATGATGTCCACAATACCAAGCGGTCCATGAGATCTAATAGTGGAATTGTGTCAAGACCAACAAAAGTTTCAATAAAAAACCGACAGCTCCTATTTCTGGCTGCCCCCTATTTTTTTTGTTGATCATGGTTCTTCTGCTATAGATTTTGATCAAATAATCTGCTGTTTTAGCTATTTATTCTTCTTCGAACAAAGTTGTCAAAGATTCTACTTCTAGAGTATTAACGTAATTGATTCATATGCCCTCCTATGCTGTACACTCTATGATGTAATGCCATTCTATTTCCACTAATCATGGGGTGTAGAGATGACTAACCTTGTCAGCCCACTCCTCTTAGGGTGTTTTCTACCTCCTAGTTTCACACTTGAGATGGTATGAGCCAGTTCTTAACTGGACTATTAACATTTTAGCTTTCCATTTTATATCCGCCTCTACGTAGTGCTTTTGCTCATGGTCACAAGTGAGATTAAATTGCTTGACATAATATTTTAGTTTTTGCCCAAGTTGTTTTTGTCCACATGACTGCTTTTAT
This sequence comes from Sequoia sempervirens, assembly GCA_007258455.2. Lineage (NCBI taxonomy): Eukaryota > Viridiplantae > Streptophyta > Pinopsida > Cupressales > Cupressaceae > Sequoia > Sequoia sempervirens. The sequence goes on from VDFB02047397.1 coordinate 86,724,782, forward strand.
TTTCTCTCTCACAAACCTTTCTGCATTTGCATTCAGACACTCTCGCATGTTAATTCCCCATTTATTCATCCATTTGGAATTTTGCTTCATCCACGTGTTCTTTCTTCTATTTGACTTTTCCTCTGCTGTTATTTTGGGCCAGTGGTGTCCTTTCATGTTCTCTATTCTCTTCAAATATCCTAGCAGCCGAATCATTGCTGCTGCTTCAACTGGAAAGACTCCAGTTTTGGCTAAGATGATCTTGTAGGGACCGTGACTTTATTTTGAAACTACTTGTGATTAACTGTCTTTGTTGCCATTCTATTTGTCTCCATTTCAATATTGGCATGCTACTCCCCAAGCTTCACAACCATACAACACCAGTAGTGTAACAAGCAGCCCAATAATATGTTCTTTTTATTCCAATCCCATTGCTCAGCTGATCTGCATCTGTTTTGAATCATGTATAGAGCTTGCCATTCCCCTCGTATTCTCCTGTCCTACAAATCTCCTAACCAAGGTTGCTTTGAAAATCAAGGCCCAGTTATTTGTATTAGTTTTTACCACTTACAAGGTTCTTCCTTCAAACTCTAAAGTCATTTACTTCTTTTTTCTTCTCAAGGTAAAGATCATGACGTTAGTTTTGCCAATGTTTGCTTGCATTTCCATATCTTGATAGAATAGCTCTAGGGCTCTTAGGTGGTCACGTAGACAATGTACCATTTTTACCATTAGAATGATCATCTGCATAGAGCGATAACTTTATCACAAATGTGGCATCCGTGAACACCCCCACCACTTGACTTGTCTATCCACTCCTCTAACTTGTCTATGTATAGCCCACACAAGTGAGGGACAGTGCTCACCTCTTTTCGACATTGATGTTACTCCCAAAACATTCTGACAGGCCTTTCTTTGCTCTGATTTTGGCTTGGACCCGATCATAAAGCCTATGGACTGCAGCCCTATTTTTTTTTCTGGTATTCCCAATTCTTCTATTCTGCCTCAAATTTTGCTTCTAGGCACTGTATCAAATGCCTTTTTGAAATTAACCAAACAACAAAAACCTCTGGTATTCTCAACTTTTTGTTTTGGGTTTTAGAAATACGTGGTTTTATTTTTGCGTTGATATATTTCTTTTAAATGACATGGGCTTGTAAGACGATTTTATTCAGAGGGCATACAGCAAAGTGGGCTTTATTTTGTTTTCAGGTTTTTAAATTTTTATGATGATTTCTTTGTGTAGCTATATATTCCAGTAAGGCTGTTTGACTTAGAAGCCATAGATGCTTCTGTTTTTGTTGGCCTCATAGCTAGCTATTCCCTTTTTTTGGGGGGATTATAAATAGGGCAATTCTACAAATTACAAGAATAGCTACACTGTTTCCTGGGTTTTGTTCTTCTTTCAGACCATAGATCTGGTCAGTGGCCTCAATTTTAACTTTTATTGCCTATGCGATTATGGATGTACTGTCAAATGATGCTATTTTGTGATCTTTTCGAGGCATTATTCCTTTGCTGATCCTCCCTCTCAAGGGAAAAGTACAGTGCTGTAGGCAATTTGGTTTTTTGGCTCATGTAATGAAATTGATTTCATATTTAGTTTACTTTTGGGTCCAGTGCTTTGTTTTAAGCCTGGGTTGCGTGTTTAGCTGTACAATTCATGTTTTTTTCATCCGGGTAATTTTGATAGAATCTTCACAGAGCAGCAAGTAGCAGAGTTAGGCTCTTCCCTAGATATCAAGCTGTCTGATGCTGGATGTTCTTTACAATGCTGTGATGGGGTGTGATCATTTACCGATCTAAATTTCCTACCTCTCTTTTCAATGCCTTATGGGTTTTAATGATTAGACATATTGAACATCTTTATCTCTTGATTTTCTCTAGGGATGGCAGGATTGTGTTTTAGGACCTTTGGCCTTAACATCTTCATAGCCTTGAGTTGCTTTAAGATCATCAGCTAACCTTGTGTTTCCATGCAGCTGCATTGCTGATATATTTTAATCGATGCTGCTGAGATAATCCCAGTGCTCATTAGTTAGAAGCATTTTCAGAGTTTCTACAAACAAGGTGTTGTCAATGTGTAGAAAGTTGGATTCTTTCCTTTTTAATAATGTCTTTAAGGTTTTGGCGTCTACTTTGAAAGCCCCTTACGGTTTGTTTCACCACAGTCAAATCCTGCAAATTTGGAGACTGTAGATTTTCTACATTCAGACCATTTTCCAGGTTTGGAATGAAAATAATGCTAAGGAACATTCAACTACCCAAATACTTATTTTATTTTTATGTGTAAATCTTCTACTCAACCAAGTAAAGATGTATCTCTTCTTCTTAACAATCAACATATCGCAATTCTTAGTCTTATCATCTTAGCTAAAATTTGATGATGGAATTTGTGACCAAATGCAATTTGTTTGCCTTGGAGCATTCCTAATATTTCAGAATGAGCAGATTTGAGTATTTCGAGGCTGTGAAAGTTTGTATGCATGATGGTACTTTTTGTTTTGTATTTACTATTTGGTTTGCTGAAATTGTTTCATAAAACCATAAGTGAGATCAAATTTATTCCTTTTTAACTTTCAATAGATTATGACTAAGACTTCCTCTTCACCTTTTTAAATTTGCTTTGTATTTGATAACAAACTTCATCTTGAACCTTTTATATATTATCATACTTCCCAAGCCATTCTTGGATATTTGTTTTCCTCTCATAGGCACAATGTCTCCATTTATTTTTCATCTTATTTTTTTAGGAAGGACCCTTTCTTGCAATATTGTTGAAAACTTGATGTAACTTTTCTGTTCAACATAAAATGCATTTTCTTAAAACAAACACAAAAAAAGTACAATCGAGTTAGTAATATGAGCTCTTAGTAAATCCGCAAAGCTCAAAACCTGTAATAGTTGTGTGTGCAAATAAACACAAAGATACTCAAACATAACAATTCTTCATTGTAACAATCTTGCACTCTATCCTGCACATCTATGCAGAATAATCTCTATTGACTATTAATGAACTCTTGACCATTTTAAAAAACCTAGGGATCTCTAAAGATACATTAGCACATTAAAGATTAGAACATTGAATCTTACGAAGAAACCTTGAATCTTGGTTTGATATAAAACTTTTGAGGCAAACCAAGTGTACCTACTTATTTTAAAATACTTCAACTCAATCCTTGTCTGTCAGTGCCTTTTTGAACACATCTTTTTAAACCTATCAATCACCACGAAGAGATGGTCATGACTCATGTCCTTTCTTTCTCACAGGCAAACCACCTAGAAAATCCATTGATATACTCTCCCATTGGCATGATGAGATTGAAAGTGGCTGATGCAAATCTAGTTCCAATTATTTGAGGCAAACCAAGTGCACCTACATATTTTAAAATAGTTCAACTCAATCCTTGTCTGTCAGTGTCTTTTTGAACACGCATCTTTGTAAACCTATCAATCACCACAAAGAGATAGTCATGCGCTTTCTTTTTTACAGGAAAACCACCTAGAAAATCCATTGTTATACTCTCCCATTGGTACAATGAGACTGGAAGTGGCTGATACAAACCTAGTTCCTATTATTTGTCTTTTTAGCATTGCATAACTTACAGCTTCAAACAAACTTAGGAACATCACTTTGCATATATGGGCAATGGATATACTGCTGCAAATTGGATATGGTTTTTTTATGACCATCTTTGAGGTGCAAGACTCTCTCAAAAAGACTAACTCCTATATTTTGGAACACACAACAAACCTAACTTGAGGAGCAAACTGTTCACTTTAAATCAGCATTAGGAGTAAATTCATCTTTCTTACCTTCCTTGAGCTGCTGATATAGCTCTCCAAAATCTTTGTTATGCTCATAATCCTCTGCATAAACTCTCTTGCAAAGGGTTCAAGAAGAGATTAAGTAGCAATCACGCTGTCTACAATGGTGGCCTTGACAACAAATCAACAAGCTTATTGGTTACGTGTCTGTTATATTTTATGGCCAAGCAGAATTGTTGAAGAAACCCCATCCACTTGGAATGGTGTGTTTGCTGGAGCCTCAATTGTGCTTTCAAATATTGCAATGTTTGGTGGCCTGTGTTTACGATGGTCTCTTTGCCCAATAAACAATGCTTCCACTTTTTCACGATGTGCAGCAACACACAAAGCTCTTTTCATATGTGCAACGTCTGAGAACAAATCCCTGAAAAATTCCAAATGATAGCATGCCTGCTTACGTCCTTGCATTAGGACAACTCCCATGGCATAGTGACTAGCATCCATCTCCACCTCAAACAACTGTTGCAAATTTGGAAGAGCCAACATAGGTGCATTGCTGATTTTCTTCTTCAACACCTCAAAGGCTTGATGTCGCGTACCACCCCATTTAAAGCTCTTTCCACGATCTATTATTGCATGTAAAGGTGTTGCTATAGAATATGCCCTAACAAACTTCCTTAAGTATTGAGCTGCCCCAACAAAGCTCCTTGTTTCAATGATGCTTGTGTGCTTGGGCCAATTCACTATGACCTCTACTTTTGCTGGGTCTAGACAAATCACGATATCTCCAACAACATGACCAAGATAAACCAAACTTTGATTTGCAGATTAACCCTTCTTACCATTCAATCGAAGCTTGTCCTCCTTCAAAATTAGAAACACTCTAATTATGCAAGATGCTCCTCATATGTTCTGCTGAAAACAAGAATGTCATCCAAGTATCTTGTTATGTTTGGAATGAAAGAGAATCATGTTTTGTTTCAGGTTCAACTCCAATTGACTGTTTGAGGTTGGATACAGCAACACTAAGCTCAAGTTTTTGGTACTTGAAAGTTGGGATCCACCAAAATTCATTTGGACTCTAGTTCTCTAGTACCTAGATGCAATTTGTCCTGAAATTTTCAGAATTGATTTTAGGTGTGAAAGGGGTTCGGGAGTCACTATAAATCGGTCCAAAACTTGGGATAAGGCTGATAATCAAGGCAAATGGTTCTAGAACACACCTAGGGGAGTGGTCACTAGAATGAATGATCATGGCTACATCTTCATCCAACTTGCAGAACCTCACTTCTCCTTCATCTATATCTTTGTCCCCTTCTTGTGCCATTCTGCATACTGCATTGTGCTCTGTCGCTCTCCTGGGTACCTATTGTAGGTTCAGAAATGCTCAAATTTTCACTTTCACTAGATTGTGTAGTGGGCATAAACCTACTTTCCCACCAAAGGATTGTATTTGATCAAGTTTCAGTTGTCGTAAACTTGCTTTGTTACCAATCTGATCCATAAATTCAGTAGGATACTCCCAAACAACTCATCAAGAACTAATTCTTAACTTTGGCTTTTCACAACATCCCCATAACATCTGTTCTTAGTGCTATTGGTTGTATAACACTTATATATATGAATTTGAATTCATACAACATAACACAGAGCACGGAAACATTAAATAACAGTAATAAACTGCATGATAATGATTGCACAACGGTTTTGACTTGGGGAAACCCTAAACAAGGGAAAAAATGCAACTAGAGGGGGCAAAAACTCCTCATCTCCACTATTGAATAGTCAAGTTATAATGTAGTAAAGTCATACATTGGCCAACCAAGCTCCACTCTCATGAGCAAGAGCTTTTACAACCTACAAAATATTGTGCAACTCCAGAAACCTTGCTCAACAATGACAGTGACTTGCAAAAGCCTTTGTTCCAAGAGAAAACATGGGTACCAACCTTTGCTCCATGTTCCAATCTGCTTCTTATAGATTCCTTCGCATCCCTTTGGAGTACAAACACGCAAAACAATGCCATGAAGTCAAAAGGAATATTCAAAACCCTTCACATTCCAACCCCACCTATCTTGTAATGAATTCAATGGTTCTGCTAAAGGGGGGACACACATTTTCTATAGTTTACACAAGTTTGCTAGGACATTAGCATAGTTTGCTGTGGTACAAGTTTGTTTTCCATCTATGCCAAGTGATGGATGTGCTAAAACTCAAAAACCAAGGCCTTTTGATACCTGCATGCAACTCTGTCTTTTCCTTAGGATTTTATAGTTCATTCAAAGTCTTCAACAACCCTGCAAAGGAACAATAGTTTGATCATGATGTAAAATCAAGAGAACCTCAATCATCCTCAAGATCCTCATGATGCATGAATGGATTGAGAGAGCCAGAGGTTCTCAAATGTACGAGAGTTTAATCAATTGAGTTGGAGATATCAAAGTTTTATCTTTTTCAACATGACAAATTTGGTCAGGGTTATTATTGGCTGTGACTACACACCTGTTATTCTGAATAAACTTGAGATTATGATGGATCGTGGAAGGTACAACACCCATAGCATGAATCAAAGGAGGCCCTAAAAGAATGTTGTACACTAAAGTGCTATGCATCACATTGGAGATTGTATCAAGTTTGATTATCCCAAGAGTAATAGGTAAAGTGACAAAACTAAGGGATTCCCATATCACAATGTCAAATCCTATAATTGTTACCTTGGATTTAAGGGGATCAGAGTAATCATCTTGGACCATATCTAATTTTGTTTTGCTATAAATGTTTAAATCTAATCCGTTGTCCACTAAATCTCTTTAAACTCTAAGATTGCCATAACTAACCATAGTAATTAATGGTCTATATTCTTAGTCACATTGGGAGATAGTAACTCATGTTGTGCAAATAGGATTTTAGTTTTATCTTGGAGAATAGGCCCAAATATTAAGACTATTTCATTGTAGTAATAGCTGATGGAACCATGATGAATGTGAAACCTTCTTCAAAATGTTTCTCTATGTTTTTGAGGAATGCATCAAATTCCAAAGGGAAATTTTAGTGGGGTCATAGTTGAGCATGTTCATCATACTTGGTATTTGTCTTCCGATATAAATGCCTAATTGTAGAATAGTTCTGTGGTGTAACTTAGGCATGGAAAGTAGGAATAGTATTAGGCTTAGTGTGGGAGGTAACATGTAATGTCCCCTACTTGGAGTATGCCTGAATTTGCCTTAAGGGACAATTATACAATCTAAAATTGTTTAACAAGTAATATTTCATGGCAATTTATATAATAGATATTGAACTTAAGAATAAATGAACTATTAACATTTATGAAATAATGAAATAACAACTTAAACTTGAATCTAATCTATAGACTCCTTTCCAATAACCAATCATGGTAGGGATGGGTGAGAAACGCATGATAGGGCGCTAGAAGAGGAACATCCAACCAAGACAATTCCTTCATCTTAGGGACCTCCAACCAAGACAATCCCTTTTAGGAACATCCAACCAAGACAATGAAGAGCACACAGGAAATATTGAGAGGGGGAGGTGAATCAGTATTTCAACTTTTTAAAACTTAAAACAATATGTAACTGAAATCAAAACAGCAAGAGCAATAAAGAACAAGTTGAACACAAGTTTTTCACGTGGAAAATCCTTTTGGGTAAAAAACCATGACAGATCAATAGCTTTCATTAACCGAATTGGCACCAACCCATATTACATAAGTGAGCACCAACTCATTCAGAGCACTGACTCTCTTGAAGCACCAACTTCAAATATCTGAAGCACCAACTTCAGTTTGTGTACCAATCCAAAAAAAAAGGTTTAACACCATGCAACAACTCAAAAATGTTGATCCCAAACACCATTCAACGCTACACTTGAGAGGCTTAACATGCAGATGAAATCAATTCCAAAATCTCAGACCTCAAGAAGAGCATAAACCTTTCTTAAATTGCCCAACTTCTGCACAAAATTAGTATAACCAGACTTCATCTGAACACAACTCATGAAACTTTTTAAAAAACTGTTATACTATCTCATCCTAGCATCCACCTTCATACTTGAACAACGCTGATAAGATTATCTAACATCAGAAAGCCAAGAATGGCCCGAAATCTTTGAAGATACCAAAAATGATTACCGTCCAGCTAACAACTTTTCAGAATACCATCTTTCACTTCAATTGTTCACTCATAGAGTCTCAAAAAACTCATGTAGCATCCTCCATAGACTTATTAAATTAATATTTAGATAGTTTATTAATGGTCAATATTGTAATATATTAGATTAGATTGTTTCTATTCTTTGTCTTTTTTAGAAACATCGATATTTTTTATTTTAGAAACTCTATCTATAAATCTCTATAAAGAGCCTTTGTCTTTTTCATATCATCAAGATTTTACCAAAACATGGTATCAAAGCTAGTCAAGCGGGAAAACTGATTTTTTTAAATTTAATTTATTTATTTTTTATTATTATTATTATTTTTTTTCTGGTGCTCTTCATATTTTTTTTTTGGCACTCATTGGCACGAGATTTTTTCTATTTGAGTTGTGACCTTTTGAAAATCGCGGGTTCCAGAATTTGAATCGTGTCATTTCGTGTTTTGTGGGTTTATGCTTGTGTTTTGGTGCGCGACCTTGTGAAGATTCGTGAAGGTTTTTGTTATTTTTTTCGATTGCAAAAAATGCGAGATCGTGGGCACATCTGAGTTACTGCTCATGTTTCTTCCCGACGTCATTTTGTTGAAGATCATGGGCCTTTTTCTCTGTTGTGTTAGGGCAAAATTGTGACTTCATCTTGACGGATCTGTAGCTTGGTTCTTGTGTGGTTTTTGTTCTCCTCCTGGCCGTGTGACCTCCCACATTTCTGGGCGATTTCTAAATTGCGTTTTTTTGCATTTTTTGGACACCATTTCATGCATAGAAAATTTGTTTTCTTTTTCTGATTTCTGTGTCGTGATTTGCTTGTGAAAGATGGCCTCTTTGTCCCACATTATGTTGGAGGGTAGTCAGAAATTCAACGGCCGCAACTACAACACTTGGAAGCAACGTATGATGACCATATTTGAGTATCGGTGCCTTGACCAGATTGTTCTGGGCAACACTAAACGTCCTTCAATGGCAGGTTCATATTAGGACAAATTCGATGAGCAAAATCGGGAAGCCGTGATGCTTATTAAATTGTCGGTCACCGATGACCAGTTGCCTCAGGTGCTGTCTGGCAAAACAGCTAAAGAAATCTGGGATCTTTTGAAAGATCTTCGTGAAACATCCAACAAGAGCCGAGTGTTCTTTTTGAAGAACATGTTCTCCATCATGATGGATGAGAAGACAACTCTGTAGGAACACTTGACAAAAATCAAGGACATCTGTGATCAACTAGAGGCTATTGGTCGGAAGATGGAGGAGGAAGATATGGTAGTCATCACTCTGAAGAGTCTACCAAAGTCTTATGAGCACTTTATTGAGACACTCAACATTACCTCAACTAATGTTGACAGTTGATTTGAAGCTTCCAGAGCTTTGCACCAAACTTTTGTAGCAGGATCGATGGAGACAACAGTTTGGTAGTAGTGCCAGTTCATCCTCCATGGAACAGGCATTTCCTGCCAAGACATTTCAGAAGAATAAGGCATAAATCAGCCCTCTCAGCAGACCAACCAAGTTTAATCCCAGGACTCTTTCAAGAAGAAGAACATTCAGTGCAATTATTGCCAAAAATATGGCCACATGAAGAAAGATTGTCAGAAACACTTGGCTTTTGAATAGTCCAAGCAAGGAGAGTCTAAACCTAAAGCCCATGTTGCAAAGCACATTGAGTAGAAGGAATTTGCATTCTATGCCTTTATGGCCAAGAGTCTAGCAGATCCTGTTAAATCCTCTGCTTGGTATATTGATTTAGGTGCATCTCGACATTTCACTCATCATTGAGATTGGTTCATTGAGTACACGCCATTTAGAGATTTTTGTTATCTTTGGAGGAGGCGAAGAGTATACCGTTGTCGGAAAGGGCAATGTGCAGATTCATTTTGGTGGGAAAAATTTAATATTTCTCAATGTATACTTTGTACCTGGCATGGAGCTAAATTTACTTTTAGTCGACCAGATCATGCGTCACTCTCCTCAACTAGATATTGTTTTCAGCATACATACATGCAACATTGTTGATAGAGAGACTCGCAGTACAGTTGTTCAAGGACTTGAGGATCATGGGCTGTATAGACTTGTTGATTCTGGTGACTCTCAAGAGCACGCTATGGCAGCTAGGAGCACTTCCATCAGCAACCTCTGGCATCAGCGTTATGGGCACCTAAATATGCATTATCTTTCTCAGCTATCTAGAGATAATTTGGTTGGTGGTCTACTTGCGATTCAAACTCAGAATCATGGAGTATGCGAAGCTTGTCTGGAAAGCAACATCGGACTCCATGCTCAGATGGTGGCACATGGAGAGCTTCCAAGGTATTACAGTTGGTTCATGCTGATGTATGTGGACCAATGAACACTCCTTCAGTTACTGGTTGCAGGTATTTTCTGTTATTTGTTGATGATTTTAGTAGAAGAATGTGGGTGTATTTTCTTAAAAACAAATCAGAGGTGTTCAGTATATTTCAGCAGTTTAAGGTTTGTTGAGAAAAAGTCAGGCTCTCAGATAGTAACTCTTAGGTTTGATAATGGGGGGGAGTTCTGTTCTTTTAACTTCTCCAGTTTCTGTGCTACACATGGCATTAAGTGCCAACTTACCACACCCTACACCCCTCAGCAGAATGGTGTCGTTGAGCGTCGCAATTGCACCATTACTGAAATGGCTCGTTCTATGTTGGAGCATAAAAATGTCCCTAAGAAATTCTGGGCTAAAACAATTTACATTGCAGTTTATCTTTTGAACCGGTCTCCTACTTATCTCGTTAAGAAGATGACTCTTGAAGAAGCCTGGTCTGAACGCAAGCCTAAGATCAGCCACTTGAAAGTTTTTGGCTCTACTACTCGTGTGGATTCCAGATGCCAAGCACACTAAGTTGGATTCCAAAAGCCAGAAACTTATGTTCACTGGTTACAGTGAGAATCATAAGGCGTATAGGCTGATTGATGTAGATACAAATCGTCTCATCTTCAGTCGTGATGTTGTGGTTGATGAAGCTAGTGGGCCCTTCTATCTGTCTTCTCCTTTTGTGAGCCCTGAGGATCAGTCTCTGAAGGCTTTTGATTTGGGTGTTTGTCTTCCCCTAGCTCCACCTGATGGGAGGGATTTTGCAGTTGTGCAGGCACCTCAACAGAATGTTCCACCACCCACCTCTCCTCAGGACAATTTGGATCCTACTCCAACTGATTTTGTTCCAGCTACCCCTGGTGATGTTGTTCCTCCTATTTCTGATGTTGGTACTTCTACTCTCCGACCTAAATGGTGGGCTAAAACCATAGGTGATCTTCATGATGATGAATTGATTGAGGGTAGATCTTCTCGGAAAAAGAGCAAGCAACAAAATACAGTTAACAAGGTTACCCCAAGTTTCCGGGACGGGGACGGCAGGGGACGGCGGGACGAGTCCCCAAGTTTCCGATTTTTGAGGCCAAAATTAGGGACGACAGGGGACGACTATATAAAAATATAGGGAAAATTTAAAAAATATAGGAAGATTTTAAATATTCAATAGATAACATGAATAAGGCATGCATAATACACATTATAGAACATTAATATATAACATTTGTGTTCAACATTATGCCAATACTCAATACGCATTCAAAATTAACATACACGAATCATGAAACAACCTCCAAGTTATAATTTATAAACTTATATGAAAATGCCCAAAGGCTACATTGCTGCCATATAGTTTTAAAGTTTGCTATGAAAATCAAAATACAATATTGTATGTCAATAATGAATACAAAATAAACAAAGAGCACTGCTGCCCCTAATCATCTTTTATAACCGCATCAAAATCAGAGTCATCCTCTGAGTCACTGCCACTGTAATGCTCCTCCTCAGCCAATGGGACCCCAACCAAGCCCTCAGCTATCTCCTCCTCATCTACTTGAGCCGCGTCCTCGGGATCAATATCCCACCATAGAGCTGGAGTCTGTCGATACTTTGGAGTTTGCCGATCTTGAAGCCGAAGAGCACTATGAACGACTACTAGCTTCTCCGCTCGTCTAGAGGTAAGTCTATTCCTCTTGAGGGAGTGGATAAAGCTATACGTAGACCAATTCCTTTTTGTAGCAAAGGAACTAGCAACCTGTGCAAGAAGGCGAGTGCCAAGTATCTTTAACTGCGGTGTATCTCTCCCATGATAGGTCCACCATCCAATAGGGTTTGATTGAGCTAATATAGCTCTATCCAACCTCACCTGTGGTTTACTCAAGTTTGGGCCATTAAGATTAGCAAAGTATAGAAATTGTGACCGAAGTAGTGAAGCTTGCTCTGGTGGATAAATCTTTTCAATGGCCTGTGTGAACCCATCTAAAACCTCAGCATCATCACATGGAGGCACCCTACCATCCCTTGGTGCATACCATTTTGGATTTAGAGCAAAGGCAGCCATATGAAGCGGGGTGTTCATTGTATTCCACCTCCGCGTCACAATGGGCCTAATGTGTTGCTCATATAAATCCAAAGTGGGGTCCTTTGCCAAAATAACTTGCCTGATCTTCTCAAGCATAGTGTCAAATGTCTCATATATCTCTCCAAGACTAGGAGAGTCTGTATTAGCATATCTAATGACATCTACAATGGGCGAGATGAAGGAGCAAATATATCTGCAAAATGCAAACAAAAAGTTCAAAATAATTAGTTGACAAGTTAATTGACATGTTAGAAACTTCAAAAGTTGGAACATTGGACAATAAAATTAAAATATTAAAATCAGAAATTTAATATGAAAATCAGCCATCTAATATGTCTTACCTCACATTGGCCCACCAATCATCATCGAGGATCTTTTGTTTGATGCTCTTTCCTTGAGTAGAACTTGCATTAGGCCATCTAGTCCACTAGCATTGACCATCATCAGTTGTAGAGGCTCATGCACCTCAAGCATCCTCTCCAATAGGATGAAGTATGTGGCATATCTACATTCATTAATTCAATGATTCATTAAAAAATAAAAATTTAAAACAAAATCAGATTATGAATACAAATTGAAAGTGAAACAAAATGAAGTAAATGGCATACCTTGTATCAACAGGTTTGAGAAACTCCTTCTTTGAAAATGTCCTGAAGAGAGCAAGTGAGGTGTGGTGGTTGCAAATGAACATCTGAATTTCTCTAGCTTCTGCCACCGTTTTCTTCACCCAATCCATCTTCCCTATGTCTTTCAATGCATTGTTCAATGCATGAACACAACATGGGGTCCAAAATATGTGCCTGTAAGTACCCTCCACCATCAACCCAGCCGATTTGCACACACGTGCTGAATCGGTGATCACCTGCACCACATTTGCAGCCCCAACCTCCTCTATGGCATCTCTCAAAATGGAAAATTGGAAGTCAGCATCCTTACGTCTCCCTGAACAATCTACGACTCTAAGAAAATAAGAACCAGCAGGGCATGTGACTATGGCATTGATGAGTGGCCGACGTCTACAATCAGTCCACCCATCCATCACTATAGAGCACCCCGTCCTCATCCATGTTTGCCTCATCTCCTCCATTAACACATTAACTTTGGAGTACTCTTTGTCTAGGAGGATGGTGCGTAGCTTATGATCTCCAAGGGGTACGAATGAAGGACCAACATTGGCTATGTCTTTCACCATTTGTTTGAAATAAGAGGAACGAGCCACATGAAATGGAATGGCATGGGCAAAAAAGAATTTGGCAATAGAGGATTTAGTGGTTTCTCATGCTTGGTTTTGAAATATGGACTCAACTGAGGCTGCCTTATCATTACCAATCACCTTCCTCTTTCCTCTTAAGATAACACTACTACCAACCGTGGAAGGAGTAGGAGTAGGAGTAGGCATAGATGATTGTGAACTTGGGAAAGAAGGAGACCCACCTTGAACCCCACCATCACACTTCATTTGAATTTTTTGGCACTCTATAAATAGTGCATCTGTCAATGCAGGACACACTCTAACTCCATGGCCCACCTCACCCAAAAAATGAGACCTAACTCTAGTGTAGCTGCCCCTAAACTCCTTTTCACAAACATGACCAAACCAAACCCTACTTCCCCCTGAATTTTTTTGTCTTTCACCCCTGGCTGTCACAAATTGAAGGAATGGTTTTTTTTGTCTAATGGGTGTTTTGCATAGTCCTTCATAGTTTTGGTATTGGTTGATAAAGGATGGCATTGGGTAGGGGTTATTTGCTCTCTAGTTTCCCTTCTAGCTTGCATTTCAACTTCACTATCACTCCCGCCCTCACTGCTGCTCATGTTTTTTGTTTTTAGAATGCAAGTTTTGACTGAAAATGCAAAAACAAAATAAAAAATCAGACTATGTATACTTCATATTTTGCAAAAAAAATGAAAAATTGAAAATAGGGAAAGGAAATGCATACCTCTTTGATGGATTTGCACTCCCAACAACACTATTTCAACCTCCTCTCCTCCTTCAAACTGCTGCTCCTTCTCCTTCAATGGCTGCAATTTTTTTTCCTCTCAAACCCTTGGCTGCTCAAACAAACAAAATGCATAAAATGAAGTTTTAGAGGCCCTTTTTCTTTCATAAAGGAGTAAAAAATATGAGGGCCCACACATGCCACGTAGGCAAGGCCATTCTTTTTAAATTTTATCTTTTTTTTTTTAAAGTTTTTGAGCTCCAAAATGCGGGGGATGGCCGGCCATCCCCGGGACGGTCGAGGGACGGCTCAGCCGTCCCCCTTCCGTCCTCGGGACCGGTCAGTCGTCCCCCTTTGGGGAAACGGCGTCCCCCCGTCCCCGGGAGGTTTCCCCCGCATTTTCGAAAAAGGGGGACGGTCCCCTGCCGTCCCCTGGTACCCAGGATGTCCTCGGAACCGGGACGGGGGATTCCCTAACAGTTAATTTTGCTCTTATGGCCAATCTTCACATCATCTTTGAGCCTCAAACATATTCAGAGGCTAAAGGCATACCTGAGTGGGAATAGGCTATGGAAGCTGAACATCATAGTCTTCTGAAGAATAACACTTGGGTCCTCTCCGATCTTCCACCTGGGAAGAAGCCCATTGGTTGCAAATGGGTGTATAAAGTTAAGTACAAGGCTGACGGAACTCTTGATAAGTATAAGGCTCAGTTAGTAGCCAAAGGGTTCTCACAAACAAAGGGCATTGATTATGAGGAGACTTTTGCTCCCACAGCCAAAATGAGTACTATTCGGCTTGTCCTCGCTATTGCAGCTCAGTTTGGATGGAAAGTCCATCAAATGGATGTCAAGAGTGCATTCCTCAATGGTGATCTCTAGGAAGAAGTCTATATGAGACAACCTCCTGGTTTCAAGGTTGTTGGTAAAGAACACCAGGTATGTAGACTAGTGAAAGCACTCTATGGCCTTAAACAGGCTCCACGGGCATGGTACATGAAAATTGATAAGTACCTCATTGATCGAGGTTTTCAGAGGAATCCTTTTGATTCTAATTTGTATGTCAAATAGTTTGGTGATGATATTCTTTAGTTTGTTGTCTATGTTGATGACCTAATCATTATTGGCAGCTTAGAACATCTGATTGAGGAGATCAAACATAATCTTAGTCAATCATTTGACATGATAGATTTGTGACTTCTTCATTATTGTCTAGGTGTTGAGGTTTGGTAGACAGATGGTAGCATCTTTATCTCTCTGTCCAAGTATGCCCAAAGTCTGCTTGATAAGTTCATAATGCATTCTTGCAAACCTGCATCTACACCTATGGAGAAAGGGCTAAAACTATCAGCCAAATTAGATTCACCCGTGCAAAATGAATCAACATTTAGGCAATTAGTAGGCAGTCTCATTTATCTCACTGCTACTAGACCTGATCTCAGTTTTGTTGTGAGCTATATCTCTCGCTTCATGACAACTCTTAAAGCTGAACATTGTGTTGCAACAAAGCGTGTGCTGAGATATGTGAAAGGCACTTCCGACTTTGGTATTCTGTATGGCAGATGCAAAGATCCTAAGTTGATTGGCTTTACAGACTCAGATTGGGCAAGTTTTGTTGATGACAGGAAGTCTATTTCTGGGTATGTTTTTAGTTTGGGTATAGGTGTAGTTACATGGACCAACAAGAAGCAACAGGCAGTGGCTCTTTCGTCGACTGAAGCTGAATATCGGGGAACTGTAAAGCAGCTTGTGAGGCAGTTTGGCTTTGAAGGATGCTTTTTGACATGCAAATGTCTCAAATAGGGCCTTACCCCTTGGGTACTATGACAATCAAGGGGTGCTGAAACTTGCCAAAAATCTAGTCTTCCATGAAAGGACCAAGCATGTTGAATTTCATTTGCCAGCTTGTCGAAGATGGATTAGTTGTTGCAGTATGTTCCAACTGGGGATTAGATTGCAGATATTCTCACCAAGTCTTTGAGCCCGGATAGTTTGTCAAATTTAGGGGGCACCTTGGTGTAGTTGATAGATTGACCATTAAGGGAGGGTATTGAATTAATATTTAGATAGTTTATTAATGGTCAATATTGTAACATATTAGATTAGATTGTTTCTATTCTTTAGTTAGCTTTAGTCTTTTTTAGAAACATCGATATTCTTTACTTTAGAAACTCTGTTTGTAAATCTCTATAAAGAGCTTGTCTCTTTAATTTTAATATCATCAAGATTTTACCAAAACAAGACTTAGCGCCCACACATCTCCCACACAAGACGACTTCACACAGCTTGACATACATGTTCAGTTGAAACAGCTGGGACGAATTTCTAGAATCTCTTTTATTCGCAACAACTGATAGAATGTATACATCGCATTTTTGAAATCAATGGCACCCCAAAAACTATGCTAATAATCTCGAACGTCTATTCTTTTTCTCAACACATAGAACAAATTCATATATCTCTCATACATAATGGCTGCGATAAAATATGATTACCCTCGATATTGAATAATGTCTTCTTTATTTTTCATTGAACCAAAAAGGGACTCCCCACTAAAATCGAATGCAGGCGTTTTTTTTAAAAGCAAACATTACAACCATTTTAATAAAGACTATACCACGACTTTCACAAAACAACCCGTGGCCATCATAATACTTTATCAAAACCGCCGCTAGAAATAGAGAGGGATTAATTAAAATTGATTTCAAATGTAGCCAACGCTAGTGAATAAAGGAGGTGGTGGAGAGTTTTTCGAAAGACCACGACTCCTGCTAATAAAGTTGTCACATTCACATTCATCGGAAGCATCTGAAACCGACGCACAAAAAAGGATAAATAAATAAATTTGTTTCAAATAAAACTGCTAGGCATCAAATTTTGAAGCCATCCAAAATCCTGAATCAAGCCGTCACAATAGATGAAACGAGAGATAATAGAAGAGTCGTCGGTTAAGAATAGAGGAGTCAAAAATACATAAACTGTTGGCTAAGAATGAATAAGCTGCCCAATAATAATAGAGTCCACTTCATAGAATATGTTGAAACTGCCAGGAATTAAAATCTGAAGCCATTGGAAATGAGACATATCACAAGTCAAGCTGTCGATGCCAGAAATAAAAACTCCAACTCTAGAAAACGTAAAAACTTAGCCACCCCAAAAAGACAATAATATAAGCCCCATGAAATCATGAATAAAGTTCAAAGCCGATACATAAGTCATAAACCATTGACTCAATAATATTGCAATATTCTCTTTGTTGAGCTCAAAAACAGGCTCATTTGAACGTTCAACGCAAACTTGGCAAGGATGGTTACACTTTTCAAAACAAGCTGCTGACTTAACATGTTGATTTGGCACATATGTTGACAAGGAAACAAGCAAGTTGTTGATGTAGACAAGCAACCAGCTCAAGCAGACAACCAACCAAATCAAGCAAGCAAGCAAGTAGCTTAACCACACAGGCAAGTAGCTCAAACAACTCAAGTAGACAAGCAGGTAGATCAACCATACAGGCAAGCACCTCAAATAAACATCATTTTAAATATAATGAAGATCTGATGAATAATCAGCAACTTGATATTCATTCCAATTCTCTTTTCCAGATAACCAAGCATAGAAAAACAATGTACCTTTGACATCAATGACAAAATATTCAACAATTTCCCCCTTCGTCATTGATGGCAACTCCATTTGATACCAAACTGAAACCAATATTGTTTTGAAATAATGCTGCCCCCCCTGACTCACTACTCCCCTTTTGACATCAATGACTGATACCAATCTGCAAAACTAAAACGGGGTTGAAGAATATGACAATGAAAGCTCCCCCTTAGTTAAATCGACAACTCAAAGATGAAGTGAAATCATTCCCAGCTTCTCCCTCAAGTACTCAAATGTTTCCTTTGGTAGGGGCTTAGTAAACAAATCTGCAATCTGCTCTTTAGTAGAAATATACTCCAGCTTAACTTGCTGGTCACTGACCTGCTCTCTCAAAAAATGATGCTTTATAGGAATGTGCTTAGTCCTAGTGTGCATAACTAGATTTTTTAGAAATATTAATAGCACTCGTGTTGTCACAAAAGATAGATATAGGATGTTCATACTCTACCTTGATGTCTTTTAACGTTTGTTTCATCCATAGGACTTGCGTGCAACAAGACACTTCTGCAATATACTCTGCTTCAGCTGTAGATAATGAAGTAGAAGCTTGCTTTTTACTCAACCAAGAAACAAGACAGCCACCTAGAAAGAATGCACCTCCACTTGTGCTCTTTCTATCATCAACAAAACCTCCCCAATCTGCATCAGTATAAGGTGTAAGTGTGAAATCATTACCTTTAGGATACCATAACCCATAATCCATAGTACCCTTAAGATACTTGAAGATCCTCTTAACTGCATGAACATGAGTATCCTTAGGAGTAGTCTGAATTCTTGCAACATGACCAACTGCTTGCATAATGTCAAGTCTAGTAGCTGTAACATATAATAAACTTCCTATCATAGACCTGTACAAAGTTTGATTAGCATTTGGAGACTTGTCATTTTTACTTAACTTGCAACCTGTCACCATTGGAGTGCTCATAGGATTGCGGTCCTCCATTCTAAACCTCTTTAACATTTCTCTAATATACTTTGTTTGAGAAACAAAAATGCTTCTACTAGATTGATGAATTTGCAAACCAAGAAAGAATGATAACTCACCAAGCATGGACATTTCAAACTCCTCCTTCATATTAGTAGCAAAAACTTGACACATCTCTTCACAATTGCTGCCAAAAATCAGATCATCAACATAAACTACAACAATCAGCATATCATCACCTTCTTCTTTCACATACAGATTGCTGGCCGCTATCCCATTCCTGAATCCTTGCTGCTGCAAATAACTATCAAGTCTAGCATACCAAGCATGTGGGGCTTGTTTAAGACCATATAGTGCCTTCTTCAACTTGCATACATAGCTCTGATTTTTTGATATAACAAACCCATCTGACTGCTCTATATAAGCTTCTTCATTCAAATTACCATTTAGAAAAGTAGATTTAACATCCATTTGAAAAATTTGAAAATCTTTGAAAGAAACAAGGCTAAAAACATTCTAATAGTTTTTAAATGTGCAACAGGAGCAAAAGTTTCTTCAAAATCAATACCTTCAACCTGTGCATAACCTTTGCATACAAGTTTTGCTTTGTTTCTCACCACTTGACCATCTTCATTTAACTTATTTTTGTACACCCACTTTGTGCCAATCACGTTCTTGTCTTTTGGCCTTGGGATAAGATCCCAAGTTTCACTTTTCTAAATCTGATCAAGCTCTTCTTCCATGGCTGCCACCCAATGTTTGTCTTCAGCTGCTTCCTCAAAACTCTTAGGCTCAATCTTGGACAGCAAGGAGATGTCTTCATCTTCAGAATAGTTAACATCTCTTCTTGTGGCTCTTGGTCTATCCTTTTGCAAAATCTGATCAATAGGATGATTTCTTTAAACAAACTTTGAAGAAGTCTTAAAAAAGGTCCTAGATGAGTTCTCACCTTGGTCACTTGTAGGTGTATTTTCTGCAGTTACATCTGCTATCCCATGTTGAACACTTGAAGGTGTATTTCCACAATTTATAATTGCTGTCTCATGTTGTGCATTTGAAGGTGTTTGTTGACAGCACTTTCTTCTTCATCTTTTTGACAAAAACCATCATCATCTGGCATTTTGTTATGACTATTAGTGTCTTCATGAACCTTCACATTAGCACTTTTAACAATCTTGTGTAATCTTTTGTTAAAACATTTGTAAGTTTTACTTTTAGATGAGTATCCCAAAAAAATCCCTTCGTCAGCCCTAGGATCAAACTTCCCAAGATTGTCTTCATCCCTCTTAATATAACAAGGGCTACCAAAAATTCTGAAATATTTAACATAAGCAGGCTTACCTTTCCATAACTCATAAGGTGTCTTGTTATGCTTTGCTCTAATCAGCCTCCTATTCTGAATGTGTTTAACAACAGTATGGACAGCCTCTCTCCAAAAGAAATCACTCACCTTAGACTCATTCAACATACTATGAGCCATTTCTTGGACTGATCTGTTCTTCCTTTCAACAACACCATTTTGTTGTGGTGTCCTTGCAGCTGAGTATTGTCTTTTTATACCATTTTTCTCGCAGAAATTTACAAACTCATTTTGAAATATTTAACATAAGCAGGCTTACCTTTCCATAACTCATAAGGTGTCTTGTTATGCTTTGCTCTAATCAGCCTCCTATTCTGAATGTGTTTAACAACAGTATGGACAGCCTCTCTCCAAAAGAAATCACTCACCTTAGACTCATTCAACATACTATGAGCCATTTCTTGGACTGATCTGTTCTTCCTTTCAACAACACCATTTTGTTGTGGTGTCCTGCAGCTGAGTATTGTCTTGTTATGCTTTGCTCTAATCAGCCTCCTATTCTGAATGTGTTTAACAACAGTATGGACAGCCTCTCTCCAAAAGAAATCACTCACCTTAGACTCATTCAACATACTATGAGCCATTTCTTGGACTGATCTGTTCTTCCTTTCAACAACACCATTTTGTTGTGGTGTCCTTGCAGCTGAGTATTGTCTTTTTATACCATTTTTCTCGCAGAAATTTACAAACTCATTTGATGTAAACTTTCCTCCATTGTCTGAACGTAGGCACTTAATTTTCAGACCCTTCTCAGTCTCCACTAAGGCTTTGAAAGTCTTAAACTTCTCAAGTACTTCTGATTTTTCCTTCAAAAATGCAACCCAAGTCATTCTTGAAAATTCATCAATTAAAAGTATAAAATACTTCTCACCTTGCATACTTTTAGTTCTAGTTGGCCCACACAAATCAGTGTGAATCATCTCAAGAGGCTTTGTGCTAGAATACTTCTTTGACTTGAAGCTCTTCCTTGTTTGTTTTTCCAATTGACATTCTCTACACACAATGTCTGAAGGTTTAGTGAGCTTTTTCCTTCAAAAATGCAACCCAAGTCATTCTTGAAAATTCATCAATTAAAAGCATAAAATACTTCTCACCTTGCATACTTCTAGTTCTAGTTGGCCCACACAAATCAGTGTGAATCAACTCAAGAGGCTTTGTGCTAGAATACTTCTTTGACTTGAAGCTCTTCCTTGTTTGTTTTTCCAATTGACATTCTCTACACACAATGTCTGAAGGTTTAGTGAGCTTTGGCATGTCTCTAACGACTTCCTTTCTGCTGATCTGAACAAGACTATCAAAAATCATGTGTCCCATCCTCCTATGCCATAGCCAACCTTCATCTACTTGACTCAAACAACACTTTTCACTTTTGACAACATCAAGAATGTACAGATTGTTAGCAGCCCTGTTGGAAATGTTGTCATTGATGTCAAAGTAAAAGAATGAAGTCATTGATGTCAAATGTATGGACGAGTTTATTGGAAGTTGTTATTGATGGAAGAGATGTCTAAAGTGGCATGAGAAACGGGTGTTGCTATGATCATACAAAAGAGTTGGGGATAAAAGGACACCTGCATATCTACAAATGTGAAAGATCATTAAAGGAATGTTGAATTTGTAAGAAGCATAAAAAGGAGAATAGACGAAGGAAATCAGATCATCAGGTTGGAAATAATTGATGTCAAGACAAAGAATAAATCAGATTGGTGGCTTAATCAGATTCGAGTTTGCTGTCTTATTCTGGGACAATTTATTCAGATTTAAATATTATATCCAGCACTCAGACTTGGTGAAGATCATATAATCGAAGTCTTAATCAGTCATTAAGGTGCAGCGATTAACTTATTATGAAGACAATAATTAACAATGAAGTTAGTGATTAAAATGAAAAGTCATGATATGAGAAGATATCTAAAACAGTGATTATTAGTGATCACCATTTGTTCTCTTTAAGGGACGTATTTACTTCAAAAAGCATTGTAGTCACTAAAAGACAAAATACAGAATGGACAAAAGTCAGATAAGACAAAAAAATCTGAAGGTGTAAGGCATCAATTAAAGTTCTGGAAAGATACGATTTATTTTTGAAGTAATGTGATCTTTCAGCAAAGTAAAAAAGGTGCGATTCATTTAAAATAAGAAAAAGACAAACTCAACAAATAGACAAAACTTAAAGCAAGTGATGTGTCCTTTCAAAAGGATGTCTTCTTTCAAAGAGATGCTTCCCTTCGTATGGAGGCATATGGATATAAAAGAGTAAAATAATCATGAGAGCGTGTTGTGAGTGCTGTATGGGAATAACTGCTATACCATCTAAACATGTGCTGGGTGTGTGAGTGAATTATGGGATTTTAATTAAACATTTTTTGTATTGGAGTTTGGAATAAAGGACTCAATGAATATTTTTGAGTTTTAGAACAGAATGAGAAAAAGCATAAGGGGCAGAAAATGAAGTAAGGCAGATGTGATAATAAAGGGAAATTTGAACAGATAAAGAAGTATCGAATGAAGATGTTTTTGAATATAGAGTTGTTGTAGAGTGCAGTGTGAAATAAAAGGAAAAATCATTCATCACAAGAAGAATACATGAAGATTTAAGAAGCTTCTCTTATGCAGATTTGTGTGAAGAAAAAGTAAGATGCAGATTTGTATGTGAAAGTGTGTATAAGCAAAAGTAAGTGAGTAGAAAAAGACATCATATATATATCCCAACAGTCCTGTGTGTTGAATAATAAAGATAAGTTATATATATCAGCAAAGATATATATATGCAGTTTTAAAGAATTGTGAATAAGAAAGCAAGTGTGGTAAACAAAAAACATGTCTGTGTGAATGAGATATCATGAAGAATGAGTAAGCAATAAAACGAGACAACAATAGTTTAGTGTCAGGTTGAAGGTGGATCTGATTAGACATGTGAAGAAGTTTTTATCATACATATGAAGGAGATATAAAAGAGTATATGCAGATTTTATGAAGGAGACTGAAGTATATAAATGCAGATGTTGTAGAGGATTTAAATGAATATCTTTCAAGAAAGGCAAAGACAAGAATAAGATTGGTTGTAAAGTCCATCATCCGTTGAGGAAGCAACATTGAAGGTGGAACACTATTCTTGATATTATTATCTCTTGTTAAGTTGGTGCTTGGCAAGTGGGGGGTTGGAGCCTCCGGTAGGTTGGTGCCTACTAATCAGAATTAGGGGTTGGTGCTCCTTGTAGGTTGGTGCCTACTAAATCAGAATTAAGGGTTGGTGCTCTTTGTAGGTTGGTGCCTACTAAACTACAAATTGGTGATTCAAGTAGGTTGGTGCCTGCATTCTTTGTAAAAGTTTATATAATTCATAGAGTACATTATTTGTACTGTGGTTTTATCCCGCAAGGGTTTCCACGTAAAAATCTTGGTGTCAACTTGTTCATATTGTGATATTCTTGCATAGTTGATTTTATGTTAGAGTTTGAAGT
The DNA here is from genome assembly GCA_007258455.2 of Sequoia sempervirens. Classification (NCBI taxonomy): domain Eukaryota; kingdom Viridiplantae; phylum Streptophyta; class Pinopsida; order Cupressales; family Cupressaceae; genus Sequoia; species Sequoia sempervirens. The sequence goes on from VDFB02047397.1 coordinate 86,748,452, forward strand.
TGATAAGAAGTTTAAGAGGGTAAAAGTTTGTTGATATATTGATTCACACCACCCCTCCCTCCCCCGGCCCCCCTCTCAATATATCTTTGTGCTCTTCAAGCCCTACTTGCATCAACAATATGTTTACCATCTTTACTAATTTCACAACAATCTGATTTGAAAATTAAAGTGTGTCCTTGATCAAACATTTGACTCACGCTTAATAGGTTATGTTTCAGACCTTCTACATATAAAGCATTCTCAACTTTGGTCTTACCATCATCCAAAACATGTGTACCTTTGCTTGAGACTTTTGTAGATGTATTATCACCAAATCTTACCTTACCTCCATTAGTCCTTTTGAGAGTGAGAAACTTGCTTTTGTCTCTAGTCATATGCCTAGAACAACCATTGTCAATATACCATTCGTCTCTTTCATTTTGTGTGTGAAAGGTTGTTTGCACGATCAGAGACTCACCTGAAACTTCTTTTTCCTTCTTCCTTCAAAGCTTAGCAACCTCTTTTGCTTTGTCCACTTTCTCAACCTTCTTGTTGTGCATAGTGAAATCTGCCATACCACTTCTACAAACTTTTGCAGTGTGACCAAAGTTATTGCACTTATAACATATAACATTGAAATTTCTCAAGGGAGCAAATGAATTTCTACTCATAAGTCTGAAATCATTTCTTCCAAACACTCTACAATTGGTTGCTCTATGTCCAACATGATTGCAAGAGAAACAATAACCATAAAAGAATGAAGTGTTAAACCTGGTCATATGTGCTTGTCTAGAGATAGGAAGCTTCTTGAAGGTATTATTTCTGATTTTTGATGATAAATCCCTTGTGCTATCAACGTTGGTTTTCTGTGTTCTTTTGTAGACATGGAACATTGACCCTTTTCAAATCCAACTCCACCTTTGTCACCAGGAGATTTCTGAGCATTAATGATCTTGTCCAAGGACATAGAACTTTTTTTATTTATCTTCTCATTATTTAGCTGTTTTGATGATTGTCTATATTTCTAAGTGAAACAACTTCAGATTCAAGTCTCGCTACATTCTCTTCTTTTACCTTAACCTGATTTTTGATTTCTTCTTCTATCCTCTTTGCCTCTTCAACCTAAAACTTCAAATCAACTATCAATTTTTCTGCTTCTCCTAGAGCTTGAGTTGTCTTGGTTTTTGCCTCATTCTCTTCTTGTAGCAGCAACTTCAAGTTCTGATTTTTCTTTTTAAGCCTCTTGATTTCACTTAGAGCACTTATCAATTCTTCTTCAAGGTCCACCTCTCCTTCTTCATCAATATGATCTTCATGTTCTTGATTTTCAGCGTGTACTTCTTCTTTGGCCATGAACAAGATTTCTTCACCTGAAGACTCTTCATCCCTAACATCGGATGAACTGCTTTCATCATTTGAATAGAGACTCTTTATGAATTTCTGAAACTTCTTCTCTTTTCCCTTGTACTTCTTGTTGAACTTAGGCTTCTTTTCATAGTTGCTGTCCTCACTTTTTGCATATGGACATTTGGCTGCAAAATGTCCTACCTTACCACAGTTAAAGCACTTGAAAGGCAACTTGCCTTTATTTTACCCGAACCTTTGTTCAACTTCCTCATAAAATGTGCCTCTTCAAAATCAAAATCTCTATTAGAATTTTCACTAGATACGAACTCTTTGTCTTTACCTTTCTTTGAAACTTTGAAGGCTGCCTCCCTTTTGGATGAAGTATCAGAGTTTGTCCTCATCTCATAGGCTATTAGAATGCCATGAAGCTCATCATCTGTCAACTTATCAAGTTCCTTCATCTCTTCAATCGCTGAAACCTTTGTATCAAAATGCAAAGGAAGAGACCTTAAATGAACCACAGTGGACTCCTCAACCTTTTCTCCTAGACCCTTGATAGTGTTAACAACTTCATCAACACAGAGAAAATAAGCAACAACGTTTTCCTCTTCCAGCATCCTGAGACTCTCAAACTGTCTTCTATGAGTTTGAAGTTATGCTTTCTTAACTTTGTCCTCTCCTTCATATGTTTTCTGAAGTTTCTCCCAAATCTCATGAGCTGTATCACAATGCGTCACGTTTGCAAATTCTGTTTTTGACAAACCACATTAGATTGCATTCATTGTTTTTGCATTGTTTTCAAAAGCCTTCCTTCCATCTACATTTGAAGGAGGAGTTGAAGGAATTGTGTAACCAGATGTCACACTTTTCCAGACATCAAAACCAAGAGACATTATTTAATTATGCATTCGAACACTCCAAAATGCATAGTTAGAGCCATCGCTCTATTTGTAGCAAGACCTTCACGAGAACCCATGTGTGCAATCAGGATCACCCCAAGCGTTTAAGCTCTTTTACAAAGGAAACCCGCTATGATACCAATTGAAGAGCACACAAGAAATATTGAGAGGGTGGGGGAGGTGAATCAGTATTTCAATTTTTTAAAACTTAAAACAATACATAACTGAAACCAAAACAGTAAGAGCAATAAAGAACAAGTTGAACACAAGTTTTTCACATGGAAAACCCTTTCGGGTAAAAAACCACGACAGATCAATAGATTTCATTAACCAAATGGGAACCAACCCAGATTACATAAGTGAGCACCAACTCACTGAGCACCAACTCTTTGAGAGCACCGACTCTCTTGAAGCACGAACTTCAGTTTGTGTACCAATCCAAAAAAAAAGGTTTAACACCATGCAACAACTCAGAAATATTTATCCCAAACACCATTCAATGCTACCCTTGAGAGGCTTAACATGCAGATGAAATCAATTCCAAAATCTCAAACCTCAAGAAGAGCATAAACCTTTCTTAAATTGCCCAACTTCTGCACAAAATTAGTATAACCAAACTTCATCTGAACTCAACTCATGAAACTTTTTAAAAAACTGTTACACTATCTCATCTTAGCATCCACCTTCATACTTGAACAACGCTGATAAGATTATCTAACATCAGAAAGCCAAGAATGGTTCAGAATCTTTGAAGATACCAAAAATGACTACCTTCCAGTTCCCACAACTTTTCAGAATACCATCTTTCACTTCAATTGTTCACTCATAGAGTCTGAAAACTCATGCAGCGTCCTCCATAGACTTAACGCCCACACACCTCCCACACAAGACGACTTAACACAGCTTGACATACATGTTCAGTTGAAACAGCCGGGACGAATTTCTAGAATCTCTTTTATTTGCAGCAGCTCATAGAATGTATACATCGCATTTTTGAAATCAAAGGCACCCCAAAAAATATGCAAATAATATCAGACGTCTATTATTTTTCTCAGCACACAAAACAAATTCATATATCTCTCATACACAATGGCTGCGATAAAATATGATTACCCTCGATACTGAATAATATCTTCCTTATTTTTCATCGAACCAAAAAGGGACTCCCCACTAAAATCGAATGCAGGTGTTTTTAAAAAAAGCAAACATTACAACCATTTTAATAAAGACTATACCACGACTTTCATAAAACAACCCGTGACCATTAGAATACTTTATCAAAACTGCTGCTAGAAATAGAGAGGGATTAATTAAAATTGATTTCAAATGTAGCCGACGCCAGTCAATAAAGGAGGAGGCAGAGAGTTTTTCGAAAGACCACCACTCCTGCTAATAAAGCTGTCACACTCACATTCATTGGAAGCATTTGAAACCGACGCACAAAAAAGGATAAATAAATAAATAAATTTGTTTCAAATAAATCTCTTGCAATAGATGAAACGAGAGATAATAGAAGAGTCATCGGTTAAAAATAGAGGAGTCAAAAATGCATAAACAGTTGGCTAAGAATGAATAAGCTGCCCGATAATAATAGAGTCCACTTCATAGAATATGTTGAAACCGTTAGGAATTAAAATCTGAAGCCGTTGGAAATGAGACATATCACAAGTCAAGCCGTCGATGCTAGAAATAAAAACTCCAACTCCATCAAATGTAAAAACTTAGCCGCCTTAAAAAGACAATAGTATAAGCCCCATGAAAACATGAATAAAGTTTAAAGCCGATACATAAGTCATAAGCCATTGACTCAATAATATTGCAATATTCTCTTTGTCAAGCTCAAGAACAAGCTCATTTGAACATTCAATGCAATCTTGGCAAGGATGATTAGACTTTTCAAAACAAGCTGGTGACTTAACATGCTGATTTGGCACATATGCTGACAAGGAGACAAGCAAGTTGCTGATGTAGACAAGCAACCAGCTCAAGTAGACAAGCAACGAGCTCAAGCAAACAAGCAAGTAGCTCAACCACACATGCAAGTAGCTCAATCTGCTCAAGTAGACAAGCAGGTAGCTCAAGAATACAAGCAAGCACCTCAAATAAACATCATTTTAAATATAATGAAGATCTGATGAATAATCAGCAGCTTGATATTCATTCCAATTCTCTTTTCCAAAAAACCAAGCATAGAAAAACAATGTACCTTTGACATCAATGACAAAATATTCGACAAACAATTCCTTTAGGAACATCCAACCAAGGCAATTCCTTTCATCTTAGGGACATCCAACCAAGACAATCCCTTTGGGAACATCCAACCAAGACAATTCCCATATCACCCTTTAATATGTCTCCTTGCCATCCTTACACATGGTTGCTTAAAGGAAAAGTTTTAAACTGTTCATTAGTCTATATGGTTGCTTAAAGGAAAAGTTTTAAATTGTTCATTAGTCTATATATATATATATATATGACTAGCAAATATTATATATTAAATACATATGCAACCACTGCACACCAATCACTTATGGGATCAATAGCTGCTGCTTTTTTAAATGCAGATTTTATTATATTTTCTGATCTTCTTTCATTCCTTCCCTGATCTCCTTCCCATTCTTCCTTGATATCTCAAAATTCAATCACCTTTTTTATCTTCCTAGCTGAATGAAAGACACATCTCTTCAAATTGCAATATCCTTATGAATAGGAATGTCTCTTTGTTACCAAAACTGCCTTTAAACTATTTGATTTAATCGCTGCCTTATGGAAGATGACCACTACCCCTTAACACATTAATCGGTGATTTTGGAACTTACTTTTATTTCTTAAAGATCGTTGCTTTTCATTGTTATTAATATGAATCGCTGCCTTGTATTCTTTATTGCTGACTTTATTAATCTTCATTGCTGCTTTTTGACATAATGTAATTTGCTGCTCCATATTATAATTCCTTGATCGCTGTTTTCTTCAACTTAATTGATGCTCATTATATAATTAATTGCTACCCTCTATTTCTCATTAATTACTTAATATGGGTCTCTGCCCTCTTCTAGATTGTATGGTCAGCTAGCATGAGAGTATGGGTCGGCCAAGCATAATTTAATTTATTAATGAAAAGTCGATCACAATGTCTTGAAACATACTTGGTCAGCCAGCATAGAATGATGCAAAGTAAGACGCCAATAAGGAGGGTTGGCCAGTAGTCTACCTTGCATAAATCAATATGACATTAATAATCTTGCTATATGGTATATGAATAAAATAGGACATCACATAACACATGAAGAATCATAACCCTTATGAATAATCATAAGAGTTAACACATGAATAATCATAATTCATATGAATAATCATAACCCATATGAATAATAGAAGCATCATGGCATGTAGAAAGAGTAGCATCATAAGATCTAACAATGTCATGTGTAGGTAAACAAGATGTGCCATTATCACACAAAGCATCATCTATAAGTGTATTATTAGGAGATGAGGGTATAGTGCAAGTATCTATCACAACAAATGTGTCACTTGTTGGATCATGTAATGGACAGGTGCTTAAAAGTAAAACACCATTAGAATCAAGTACACTTTTATCACTATCCATAGAAGAGATATTATTAGGAGATGAGGGCATAGTGGGAGTATTCATCACAACAAATGTGTCACTAGTTGGTGCTGAATAGAAGTTGTCATTGATGTCAATGGTGCTCACTGATGTTAAAGGAATATGGTCAGAAGATCAGTGAGAATTGAATGTAAATTGCATTGTTATATCTTTTTGAGTTGCGGAAGTATATATTGCTAGCTATATTAATAAAATCGGTTGTGGATTGTCTGTAGTATCATACTACATCTATTTAGGGTAACAGAGGTGATCCGAAAGATTGATCCGAAATGTTTCAGTACAGTTACTCAAGCCAGAGAGATTTCTCTGGCAAGGCATTTATGTTCAGTATTTCTTCCTGAAGGCGCATTTGGCTTTGCGGTTTGAATGGAGAGTATGTCTACACATGTTCTCTCATATTCCAGAGTTTCTGGAAGATATGTTCAGCAAGCAAGAAGTCTCTCTGTGCCTGTTTGTCAATCAGGTGGTGGTTCCGGAATTGTGAAGCAACAACTAGTAGTGTGCGGCACTTGAAGATAGCGTGGGGTGTTAAAATAGGTCTAGGTTAAGGTTCTTGTGGAAGCACACGACATCAGCTCTGTGGTTTGAATGTAGAGTATGTCTATACATGTTCTATCATATTCCAGAGTTTTTCGGAAGATATGTTTAGCATGCAAGAAGTTTGAAGTGACAAAAGGCTCTCTGTGCCTGTCTGTCAATCAGGTGGTGTTTTTGGAATCGTGCGGCAACAACTAGTAGTGTGTGGCACCTAAAGATAATGTGGGGTGTTAAAATAGGTCCAGGTTAAGGTTCTTGTGGAAGTGCACAACATCATGTTCTTTTGGCGGCAATCAAATTTGATTTAGAACTGACCTATTACACGTTTTGTGTAGTTTGAATTTAGGTCCACCTTATGTTGAGCTGGTTAATTGCGGATCCCTGTCTGACATAGAGTGATGTTAATTTAGTGTTGTGTATATATTCATCATACATTTGTGCAGCTGTGGGTGGTGTGTGTGTGGATTATTGAAGAGAAGGATGTGAGTGAATATACTTGTGTATACAAGTGTGCAAGCGAGTGTTATTCAATGTGAAGCATCTCAATCATTGCGCGTCATCATCATAATATCTTAAGGAGTGTAGTAGAGTGTTTGCATCAAGTTTAGATTGTATGTAAGCTGTGCAATCAGCATTGAAGGTCCACAAACTTTATCTTTGTAATTCAATAGGACTGGTGTTCTACTCATTGAGTTGGTGCTCAGATCATTGTATTGGGGATTTGTGTCTCTAGTAGGTTGGTGCCTACAAATACATTTGGGGATTGTTGTCTCCGGTAGGTTGGTGCCTACTTAATATTGTAAATTCCCTTATTATATTTCTGCTCTATGAGGCTGGATTTGGACAGTAGATCCAAGCAGCTATTCTCACCATGGTTTTTCCCATCTTGGGTTTCCACGTATATCTGGTGTTCTTATGTGCAAATGTGCATGCTTATGTGGTTGCTTGATTATCAGTATCTGATTTGATTCAAGTTTCATTGATTGACATGTGTGTTGAATTAAAGAGTTTTAAATTGATTTGATCTACTGATTCAACACCCCAAACCCCTCTCCCCCTTGCCCCTCTCACCCTCTCCCCACATCCTCCCCCCCACCTTTTAGCAGGTTGTGTGCCCTTCAGTAGGATCATGCAATGGAAAGGTTCTTAAAGGTAAAACACCAGTCAAATCAAGTACACTACTATCACTATCCATAGAAGAAATAGAAAGCATATGAGAGTCATGGATAAGCGTAGCAAGGGAATCCAAAAGGTAAGGAAAAGCAATGACTAAATCCATAAAGGAGAAGGTACATATATGATGATACAATGCTTCCATAGATAAGGTGATCCCATTCTTATCATAAAATGTCATGAGTGAATCAAGAACAAAAGGATCACTTGCCACAAATTGTATAAATGTGTCAATCTGTAATGGAAGCATGCATAGTAGCCAAAGATAAGGGACCATGAAAGTCTATGATGTAAAGATATGGCAATGGAGATCTATCGAAGGGTAGGCAGGTTTGGGTTCACAAGATTATGCAATACCCAAAACCCTAATAGGATTAGACAAATGAGCAATGATGTGATATAAATCAGAATATCAGTCAGAATTCAGATCTGAAACAAAACATTGGTGGTCCCAACAAGAGTGGGTAAGTTTAGACTATGTAATCTCAAACCCTAGAATAAGGATATATCAATGAAGTATAGAAACAGAAAATCGAATAAGATCTAAAAAATGATAAAGCAATAAAAAAATAGAGATCTGAAACCCTAAAAGAAATGAAGGTATAGCTCTAAGCCTCTAAGGTCAAACTTAGGGGGGTGTAAGAGTAGACAGGTTCACCAAAAACGTATAAGGTTCAACAAAAATGTATAATGTTCACCCTCCAACTCTACCAATTTTTTTTGCACTTTATCTCAATGGACGTTTTGTCTGATGGTTTGCATGCATGTGAAATAAATGATGTTTTCTGACTATTTTTTTTTATTGGCAAAATTGTTTGAAATTCCCATAACATTCAAAATGATGCTTGACATTATTGCACAGAACAAGAGGTAATTACATTGCTTGAAAAATCATCCATAGCCATAACACATTCATATATATTCCCATGTAAGGAGACTGTTGTTACAGGGTAGGGATAGATGACATTCTACACTAAATTATAATCACCTCTGACATTAGAGATTCACTTTATCAAATGAGAATTCATGTGCAATTTGTAACAGATGGAGAATAGATAAAATTTCTGAGTAATTAAGCTTGCTGTTTCAACAGAGATGACACAAATTTATTTCTGACCTGGCTTTTAAACAGGAAAGGGGCTTGACAACAGAAATATGTTATCGTCTCCTTCGCTAGAGATAATCCACAGCTGGCACCAGCAATCTTGAAGCTTCAAATGTGGCCCAGAAACTTACCACACCAAGTATTAGCACTGGAAAGTATCCACGTCCCCTTTAAAACAGATATTAAACAGTTGGATGAAGCATCAGCAATATTGTTACACATTTGATGATCAAACACTGTGTTTATTGACACGCCAGGTGATAGGGATTCGCCCAGCACACAACCAAAATTGCCCAGCACACAACCAAAATCGCCCAGCATTTATCTGTCTGAGAATAGTTCAAAACTGAGACTATTAGCCACCCAGATTGGTATATAACAGTCGCCCAATCTGCTGCTATGTGCATATGCCCAGCTCTGCTTTTTATTTGTCCAGCATAGATAAAAATGGCTTCCACAATACCCACACCCCCTCAAATTTGCTCAGTTGACCAACTTGCAGGTATTAGTGACTGGTTTCCACCTTCAACGCCATTAATAAGTTTGATTTCTGCCACAAATGACCCACAACCAGCTTGGTCTGTGATGATGCTTAGCAATACATCTATGAACTGCTCATTGACCACACCCAACAAGTGAACAACAACCCCAAACAACTGAAAGTGATGTTCATATAATTCGCTCAGCACTATGACTAGATTTTGCATAAACACCCCTGAAAATTTCAAACTGACAAACACAATTTGCCCTCCAAAACCTTTATGTATTTGAAGAATTTTTAATAAACCCTTGATCGAACCTAGAAATCAAACCATTAAGCACAAGCACCGATTCTGGATAAATCGATCAGCCATCAACTAGGGAGGATTTTTCACTATTGTAGTTGATATTCTCTGTGAGGGTTTTCGACCTTAAGAAGTTCTTGGAGAAAAACCTTTTGTTTTTATATTTCTCAAATCCCACTGCTACTTTGTGGGAATTAATATAATTTAATAAAGTGTTTCCCTTTTCTTTACTTTGGCGCTCACTCAAAGTATTAAAGTCACTTTATTTTTATAGAAATTAAATACTTAAGTATAATAAAGTCAAAACATTATAGCTTAATCATTAATTTTAATAAATCACCTGCTTTGTTAAAGGCCTCAAACACTGAATCTTGAAACTGAGCAACTGAATAAAACGTGATGCCAATAAATGAAGTCGATGCCCAAAAAGTGACTTTCTAAAAAACAGTAATAATCTCCAAGAACTGTGGAGTTCCCTGAACCATCTGATTAGCCTATGGGAACCCGATGGATAGTGATAGGCTAATACTCGACAACTGGCTAAACTCATGAGGGGGACATTACAAAATGTAAGGGATTAATTACCCTTATGTTCATTAACCTAGGTTAATTAAATACATACAACCATAGTTGGAAAACTCGCCCCAAGGAAAAACTCGCCAAGGGAAAAATTGGAGAGTTTTTAAAAACTCGCCAAAAACTCGGAAAAAACTCGGCAAAAAAGCTCGGGAAATGAAAAAATTGCTTAATTTTCATTAAAAACACATTTTTTTTGCAAAATTCAATGACAAGATGAATCCAATGAATCCATAAATGAGTACAAAAGTGTTTTCTATTAATTTTGATTGACTTTAATGTAAATTAATTACAAAATCGCATTCTCATGCGGAATCCGGATGGCTAAAAGCCTGAAAGTCTGATACATGAAAACAGTAAAACTAGAACTAGAAGCAAATACTAAAGTTCTAAACAACAACTAAATACAACATGCTAGGCTTTCCTCTTCCCTAGTCTAGCAACAGCTAGGGAAGAAGAGGTGGGTCCTCTAGCCCTGCCACGTGTGCGTGGTGCTAGTGGTGGTGGCTGCGGTGCTACTGCTGCTGGCTCTGGCTCTGGCTCTGGCTCTGGCTGGATCTCATCCAACCCTACATCTCCAACTCCTGATGCACCCACATCCTCCATTGCCTCTCTCTCAAAGTCAAGGATTTCATCTGCACTAAACAATGGAGGCTGCTCCTCTCGCCCTGTCCAATCACTATAAGGATCTATCTCATCTAAGTCAATAGGATCCTGTGATTTTTCTTCAACTCTCTTTATGCGCAACCGAAGGTTGTATTGCACAAAGACCAAGTCATTGAGGCGCTTTTGTGTTAACTTGTTCCTCTTTTTCGTGTGAATGGACTCGAACAAGCTCCAATTGCGCTCACAATTGGATGCACTACAAGGCTGACATAGAATACGGAGGGCAATTTTTTGTAGATTTGGGGTTTTTCCACCCCAATTTTTCCACCAAACATCTGCAAAAAACAAAAACAAAATTGAAGAGTTAGAAAACAAAGTCAAAGACTCAAAAGTCAAAAGTCAAAACACATTTTATCAAATTCTAAGATGCATGTGAAATAAACTTAAAATTTAAAGACTCTGAATTTTATACCTGGTGGCAAAGTGGTTCTTCCTCTAACAGCCAACTCTGAAGAAAAGAGATTACCAGTTGCCTCCCTATATATATCCATCTCCCTGACGATGAGGTCTCTCACTGCAACCTCAGGTTCCATCCTCTGAATGCATGTTGTGAGCCCCTCCATAACCTCTCCATTAGGATCAGAGAAGCTCTCTGAGAAGAGAAAAGAAGGGTTGAGGAAGTACCCTGCTGCATGGATGGGTTGGTGGAGTTGATTGTTCCACCTCTTATCAACAATCTCCCATATGGGATCAAATTTGAGGCTGTCCCCCTTGTAATAACTTTTGATGGCCTCCTTGGCCCTATCCATGGCCTCATAAATGTATCCCATTGGGTTTTCATCCCCATCTACCAAGCGGAGGACTCTAACCAAGGGCTCCGACACCTAGATTAAAAATACAAAAAGATCAAAGTTAGAAATTTATAATGAAAGGCTTAAAGTTAAATTAAAAAACATATATTTATATTGAACTTGAGATTAAAATTAAAATCAAAGTTTGGAAGTTACCTTCACGATCTCTGTAGCTTTTTGTGCAAACAAGGGGTCGAAGACTATTGCAGAAATTCTATCTCCTTCGGCCTTCTTTGAATATGAAGAGTCATTCCATGCTTGACTCACAAACATTTGTCTTAGAGAGCCCAAAGAATCCAAAATGCTTTGCAACGTTAGGAAAATTGTTGCAAACCTTGTGGCACCCGATCTCACCAACTCCTTCCCTTGCGTATGCTCTCTCATCAAACTAAGAACCCAAGGGTGATTGTAGATATATTTTGTGATGCTCCTTGCATCATCTACAATCGGTGCCACCCAAACAAGTTTGCCTATGTCCTCCAAAAGAAGGTCAAGGCAATGAGCCGCACAAGGTGACCAAAAGAGTGATGGATGTCTACTCTCAAGCATCCTTCCAGCTGCCACATACGCTGCTGCATTATCTGTGATGACTTGCACCACATTAGCAATCCCCACCTCCATCACAACTTCTTCCAACAACGTACACAATGTATCTGCAGTTTTTATCTTGTTGGAAGCATCCACCGACTTCCAAAACACAAATTCACCTTTGGAAGCAACCAAAAAATTAAGGATGGTGCGGTTTCTCCCATCCGTCCACCCATCAGAAAGAATTGAGCAGCCAAATTTTTTCCATTTATTTTTTTGCTCTTCCACCACATGCATTGCCCTTTCGGTTGCATTTGTGAGCAACCTACAAGTACAAAGTAAAATAATTAAATAAGTACAAAATTGTAAGTTATAAACAAAAAATAGCTTGAATTCAACATAAATAATAAATTAATTTAAATTTTAAATGAAAGAACATAAAATTTAAGTTGATTTGTCACTTACTTCCCACTCAAATCTTTGCGAGAAGGTGGCTTGAAGCCTTTTCCCGCAACTGTCAATGAAGTGACCATATTGTGCCAATAGGGACTATTCGCTACATTGAATGGTATGTTATTGAAATACCAAAAATCAGCACATGCCATGGTAGCATGTTCATGCACCTCCTTGTTCCACCCTGTAGCCTCCAATGATACCTGTGCTCCTGGTGTGTTTCTTGGCACAAAAAAACTCTGTGGGTTGCGTGAAGATGAAGGTGGTGGTGGCATTGGCACTCTAGTCGAACTAGAGGACAAGGGGGGCCTAGAGGATGCTGTGGCTGTGGCTGTGGTGGTTGTGCCATGAGTGCGAATCCGTGGACCACGAAGAGAGCCCACAATGCCAACAATATCTGGCTCTGCATCCTCATCTGACTCTATCTCCATGTGCTCAGCCTCGTGCTCCTGAGTCCCATGGGCATGCGCATGTCCACTGGCTATGGCTGCTGCTATGGCTTTTTTAGCCCTCTCCTTTTGCATTTTTTTTTCCTCAGCAAGTGAAAGTAGGGCAAGCATCTCTCTTCTAATCTCTTCTTTGGGCTTCTCACAAACCTTGGCATCACGCTGAGGAATGCCTGCTAGATGGTATTTGAGGCGATTTATGCCTCCATGATATGTTTTTTTGCATTCACCACAAACAACTGTTCCAGGCACTGGCCCTCTGACACCATATTTCCATGTAGGGTCTCTAGCCCCTGCAGGACGTGTGCCTGGAACCCATGATGATGTTGTGTGAGGGGTGGAAGTTGATGGGGTGGGGGCGGAACCTGATGCTGAGCCTGAACGAGAGCCAGAAGCCATTATAGTGTGTAATGTGTATTCACTGATCAATGATCAATCTACACATTCAAAAAATAAGCACAACATATTAGTTTTTTAATATAAAAAAAATTTAAAAACAACCTAAAATCATTAAAACTTAAAAAATCTAAAGCTAAATTCCATTTAAATTGATACAAATGTGCTTAAATGAATTATCAATTAACATTATTAACTAATCTTATCATTCTACACAAAAAATGAACCTAGGTCTGAAATTTTCAAAAAATAGTGAAAAAAATGAAAAAAATCAGCAAAAATCAACAAAAGATTGTGATGAATTTTGTTTTTTGGATTCTAAATGCAAAAAAATTGTTTCTTTGTGCTCTATCATGTCTTTTTTTCAATTTGGAATGAGTATTTTGCAAGAACAATGAAAGAAAATGATTAATCAAAAACAAAAAACAAAAATAGAAACCCTACCTTTGAATCGAATTTCTCTTCAAAATCCACACAAAATGGCGTTTGAATCTTCTCTCCTCGATGGAAAATCGTTGGAAATGATATCTCCTTGCTTGGGGGGGGTTTTCAGCTCCTCACACAAAGTATCAATTGATTTTGAAATGAAATGAAGAAGACAAAAGACGTTTTTTTGCTTTATCCCTGCGCAGGCGAGTTTTTGGCTCGGACTCGCGAGTTTTTGGCGAGTACTCGCCATAAAAACTCGAAAAAACTCGGAATTTTAACTTGGCGAGTTAAACTTGTAAAAACTCGTTTTTGAAAAAAACTCGCGAGTTTTTAAAAACTCGCGAGTTTTTAAAAACTCGCCGAGTTCTCTGCGGGTTTTCCATCTATGCATACAACAATGAAAGACACAATTAACCCAGGTAAATGAGAAGAGTTGGGAAATGACGATTGGAAAAGTTACTTTTATAAATCAAATGCAAGAGGATTAGAGTACATAGTGCTTGGAACACTGATGAAATAATGATTACTAATGCTGTGCAGAACTGATTCGTCAATGTCTAGAAATTAATTCTTGATGGAGTCACTGCCTCAGAATTGTAATAGGCTTGGAATCTTCTATGGGTTGATTCTAAGCTGTTCAGGGTCAATCTTGAGTGGCACAGAATTGACCTTTGGGGCATGGTTCTGATCTGGCTGTCTGCAAACTTCTGTAATCTTTTTTGCTTTTATCTCTGCCGTTTGCTGATGTGTAAGGACAGACTATGTTTTAAAAAACCCTAGGGAAGCTACTGGATTGCGAGGGTCAAGTTCTCCTCAATCAACCCCTTTGATAGACCAGCATCATGGCCTTAGGTGAATATTGAAGATGCCACTCTCAAACATGTAGTTGTCCTAGCTGTAGATGTGTTCTGATTCTGATGTAGATGTGCTTTTTTTAAACTCCAAATAAAAATGTTTGCAGGATTAGTACTATAGAACATGTTGTAAACTTTCATGCAAAAATCAGCAAAATACATGTGATTAGTATTTTTTGTCACTTCTTTTTAATTCTTTAATGCATTATTCTTTATTTTTTCTAATTTTCTCTATACATTTTTTGGTTGGTAATTTAGTAATTGTTTGCTTTGTTTATGTGCAGTTTATCTTGTATTTTTCATCTTATTTGGTTAGTATATTAAATATGTGATATATGTAGCTTGGTTTTAATTCTTGCTATATTATATCTTTAGATAATTAAGTCTTCATATTTTTGGTTCTAATTCTTGGTTTTGGTTTTATCTTGTTCCCGCTTTTTTACCAAATTAACTTTTCTTTATTTTTCTTTGTGTCTTGATTCTAGTGCCCCCTTATCTCTCCTCCCTCTTTCCAGCCTTTTTATGCAATTTTGGGTCTGCAACATATCATTTTTACACCTCATGCTCTCTTCTGCATCCTGATGATGGATCACGGAGTGTGATCCGAAACGTTGATGGAAAAACTCACACACAATCAAATCCAGAAGCAATAAAATACATTCATGATGGATTGTGGAAATCTGATATCACCAAAATGAAAAAGTTAAAAGTCCGTGTCAAATATCTGACATATTTAAGAAACTTTTAAATTGCAAGTTTCCTTATGTTTGAGGGACATTTCCAGCAGACAAATGGTATATTACATGACATCAGCTGAAAGTCTCTTGATGTCTGGAGATGTTCAGATATGTGAATGAGATGGAGTGTACTAGGGGTCAGTGTATGAGTTTCCAGAGAATTTGATTTTTTTGCTCGACCAGAGGGGAATTGATAATGTTTCAATTTGAAAGTTCTGTAAATTTTAAGTGTAAATTTCTTTTTGAAATCTGGATGAACATATTGAGTTCGTGTTTGAGGTCTGTAATGCTCTGTATAAGTGCTTTAGAAACAGTTTCCACTGAAAACAACACTACTTCAGAACTAAATTTATATAGGCTATGTTGTTTTCAGAATCTAAACTTTTGATAGCTTTGATTTCTTCTCAAAACTTACTTTTACTCTTGCATTCCAGGTTTTGATTTGGAGGAGCATTCAAGCAATTTATAGGATATGGTCCACAAGCACTGTTCTTTGGCAAACAGCTGATAAATTGGATGAGCCTGGCTATAGTAATTCAGCAAGTGGTTTTTCTGAGAAACATACTGTATAGTTGAACTTAATTTGTCAAAATAGTAGCTTAAGGAAGAACATAGTGTCAAGTTTTTTCATAGTGTTTTGGAAAATAGTGCAGATGGCGACAACAGTTGCACCTCTCTGCAGTTGGCTATTTGCTGCATGCGTTTCGAGGACTATATTTGAAGTTTCTGGCAATGAGACAAAGGCCACGTCTTCTCCTCTGGGAAGCAGAGCTAAAAGGAGAATTGGTCGCTCCAGACAGTTGTCAGCAAATTGCTCAACAGCTCTACTTTGTAAGGATCATGCAGAAGCAGGAGGAAGTTTGATTGCCCTCTGTGGTTCGAGTCTTCAAGGTTTGGGTTCATGCTTCTCTTTTGAAGCATGTCCAGAGTACAATAACTTAAGGGGTTCCCAGTTTTTTCCAGACAGCTTCTTTGGATCCAAGCCTATAAAGAGTGGTTGGAGACGGCGGAAATTAAGAGCTACAGGTGGGAAATTTGATCTTTGTTACAGATGCATAACTTAAGATTGCTACAAGAACTAACAAGTATTGTATTGCAGGAAGCTGTATATGTCTACTGCATTATAGGTGCACACAGTTAATTATCAATGCATAGAAAGTTTGCCTTATTTATGCTGATTCTAGATAGGAATCCATAATGTTGAGTGACACAAGTTCTCAGAATTTGAGACTCACTTTTCATCTGGGCAACATATTTTCTAATGTAGCTGATTCAATTTGCAGGCAGAGTAATGGCTGTTGCTGTGCAAACTGTGAAGGATGCACCAGAGAAGAAAATTATTACTAAGCAAAGAAGGGTTGTTGTGACTGGAATGGGTGTGGTCACTTCCCTTGGTCACGATCCGGATACTTTCTACAGCAATCTTCTTCAGGGGAAGAGTGGTATCAGCGAAATTGAGAGCTTTGACTGCAAGGATTTTCCAACTGTAAATGATTTTATATTTTGCTTTTTCTTAGGATGCTTCTTGTAGACTAAATTGTGCAACTGAACAGAGCAAAATGGCAATTTCTGTGGATACTATAGTACACTCACATGATTCATTCTCTCAAAATTAGTTATATATAATTTTCTAGTGTGGTGTCAAGTTATTAGAAATCTAGTTCAGTGCCCAGTTATCAAATGATAAGAACTTCATGAGGGATAAATCTCAATCGCTTCTTGCCAGAAATTCTAGAACTAAGTTAATAAATCTTGATTCTATATTTGACATGGAAAGAGTATAATGAATATATTTTAAGTGTTTTTGACAATTAAATCTCCTTAAGATTAATGATGAAAGGTTGAAATTATTGTTTGATTTGCTGGCTATGGTGTGCAGAGAATAGCAGGTGAAGTAAAGCCGTTTTCCACAGATGGTTGGGTTGCACCAAAACTTTCAAAACGAATGGATAAATTTATGCTTTACATGCTTACTGCTGGAAAGAAAGCATTGGCAGATGGAGGAATGGATGAAGCAGTACTCAAAGATTTGGACAAATCAAAATGTGGAGTTTTGATTGGTTCGGCACTGGGTGGAATGAAGGTAATGTCAAATTGCTGATAACATTTGCTAGAGGCCAACAAAGCTGGGTAACATTGATGGGATATCCATGCACTTACATGATGAGATTTTTTTGTAAACATTACCTATTCTCACATTAAGTTGAAAATGTTACATCAGGTGTTCAATGATGCAGTAGAAGCACTAAGAATTTCTTACAGGAAAATGAACCCATTTTGTGTACCTTTTGCAACAACAAATATGGGATCTGCAATGATGGCAATGGATCTGGTTAGTTGAATTCATACCTAATATTAAGAAATATGCAAAATTAATCCACACTTACTCTTGCATACTGAATGCGTTGATTGCAGGGATGGATGGGTCCAAACTATTCTATATCCACTGCTTGTGCAACAAGCAATTTCTGTCTCATAGCTGCTGCAAATCACATCATTCGAGGAGAAGCTGTAAGCTGTTTGCTCTTCTCTTCTTTCCCTTTATGTTTGAAAAGGAGATCCATGTTATTGTGGAGGCACTAAATCTTCAGTTTTTGAATTGGTGTATTTTTAGGATGTCATGCTCTCTGGTGGTTCTGATGCTGCAATTATTCCAATTGGTAAGTCTAGCTGCTATTTTTTTGGTGTGTGCCCATTTCTTTTATTCCTTGATAGTTTACATCTTCCTACATGCTTATGATCTTGCTTTTTGTCTGGCAGAACATTATCTCATGGGAAAGGTGTTCTAGTTTTGTTTGCTAACAATTCGACATCTCTTTTATTATTTTTGAGTTTTTGCTTTAAATTAGATGATTTAAAGTCCAATATTGCTTGAAGAGTAAGAGGCTCTATGTTTTCTTCCCCTATTTGGGTTGTGATACTGAATTATCTTTAACATGATTATACCATGATTGTATATTTATCATATTCAAATATTTACTTTTAATGGGATTGACTGCTCTCTAGTCTCTGCCTGGAATGATTCTTTGAGTTTTGATCTTGAAGATATATGACTGCCTATAGGTCTTGGGGGATTTGTAGCTTGCAGAGCATTATCAGAAAGAAACGATGATCCCACAAAAGCATCACGTCCATGGGATGCAGTATGCTTATTTGTCCATATCCTGCATTTTATGGCATCTGGTTCATTGAGTTTCTTCTATTTCGCTATGATCTCAAAGCATCTCAGGAATCTTTGTTCTAAAACAGTTTCCCAGGCTGCCTAAATAATCATTTTACATTTGACAGGATCGTGATGGGTTTGTCATGGGGGAGGGAGCAGGAGTTCTGCTTCTGGAGGAATTAGAACATGCAAAGGTAGACCCTTTAACAAAAGGCATGTTTTGCTAATTACTGTATTTGGGATTAGTATATTTATAAATTTAAGCTAGATGAGTTGGAGCTTGCTAATGTTCTTTACTTTGCCAGAAAAGAGGAGCAATAATATATGCAGAGTTCCTTGGGGGAAGTTCTACATCTGATGCTTATCATATGACAGAGCCCCATCCGGAAGGTATGAGATCTACAAAATTTCAAAGATGTTTTCTGGTGTTCTCAGGCCCCTGCTAATGAGAATTCTTATTTGAACATTTGAGTGTTTTCAGGTACAGGTGTCCTCCGATGTATAGAAAAGGCTTTGCATCAAGCAGGTGTAAGTAAAGAAAGTGTGAACTACGTGAATGCTCATGCAACTTCAACTAAAGCTGGTGATTTGCAAGAGTACAAAGCCTTGATCCGTTGTTTTGGAAAGAATCCTGAGGTGTTCTATTTAATCATGGCAGCGTTAAAATTTAAAGTGTTTTTGAAGTGGTTTTGGACAAGTCAACAGGGCATTTCCTTTTGATCATTATGTTGGATTTTTAATGTTTCAGCTGAAGGTGAATTCTACAAAATCACTGATTGGACATTTGCTAGGTGCAGCTGGAGCTGTAGAAGCTGTTGCTACTGTCCAGGTAACTAGTTTCATCTTATACTCTAGAATGATTCTGATTTGTAAAGTTAAGACAGGTGGTATGGATAAATTTTTTGAATGGAGATCTCAGTAGAGATGTCTGTATCCCGGAAGTAGAATGAGAACTGAAACAATGATCATTATGAGGGAGATTTTCTGGTACCAAGGGATATATGCTTTCTATTACAAATCAACTTGTGAGGACCAGAATGCTTCCTATGTTTCAAATGTCTAATAATTTGCTCTGTATTTTGCTGCTTTTGAATGCACTTATAAGTTTTAACTCTTCATATGGACAAACAATTGAAAAGTCAACCCCCTTGCCATTTTACCCGAGGTGGTATTGTGCTAGGTTTTAAACGTGGGCCTGCTGCAATAAGTACTGCTAGACATAGCCTGGCAAATATTGACATGGTCCATGGTCACTTGGAGATCAAGGATGTATGTTGGAGGGGGAGGTGTCAATTTACATGAGGCTAAGATAAGGGTGTGCTTATATTATGTTTTGAATATGCTTATTGAGATTTGGCCAAGGGTATGCCTATGAGCCATAGTTTCTGGGTTACTACTGACAGAAACCTAATTGTAATATCATATATGCATAGACACAGATGGCAGTAAAAACATGTAACAGCTAATTTTATAAATGCTATAAAATAGTTTGTCTGCATCTGGTATGCACTTGTTCATTTGAAAATATTCTGTTGATGCAGTGTTGCACCTATGCGGAATTATGATTTGTCTTAAAACACCATCTCATAACTGACAGACATCTTGAGACATGCTCTGCATTTTGTTGCCACTTGTCACATTTCCTTAAAAGATACCTTATTCAGCTTTTCCCTCTCAAATGTATCAATATCTATACCTCTGTAGACTTGCATTTATGCATGGAGATGTCCATGGTAAGTTATACACTTTTACGCGTGCATAGCATGTGACCAATACAATATGTGATGGCTTATTGCTGAGTGCATTTGCTGATTACAATGCAAACTTGTGGCAGCCAGTTGTTGATTGTGTAGGCAGATGCTAATTAAAAGTTCTGAGAGATCATTTTTAGGTTAGTGCCTTCTTATGCAATAATATGATAAGGGTGCTGTTATATTAATTACAATACTTGCCAAAAAATCACAAGAAATCATGAACGGGTCACATGACGATTTTTTCATGTCAAAAATTGCCGAGTTTTTGAATTAAATCAGGTGAGCCAATTTTTGGCTGAAGTATTGTGATTTAATTGCCAAAAACTTGCCCTAAAATGAATAACCCCTTTTTTCACTGATTTCAAATTTTCAGTGAGTTTTCCCTGATTTTGACTAATGTTTGAGAAATCAGAGCTTTTGAATGCAAAATAAGGTTTGAAGAATGACTATGTGCTACATTGTTTCAGTTTCATCCTTCAGCTACACTTATAAAAAAATTCCCTCCTTAATATTTATATAAAATAAATTATAAAATATGCACTAACAGGTCTCTTTTGCAAAAAAGACGCTAACCCCGAACCCTAAATGTTTATTTTCTATGTTGCCGGTTTTGGTCCTGGTTTGGGTTCGGGTTCACGGATCTGGCTAAATTTTTTTTTGGGGTTGGCTTCATTTTGGGTTCGTCCGTACAAAAAAAAGAAGTAAAAATCATATATATATGCAGCCTAGAAGCAGAATCAAGATTAGAATATCACATAACATCATATAAAGACTTTATAAAAAACAAAACTAACATAAACTTGAATGTCATTTAAAACATGCATGATAAATATTCATCGTTCAAACTTCAAGTTCAATATTAAAATAATAATATCAAGTTCAACACTTTTAATTTTAATCATCACATGGATTTTCTAAATCATCAACATCATCATCCTCATTTACATTAGATGATGTAGGAAAATTAGATGAACCACAAGCAGTGCCAATGGCACTGCCACTGCCACTTGCACTAAAAGTGTGTTGGCTTTCGGAATCATCCTATGCAATATGCTAGGAAGTGGAAGTATCCAAATCCGTATGCTCTGGCTCTATATCCCCCAACTATGTGTTCCCTTCCTTGTAGTCATGTTGCTTGTGCGAAAGGAGACACAAGTTGAAATGCACGTATTCTAAGTTCTTTGCTCTTTTGGATTGCAATCTATTGCGCTTTATTGAGTGGATGAAAGAATATATGCTCCAATTCCTCTCAAATGCAGATGAACTAACAACCTATGAAGACAAAGTAAATAAATAAAGTTATACATTATATTTATTAAAACATTAAGGACTAAAAAATGAAACTTTATTAAACTTACTTGTGATAAAACTTTGATTGCAAGGGGTTGCGGGTGTTGGAAGAATTGACCATGGAAGTACCACCAACTATGGGCATCCTTCTTAAACCTATCACAAAGAGCCTCAACACTGGCCATTTGAGTGCACAAAATCAATGAACTCATTTGTGACTACATCTCGCAATTCTGTTTCAAAGAAGAGTCTACGAAATGTTGCCTTGTACCCTTCAGCCACTTCAAAATCTCTATATGGGGGAAGCCTTCTTGGTATAGAAAGAATCTTAGCACTGTAGTATTTTGGACTTAATGCGAAGGCAAGAAGATGTAATGGAGTGGTCATTTTGTACCATCTTTCTTCAACAATTGCATGCACTTGTTTGAAGAAAGTCTCTTCAAGGTCTTTCTCTTTCACATTTATGATGCTCTTCATCTTCTCAATCATTGAGTTGATGCCATCTATATTTCCAATGCAAGGCTTGTCCATGTCAGTATAGCGAATCATGCTCAAAATGGGCTCGGTTAAGCTAAGTAGATACTCCACATGATCCCACCATGAGTCATCTAATATCATTTGCTTAATTTTTGTTGCCCTGCTAGAGTTTCTTTGCCACCATATAGACCAATTTTGGCTAATCGCCATGCTAGAAAGCACCTCTCTAAATTTCACAATTTGTCTCAAGACAATTGTGTTAGAGGCAAAACAATATTAAAATAATATTTAGATTATTTAATGGTCAATATTGTATTAGTGTAATCTATAAGATTTAGTTAGATTCTTTCTAATTCTTTGCTTCGACCCTGTTTCTATTTTATAAACAATGTTTTTAGAAACATCTCCTTTGTAAAATCTATATTAAGCACGTTTGCTTCTTTTTAATATATTGAAGATTTCCCATTTCATGGTATCAGAGCAGGAAAAGATTTTTTTCAATTCTCTAGCGCCATTTCTGTTCTTTGAGGTCCTATCGCTGAAGGAAGAAAATCGTGATTTCTTTTTTCTTAAGAATCTTGGCTTTCTCTTTTCTGAAAATCGCAATTTCTGTTCAAACCGTGATGTTTCTCTTTTCTTTTGTTTGACGGTGACGAGATCTCCTTCTTGGCGTGCGTTTTCTTTGTGTGCTTCATGATTTTTTGTGCCTCTTCTTGTGGATGGGTTTCTGGTGTGAGTTGGTTCGTCTTCTAGCCGTGCGTGAAGGGTTTCCAGGTTGTGTTTTTTGGTTCTGGGTGACAGATTTTCTTCTTGTTTCGTGTGACCTTTCCTTGCATTTTCTGGGTGACGTCTTTCAAAGATCATCACGCCCTTTTTCACGCCCTTGTTTTTGATTCCCGCGACCATTTTGGTCTCTTAAAATCACGATTTTCTGAGAAGTTCGTTGTTTTCTGCATGTGTTTTTAAAGTCGCGATTTTCTGTTCTTGCAAATCACGATTTCTGCACAATTTTGACTGGTGTGACCTGCAATCAAGGGTTTTTGGCACGATTTCTGAACAATCGTGTTGGCTTCTCATGGGTTTTCTGAAGTCTTCTGGGTGCTGTTTGTTGAAATTTGTGGAGTTTCCCTTTGTCTATGTTTTTGGTGGGATTCTGATTTCCAGTTCAGGGGTGACTTCATTGGGCGTCGGGTTTGTCTCTCCCTGCACACGTCCGACTCCTAGACACGTTTTCTAAAGTGATTTTTTCATTACCTTGGGTTTTGTGCCTTCTTTTTTTTTTGACAGATTTCTGCTCGTGGGGTTTTGTGCCTCTTATTTGTCGGATTTTGTTTAAAAGATTCTCTATACAAGCCTGTGACAAATGGCTTCTTTGTCACACATTATGCTGGAGGGCAGTCAGAAGTTCAACGGTCGCAACTACAACACCTAGAAGCAGCGTATGATGACAATCTTTGAATATCGGTGCCTTGACTAGATTATTCTGGGCAACAAGACACGACCTCCTACAACAGATAAAGATCAAGAAAAGTTTGATGAGCAAAATCAGGAAGCCGTGATGCTTATTAAACTCTCTGTCACTGATGACCAGCTACCTCAGGTACTGTCTGGCAAATTAGCTAAAGAAATTTGGGATCTTCTGAAAGATCTTCATGAAACATCCAACAAGAGCCGTGCGTTCTTTCTGAAAAACATATTCTCCATCATGATGGATGAGAAGACAACTCTGTAGGAATACTTGACAAAAATCAAGGACATCCATGGTTAGCTAGAGGCTATTGGTCGGAAAATGGAGGAGAAGATATGGTAGTCATTACTTTGAAGAGTCTGCCAAAATCTTATGAGCACTTTATTGAGACACTCAACATTACCTCAGCTAATGTTGACTTGATTTTTTCAGATCTTTGCACCATACTTCTGTAGTAGGATTGATGGAAACAGCAGTTCGGTAGTGGTGCTAGTTCATCCTCCACAGAGCAAACATTTCCTGCCAAGACATTTCAGAAGAATAAGGGCAAGAATCAACCCTCTCAACAAACCAGGCAAGTGCAATCTCAAGATTCTTCCAAGAAGAAGAATGTTCAGTGTAACTATTGCTACAAGTATGGTCACATGAAAAAAGATTGTTGGAAACGCTTGGCTTTTGAACAAAACAAGCAAGGAGAGTCGAAACCTAAAGCCCATGTTGCATAACACACTGAGCAAGAGTCTGCATTCTATGCCTTTATGGCCAAGAGTCTTGTAGGTCCTATTAAATCCTCTGCCTGGTATATTGATTCAGGTGCATCTCGACACTTCACTCATTGTTAGGATTGGTTCATTGAGTACACACCATTTAGGGATTCTGTTATCTTTGGAGGAGGCGAGAAGTATACTGTTGTCGGAAAGGGCAACATGCAGATTCATTATGGAGGGAGAAATTTAATATTTCTTGATGTATACTTTGTACCTGGCATGGAGCTGAATTTTATTTCAGTTAGTTAGATCATGACTCACTCTCCTCAGCTAGACATTGTTTTCAGCATGCATACATGCAGCATTGTTGACAGAGAGACTCGCACTATAGTTGTTCAGGGACTTGAGGATCATGGTCTATATAGACTTGTTGATTCTGGTGATTCTCAAGAGCACGCTATGGCAGCGAGGAGTACTTCCGTCAACAGCCTTTGGCATCAGCGTTATTGGCACCTGAATATGCAATATCTCTCTCCGCTATCTCGAGGTGATCTAGTTGGTGGTCTACCTACGATTCAGACTTGGAATCATGGAGTACGCGAAGGCTTGTCAGGCTGGAAAGTAGCATCGGACTCCATTCTCAGATGGTGACTCATGGCGAGCTTCCAAGGTATTACAGTTGGTTCACGTTGATTTATGTGGACCAATGAACACTCCTTTAGTTACTGGTTGCAAGAATTTTTTGTTATTTGTTGATGATTTTAGTAGAAGAATGTGGGTGTATTTTCTTAAAAACAAATCGGAGGTATTTGGTATATTTCAGCAGTTTAAGGCCTTAGTTGAGTAAGAGTCAGGCTTTCCTATAGTCACTCTTAGGTTTGATAGTGGGGGGAGCTTTGTTCTAATGACTTCTCCAGTTTCTGTGCTGCACATGGCATTAAGTGCCAACTTACCACACCATACACCCCTCAGCAGAATGGTGTCGTTGAATGTATGAATCGCACCATTATTGAAATTGCTCGTTCTATGTTGGAGCATAGAAATGTTCCTAGGAAATACTGGGTTGAAGCAGTTATACTGTTGTTTATCTTCTGAACCGGTCTCCTACTCATGCAGTTAAGAAGATGACTCTTGAAGAAGCCTAGTCTGGATGCAAGCCTAAAATCAACCACCTGAAAGTTTTTGGCTCTACTGCTCATGTGTGGACTCGAGATGCCAAGCACACTAAGTTGGATTCCAAAAGCCAGAAACTCACGTTCACTGGTTACAGTGAGAATCATAAGGCATATAGGCTGATTGATGTAGATACAGATCGTCTCATCTTTAGTTGTGATGTTGTGGTTGATGAAAATAGTGGGCCCTTCTATAAGTCTTCTCCTTCTGTGAGTCTTGAGGATCAGTCTATGCAGGCTTCTGATTTGGGTGTTTGTCTTCCCCTAGCTCCACTTGATGGGCGGGATTTTGTAGTTGTGCAGGCACCTCAACAAAATATTCCACCACCCACCCCTCCTCAGGACAATCTGGATCCTAATCCAGCTGATGTTGTTCCTAGCCACCCCTGGTGATGTTGTTCCTCTTGAGTCAGATGTTGGTACTTCTACTCTCCGGCCGAAATGGTATGCTAAAACCATAAGTGATCTTCATGATGATGAATTGATTGAGGGTAGATCTGCTCGGAAGAAGAACAAGCAACATAATACAGTGAAGCTAAGTAGATACTCCACATGATCCGACCATGAGTCATCTAATATCATTTGCTTAATTTTTGTTGCCCTGCTAGAGTTGCTTTGCTGCCATATAGACCAATTTTGGCTAATCACCATGCTAGAAAGCACCTCTCTAAATTTCACAATTTGTCTCAAGACAATTGTGTTGAGGCGAAACGGGTGTTTGCAACCTATTAAAAACACAAAATAAAATAATTCAAATTTAAAAACAAACTCTAAAGGAGAATTAGAATACACAATCAAATTATGAAAATGTAAAATTTTATGCTACTTCACTTACCTTCAATAGCTTCAATTTTGAAAATGATCTGAAAATGCCTTGAGACATGTGGTGGTTAGTGATGAACATTTGAATGTCCTCAACCTTTGCATACAACTCTTTGATCCAATCAATTTTATTCCCTATCTTTTGTAGGATAAGATTGAGAGAGTGGACCACACAAGATGTGCAAAAGATATGTGAATATTCTTGCTAGATGATTTTTGGATTCAATTGTGTAGGAATTTTTGCATCAATGTTTCGGGTCACACTCCGTGTTCCATCATCGGGATAGCTGAGATCTCATAGGAATTTGATCCATCATCGGGATAGCTGAGATCTCATAGGAATTCCTATGAGATCTCAGCTATCCTGATGATGGAACACGGAGTGTGATCCGAAACATTTAAATTCCTATGAGCTCTCAGCTATCCCGATGATGGATCATGGAGTGTGATACGAAACGTTGATGCAAAAATTCCTACGCGATCGAATCCAAAAATCATCTAGCAAGAATCAATATGGATTGTGGAAATGTGATATCATTATGTGAATATGGTTCCTCAACCAATAAACCGTCATCTCTACAATTCTTTGTGTTGTCCGTTACTTCTTGAACAACGTTACAAGGACCCACTTCCTCAATGGCTGCGATGAGAATATCAATATCTCACCTGCCCCTCACTATCAATAGCTTTCAATAACATTGCCCCTTTAGGGGACACCGCTATGACATTGATCAAAGGCCGATTTTTTGCATCTTTCCACCCATTTGAAACAATGGATACACCTATCTCAACCCACGAATCCCTTATGGGCTGCAATGCATCTTCAATGTTCTTGACCTCTTTTTCCAATAAGGTGCCACACACCACCTCATAACCTGGGCCCTTGTTCTTCATTGATTGTTTTCAACATCTCTTTCTAATATGGAGAGCGAACAACATTAAAAGACAATCCATTTGGATAAATACATCTTGCTACATGTTGATCAGCAATGTCTCGATTCTCATTTTGCAATGCACTTTCCAAAGGTCCCTTTGGTTTTTTGCTTGTAATGAGTTGTTTACTTTGAGGATGAGTGGCAAAAAATGGATGGTTTTCTACCACAACATTGGGACTAGATGCAGGCTGCATTCCCTTTGATCTTTTTTTTTTTATTAAGGGGTGACTTGATTTATGACTTGCTCGTTCGTTTGCTTGTTCTTGCTCCATGATATATTCTACTACTGTCTTTGATGGCACAACCACACCATCCTTTCTAGGGCAAGGTTTGATGCCTTTTCTAGATATTCCACACAAATGACCTTTCACTCAACTATATGAACTAGAATATCTAACATCACACCCATTGCAAATCCAAACGTAAACACCACCTGGAACCTGTTGTATCATTTGAACATATTTCCATAGAGGAGAATTCGGATCTGTTCTGAATTTACATTGAGCTGTGGAGCTAGAACTAGTTGCCATTGTGATTCCTATGGCAAGAAATTTTGTAAACAACACATTCAAAACAAAAACAAAAAATTGAACACAAAAAAAGATATACAAAACCTAGCTCTTTTGAATCTTTGATACATTCCTAGAAGAAAGGAAAGAAACATAGATAAACAAAGCAAAAAAAATGTTTCTTGTTTGTAAAACAAAAATGGATGAAAAAAAAAGAAGCTTACCTCTTTGCAAAAATTGCCTTCTATGATCTTCTTGGCAGCCAATAAACACTTCTAAATGCATAGGAATGACAAGGCAATCGATGTAGAACCTTCAAAAATCAATCTTCAACTCTCTTTGTTGATCCAACAAGCAAAAAAAAATGTTCAACCTCTTGGAATGATGTTTGTTGTTTGCAAAAGAAATGAACAAATTGGACTTGTTTTGATGTTTAATTTGTTTTGCAAGTCAATATTAGGGTTCATTTGGGGGCCTAGTCAAATCAATTGACTAAAATGATAAAAAAAAAGCACCAAACTTGGACGCTGTAGGGACAGATTCCCGGTGGGTTTGCCCCACGCAAACCAGGTGGCCACAGGTGAACTGGACCAATATTCGGATCCTGTTCAAATTGGATCGGGATCTGGTTGGTCACTTGCAGGATCCAGTAATACAGTTTATTTTTTGAGCATTTTGGTTCTTTTGTTAACCAAAAGGGTCCCCACCTTTTCCATAAATGTTGAAATATTGTGTTTTTGGTTAGGGTTAGGTATTTTTTCTTTTTTCTAATCAAACCCTAACCATTGAAATGTAGGTTTTTTTAGTTAGCCAAAAAGCCTAGCCCTATAGGGTTTAGTGTTACGGTTTTCTTTATTTTCTTAGTGGGAAACTAATTATGATATTAAATGCTGATTTTTTTAGCATCTAGGACTAGGTTTCTTTGTGGGAAAAAACAAAGACCCTAACCCTAAATACTGATTTTATCAGCTTTTAAGGTTAGGGTAAGATTTTTTGCCATTGGAAAGGCTTGACCCTAACCCTAAACACTATTTTTTCAGCCTTTAGGGTTAAGGTTGGAGTCTTTTTTGAACAGAAAAGCCCCAACCCTCATCTGTAATATTGATGTTTTCTGACTCGTGATTTTTTAGCAAAAATCTTGATCATAAATGCTAATTTTTTTGAATGTTAAGGGTTAGGGTTAGGTTTGATTTTAATGATTGTTTAATACTTAATAGTGCATATGTTTTCTTGTTTTGTTGTAAAATACCAACAATTGCAAAGAATTGAGTATATATAGCAGGAAAAAGTTAATCCTTAAGCCTTTCTATAGTTCAACAAACATACTATTTGACAAGATTACCCTCTTGTACTCTTGAAAGTGATGCCCTAGAGGTATATTTGAGGGATATAGAAATTATGATTTTTTAGCAAAAATCTTGATCATAAATGCTAATTTTTTTGAATGTTTAGGGTTAGGGTTAGGTTTCATTTTAATGATTGTTTAATACTTAATAGTGCATATGTTTTCTTGTTTTGTTGTAAAATACCAACAATTGCAAAGAATTGAGTATATATAGCAGCAAAAAGTTAATCCTTAAGCCTTTCTATAGTTCAACAAACATACTATTTGACAAGATTACCCTCTTGTACTCTTGAAAGTGATGCCCTAGAGGTATATTTGAGGGATATAGAAGTTTGAGTCATAAGGAGATTGTATATACGCTTCCTTGTAGTTATCTTCTCTTACTATTCTTATCTTTTTTGAATTTTTCTTGTGGTGATTTTTGTTTGTCAATAAATTTGGTGTAGTGGGGATCACAATGTCAAATAGACAACTTTGCCAAATGCTCTATACTATCTCTTGTGAGCAGGTATGGCATTAGATAGACTTGAGATCGTTCATGTGCCATTTCATTTGTGCTACTCTACTCTCTTGTACCACTTTTCTATCACATACATCTCTCTTCCACATATCATCAATATTCCACATATCTTGGGTATATGGGAAGGTGAGATATATTTGGAGGTTTGATATATTGAGAGGATTGCTCTTTTGTACTATCACTCTTCCATATATCTTTGGGTATATAGGGAGGTATGGTATATGAATGGCAAATTCAATTTTTTTTTGTTGATTTGGTCATCATGCTGTTAGTTTTATGATCAGAAATGCAATAAGCAGAAAACTCAACACATAGAACAAAGAACACAGTATTTTACCCTGGGAAAACCCTCCTTGAGGGAGAAAAACCCAGCAAAATATTCTCTTATAATCAGAAAAAATAAGTGCAGAAATAGCACTCAACAATCAGACCCTAGAAAGGGCAAATCTTATACAATGAATCTGCACTTGTATATAGTGCAATTTCTTTAGATGCACAAAATATTTAACTCTTCTCCTGAAGTCGAATCTGCTGCTCTTGAATGGCGAACCTGCTGCTGAAGATATTTGAATTGGAATGGATTGAATAATGATAAAATGAGGAGACACCTTCTCCTATATATACAAGCTAGTTGATCTTTCTTTCTAGGGCCAACCTAGAAGAGTACAAATTTTATTTATAAGACAAAGGCCGACCTGCCTTGAGTTGAATATATTTAAGGGAAAATATCTCCCGAAGCTACAAAACACTAACACTCCCTCTTAGCTAGGGAGGTATTTTCAAATATTCTCGTCATGGAGTCTCTCAACATGACGCCCACAATGGCTACACCCATTTGTGGAAAAACACATCTCAGTCTCAGAGATGTACACAGGTTCATCATGGAGTCTCTCAACATGATGTCCACAATGGCTACACCGATTTCTGGAAAACACATCTCAGTCTCAGAGATGTACAAAGGTTCGTCATGGAGTCTCTCAACATGACGTCCACAATGGCTACTCCCATTTGTGGAAAGAAACACATCTCAGTCTTAGAGATGTACATGGGCTCGTCATGGAGTCTCTCAACATGACGTCCACAATGGCTACTCCCATTTGTGGAAAGAAACACATCTCAGTCTTAGAGATGTACATGGGCTCGTCATGGAGTCTCTCAACATGATGTCCATCTCAGTCTCAGAGATGTACAAGATATCCTCGTCATGGAGTCTCTCAACATGACGTCTCATCTCAGTCTCAGAGATGTACAAGGGCTTGCACCTCATATTTCTCCCTCATTACAAGGGCTTTCACCTCATATTTCTTTGTCTCAGAGAAATATACACTACAAGGGCTTTCACCTCATATTTCTCCGTCTCAGAGAAATATACATTACAACAAATTTTCATGATGATGCGACTCCCTCTGAAGCTCCAAGTACTTGCATCAACCTCCTGACCTCCTCATCCAAGATTGCCTGCAATGCTTGCCTTAAAGGAATGGTTTCTAATGCACACTTCCGACACTACTGACTTGTGAGAGTCCAGGACTGTCCTCCTTGACCTCATCCCAGATCACCCTATTCTGAATAGGTTTGCGGTGCTACCAATGTCAAAACAAGGTTGATTGCCTTGTGCAATTCTGTTCTCTGCAGCTGAAGAGGTCTTCCAAGGACTTAGCACCTGGCCTTGCAACGCTGCAACCTACTTAGCTGAGACCTTCACTTCTTCTCAGTGTGTCACTCTAGTTCCTTGAGACATAGGACTCCATTTTGCTGAATACAAAACTCCCTCTTGATCCCTGCCTCAATACAAAAATTACAAAAATCCTCTGGAAGTGAACTCCCCTCCATTGACGGATCTCAGAACCTTAGTTCTCTTCCCGGACATGTCATTGTTTTACCCAACTTGCTTTCACAACTCTCAATCCAATAGCCATTAGCATGACTTCTCCAATGATCTTCGATAGGAGCCTCACTATTTTCCATAATTCTTTCTAGGGCTGCCAATAGTTGACCATGCAAGAACCATAGATTGCTGTTCCAAATTAGGAGGACAGGATTTCTGTTGTACCGATGTTTAGTGTCTTCATCCTTCTCAATCATCTTTGCTGATGCAAACTCTCCATCCAAGGCTGACCCAACCTTGTGCCCTTGAGAGATGTCTCCAGTGAAGTTATGTGCCACCAACTCAGTCTCATGGCTGCAAGCTAAGTCTTCATGTTTGTTCATTTCTCCAGCCGGCATGACTTCCTCACCAGATGCCTCACGCTCTTCCTCCTTTGAATTCCTTATGCAATCTCTGATAATTAATCCATCATCCTTTTGCTCCTTGATCCATCCTGCATTTTAAGGAGATTAATAATAGTTCATAAAATCAAACTACAAATGAAGCATGTAGTCATATGGCAAATATTATTAGATAGAACAATTGAAGGAATAATAGAACTTATCTTTGTCGATTCTGATATATCTTTCTTTCATCTTCACTCAATTTCTGCTCTTGGAAATGCTAATCACAACACTACAAATTACAAAGACAATCTGCTCAACTCAGATTTTTCAGACACATTATGCAGCCAACATATTCAATATAGAACCAGGCCTCTCACTGAATCAAGAAACCATTACAGTCCATGCACATAGAGAATGGTATCGATGCCACCAACCAATCACAACCTTTTGAGCACCAAAGTGATTACTAGGTCTGTAATAACTTTGAATACCACAAAAACATTTCTATAGAACCTACTTCAGACAGCTTCAATCTTCATTTAGAATACCAAAAGAAATTGCAGTTCTCAAAGCCACACTCAAGAAATCTTCACAACTAGCATG
Organism: Sequoia sempervirens; assembly: GCA_007258455.2. Classification (NCBI taxonomy): domain Eukaryota; kingdom Viridiplantae; phylum Streptophyta; class Pinopsida; order Cupressales; family Cupressaceae; genus Sequoia; species Sequoia sempervirens. The sequence continues at coordinate 86,780,760 of VDFB02047397.1, forward strand.
AAACAATTCGCAATGAATGAATGGTATCTCCAAAAGATTTCATGCCAGCGATCACCGCTCAAAAGAAACCACGACCTCTCCAAAAGAAAAATCACACGATCCAGATAATCGATGTCAGATCTTCTTTGCACAACTCAACAAACTGAATTTCAGCCCAGAAGAATGCGATTTCATTTTATTGAAAGGTACAAACATAAAATATTTATCTCTTTATTGTTGGTACACCATTGAGCTAGACCTATAGCTGTGTCTCATCTTCGCCACCTTCAGTGTTGCCATCAATTTTCCCCCATCCAGATTTCATACCAACTGTTGTCACCAACATCTTGCCAGAACCATCTCGGACCTTCGTTCCTTTAATTTTGATGCATATAATGACAGACTCTGGCAGTGACTTGTAATCTTATTAACAAAACTACCATTCACTTGCTGCTATTATGACAGTGTCCAGCGACTGAAAATACAACTATAAAGCAACTTTGACAAATAGAGCATGAGCCTGGATATCAACGACATGAAGAGGGTGAGACCGCAAGCTAATCGAATGCTCCAACTATCCACCTCACAGTTGCTAGACAAGTTGCGCCATAATTAATTTGAATAGTTATGATTTCCCCCAAACAAAATTCGACTTTTCCTCCAGTGTGATCACCAGTTCGATCGATATGTGATTTCTGCCCTTTTAGTGGCGTCAATCGTTGTGAGCCCAGTGTGAGATAAGACTTCTATCGATGGTAAATAATCATTGTTGATCGTTTCCTTCAGTGAGTCGAGCCCCTCAACTGAATAACCAATGCTCCAATATAAACTCATATTCCTGTCGAGCCACCCCATGCAACCGACCTCATAATTTCAGATCAGACTCAATCGCACAGAGATTAGGGATGGACGCAGCTAAATTAGCTCATCTCTACAACACTTATTTATTTTCGGCAGCTCCAATGAATATGACCAGCTGCTTGCGTGTTCCTTCATAAGTTGATGCCTCTTCAGATTTGCCACGAATCTATCTCCTGGATTCTTCTTGAAGACCCACGACGGCTTGATTTGAGACTCCCAATAAATCTCATTCCACGAACTATCTTCAAAATATTAATATTAATGACTTTCCTTTGAATGCAGCGGTGATGGAGAAAGGAACCCGACTCCTTTACTATTGCCACAACTTCTCCTATAGCGGTGAACAATCAATCAACATTTCAAGTTAATGTCGAAGTCTTCAAAGCAGAGCCGAATGCCTTCCCTTCAGACATTGAAAAGGCAACACTTAATATCGGCGGACAAAATATTATGTGACGATTTTATGAAAGAATGGCGTTTTCAAGCCATAGAACCCGGTGAATATCAAACTGGGACGAAGCCTTCGTGGATTTCACAAATCCTCCCAATTCCTTTAATCTTCCACAGAGTAGCCATCGGTTTCAATAGCTGCTCCTGAAAATTCAAACTTCTTCCTTTATCAGTAATCGCGCCATTCCAAAGACTCCATGCACATGGTAAATTAAGAAGAAATACTTAAAGACGGTGCTAATTACGAGTCGCCCGCCACAGGTTTTTAGTGAACTCGAATTCTCTTTACTATCCATGCCGCTATGGTGAACGATAAGAAACATAGACCCTGTAGAAGCTTGGAAGAACCACGACCCAGAATATTGACCCCCGAGGATTCAATAAAATATAGCATGCATCAATTTCATGACAAAGAGAATCTGGAAGCTCACGACCATTAACGGCTCCAAGAATCCTGTATCGACTCCTTCATATCACTTCCCGCACAAAATTCACGGCTCAGTTTGAAATTCTGTTGCATTCTTAGAAATCATGGCAACCGACATTCATACATTCCCGTCAATGTATTCATTTCCCAGCATATTCATTCTATCACCTCCACTATAGACTGGCACTTTGATACCTGATACCTGCCTAATCGCGATATTACTCTGTATGTCGCCTTATGTCTGAAGCATCATTACTCCTGCCAGTGAACACCATTCAAAACTGTGATCAATCCGCCAAGCAATCAAAGACTTAAGCAAAATAGCCACGTCGGGGTTATACTGCTTAGCCAAATCTGATCAGATCTTTTCTAAACCCGCTCTGATTCCATGTTAGTTTTATGATCAGAAATGCAATAAGCAGAAAACTCAACACATAGAACAAAGAACTCAGTATTTTACCTTGGGAAAACCCTCCTACTCAAGGGAGAAAAACCCAGCAAAATATTCTCTTATAATCAGAAAAAATAAGTGCAGAAATAGCACTCAACAATCAGACCCTAGAAAGGGAAAATCTTATACAATGAATCTGCCCTTGTATATAGTGCAATTTCTTTAGATGCACAAAATATTTAACTCTTCTCCTGAAGTCAAATCTGCTGCTCTTGAAGGGCGAACCTGCTGCTGAAGATATTTGAATTGGAATGGATTGAATAATGATAAAATGAGGAGACACCTTCTCCTATATATACAAGCTAGTTGATCTTTCTTTCTAGGGCTGACCTAGAAGAGTACAAATTTTATTTATAAGACAAAGGCCGACCTGCCTTGAGTTGAATATATTTAAGGGACAATATCTCTTGAAGCTACAAAACACTAACACATGCCACATGAGAGAGACTTTGCACGGACATATGACACATTAGTCTTGGCTGGGAACAAGGTGAAATGCAATTTTTTCAGGCGTGTTTTATTAATGGACACATATCTGTTTCAAAATGACATCTGTTGAAGCAGTTGGGGCATGATGCAACTCCTTGCAAAGAAGCCCCTATATATGTCATACAAGAAGTGTAGATGGCTCTTCAAGCATCTTCACATTGCAAGGCCAAAAGAAAATAGTAGGGAAAAAAGTGGGTTTTAATTCTTTAGATGTTGGGGTTGATCCTTTGGACGTGGCACAACCATCACAACAGTTTGTGAGGGAGTCTCAATTAACACTTAGTTTTTTTGCATGCAACCTTCACACAGGTGGAGGAAACATTAATGCCTTATTTGCATCTCATACTTCATTAGGATCACAACCCACTTTGGAGAGTATATGATGGAGGAAATATGTCCATGAACAGGCAAAAAATGTCATTAAGAATTTCTAGTATCATTGTACCTAACCTATCAATCAATGTTGCTTGGTCTCCATATTGGCAAGGTATGGTGGATGCTATTGCAGTTGAAGGTCTTAGCTTCAAAGACGCCCATTGTACATAACATTGAGTGTTGATATGCTTAATGATAGAATAAAAGACATTATTGATGTTGTTGCCAAACATTGGTTAGAGTGCGCAACGATTGGATGCTTCATAATGTCAAATGGGTGGATAGATAGAAGGAACTGAATTCTCATTAACTTCCTTGACTCATGTTATTTTGGCACAATCTTTTTGAAATTTGTTGATGCATTAGATAGAGTTGAACTTGTGGGTGCATTGTCTGAAATTTTTGACGAGGTGATCATCGATGCAGTGCCATAAAATGTGGTTAAATTTATTATAGACAATGCTGCTTCCTTTGTTTTTGTTGGGATATTCTTGATGGACAAGTATCCCTCTATGGTTTTTAGCTCATCTGTGGCACATTTTCTTGATCTAACCTTGGGGGAGATTGGAAATCTTGAACGGGACAAGGAGGTATAGCAAAAAGCATGCACTATTACCTAATTCTTCTAGAACTGAGGACACCTTTTTCAAAATTCTAGTAGTCTAGTGTGTGTTAATTGAATGTGATATGTTGCATTTTGTAGTTGCTCAAGGGAATTAAAGAGGTCATAGTAATGATTTTTATGGAAACTTGCCATGGATTGTTGATCACCAAATTACTACTTGGAAATGGAATCGGCATGTTGATTTTAGAGTGGACCTATTGTTACTTGTAATTAAATTAAGGCTTCTCCCCTAAAATTTGGGGCCTTTTTGTAGTTAACTAGAGGGAAATTGAACTAAGATTTTCCTTCGTGGAAAACATATAAATTTCCAATGAATTGACATTATTAGGGGTTGGAAACTATTTGTTTGGAAATGCTATGTTGACAATACTATGATTAGTTTACTTTTATTTTTGTTTGTTTGGTTTCCCAATCCGAGTTAAGATATTCTGAGATCGTATCTACAATTCGGTTGAGTATTTGATGAATCCAACTTAGTGTTTCAAACTTAATAGTAATACCAAGTAGTTAACACCTGCTCGTTGCTTGCTACTCACACATTAGAAATTATGAATTCTGCTACTCCTGTGTTCTATGACAATATATTGATGTGATTATCACGTTTCTTGAGTTGTGTAACACTGTAATGGATTAAACCAGAATGTTTAGTTAATAGTAATACCTAGTAGTTAGCACCTGCTCGTTGCTTGCTACTCACACATTAGAAATTATGAATTCTGCTACTCCTGCGTTCTATGACAATGACCTCATGATCAAATTGATAAATCATGTATGCTCCTGTGTGCTACAAAAATGACATCACATGGCACTTTTTAGTTTTTATTTTAATTTCTATTGCCAACTCAAAAATACAATATCATACTACCAAACTTAAATAGATATATAACAACAAAAGGCACAACTGCCAAAACATGCTTTCAAAGCCATACTGAAACACCACAAGGCTGCACCACGTTCACACAGCACCCCATCTCTCTTGATCAGCAGCACCCTCCTCTCGGTCAACCACATTTTCCTCCACCCACACAAATGCTCTTGAAGCACCACCCATTTGCATATTGCTTTGGATTGCGCTTGACAAAAAACGGAAATCTCATTCCAAAGCTCATCTCTTAATGGTGATGAGCTCACTAAGTTGAGCCACCATATAATACCAGAATGGAGAAGTTAGTCTCCACTTCCACATGACCATTGTGCTAAATGCACATACCTGCCAACATGTTGCCAATATCATAACAGAGAGCTCTCAAAACATCAATCTCATGGCGAAGTTTCTCCAACTCATCATTCCTATATGATAAGGCTATAGACAAATTATTTGTTTCTGCATTCGCTAGCCCTATTAATTCCTTCTTAACTCCCTTGGTCTCCTTTGCAATTTTAGCAACCTCCATGTCATTGAATTAACCTAGTAGGAAAATTTTCAACAAGCAAACTCTTAGGTTTGCATAAGATACAAAATGCACTAAATTTGTGACAAAATTGCCACATCGCCTTTTTTCCTACCTCCAATCCCTTATCTCCTTATTATTTGAACATCAACAAATCCTAGAGCAGCTTCATCCTTGCAGTGAAAAATGTGCTGAAGAGGGTTAACTGGCACCATGCTGCTATGATTGAAGCCCTTGCCTTTTTTTCACACTTAGCTTACTAGCCATGCCTACATATGCCAGAAAACTTCTGCCACCAGAAAAGAAGCCACCAATATAAGGGCAAGCAGCTAAACCCACATTGCACCAAGATTTAGCTGATCAAGACTATATAGAGGCCAAAAACATGGACAGCAAAGGAGCCTTTGATTCCCACACAAAACCATAGCATGCCTTGAGCCTGTTAAGGCTGAATTAAGCTCCAATGAACTACAGATAAACGAAACTCGTGAATAACCATGCCTTTTCTGCATAAAGCTTTTGTAGTTAATGCTATAGTAACATCCTCCAATCGCAAAACTCTTACAATACTAAAATGTAGTGGAGAATAAGATTGCTCGTCCTTGCAGAGTGCTAATAGAATCATGGTGGGTTTTGTGTTATATGCTTTTCTAAGTCTTGCCAATTATATGCATGACGAATGATTGTTGAAGAATTCTCTTTCAAGCCTTGCACCTCTTCCACAAAACAATAAAATGGTAGTTAGGACTAAATCCTTTTTCAGAGCCTTTATCACTATCAAAGACTCCCTCTATTGACAATTTTTTGAAATTTTAAGAATTGTTGTACCAATCCGTGTTATTAATGCCTCCCATTCTACTTCATTATTGGTTTTCTTGAAAAAGAATAAAGATCCACCATACAGGGAACTAGCATTTGAATCTCATTGAATCTCATTGAATCAAACCTCCTTCTGCTTTGCCTGAATTACCTTTAGAAGCCCCATCATAGTTCAATTCAATAATTCCTTTTGGAGGAGACCAAAGATCCTTGTCTGCTTCTAGGCATTTCTTCTTTGTTACTTCTTGTAGTTTATCATAATGTTTTCCTCTTAACATTGAACAGGGAAAATGCCTTTAATTTAAAAAACAACATTTTAAAATTTGAAAATCCAATTCTTTCCCCTTTTTCCCCTGATGAAATCCAAATTTTGAAAAAATCTTTATCTTTTAGTTTGCTGGCTTATTTCTGAGAATCATTTTTATTGCTATGATATTAAATTTTGAATATACTTACTGGAGATGTGGGTACATGTATGTCTCTGGGCCCCAGTTTCCTGGTGACAATGAGTAGAAACTTATTTTACATGCATAGATAGGTGCTAGTAAAAACTTCTGGCAGCTAATTGGTAAGTGCCCAAAGTAGTTTTTCTGTATCTGCTACTATTCATTCATCTGAAAATATTCTGTTTGAGGCAGTAATGAACCTGTATTGAGATATAATTGATCCTAAAATACCATCCAATAACTTCCAGCTGTCTAAAGACACAACTTAAATTTTGTTGCCTTTCATCTCATTTCCATAAAAGATACTCTGTTCTCCTTTTCCGTCCTGCACATCCATACAAATATCTGCACGTGTAGATTTGCATATACGTGTACAGATGTCCATGGCAAGTTGTATTCATGCAGCTTTATAAAAGAGGTTTATACATGCAGCTGTTTTGGCCAGTATAATGTTTTGACAGCTAATTGCCAAGTGCTTATGCAGATCACAAAGCAAACTTGTGACAACCGATTGTTTATTGCACAGGAAGATGCTAATAGTAACTTGTGGGAGATTATTCTTAATATATTGCAGCACATACATGCCCAGGAAGAAAACTTGGGTATGGATTGTGGGATTCAGAAATGTTGGGTAGTGTTTATCTTTTGAGACTGGTAGGAAATGATGAGGCATTTGTGATTGAAAACACTAAGGTCGGGGTGTGTGACTGTCATATAGGTAGCACCGTAGCATGTTATGGATACAGATTCTGAGCTGTCAATTGGAAGCTTCAACAAGCAGAGAGGCACAACAGTTAACCTTACTCTCCATAGGTGGAGACACTTGCCTTGAAGAGAGTGCCTGCCTAGTTTAAGGTTCTTGCTTTTGATGCTATGGTCTTAAGGGGCACATGTTTGATGTTGAAGTGGTGTGTATGTTTGATGCTAGTTGACATGTCTTCCTACTAAAGATTGTGGTTGAAGGGATAAAGTAGATTTTCAGAAAATTCTACATCTTCAGTATAGTTGGTTAGGCAGTATTGCAGAAAGGAAATATATATTTTATATTGCATAATGTTACAAAAGAGGAGATACATACAATAGCCAGAGCTGCACGGATACAAGACCCAACACAACACTTCAGGTGGACAGTAGAGAGGTCAAAAAATTGCCACCATTACATCATGCTGTATGATAAAAACAAGCGAAGAGCTGGATTAGATTTCCTAATGCAGATTGGTAACAGTTTTAGAGCTAGATTCAAAATCCACAGCTGATTTAACCCTGTTTTTGATATTCTCCATTGTAGCATCAGACTGCTGATCAGTCTTACAGATCTGAGCTGCATTATCCATCTCCATTCAATCCAAGATCAGATGTTCAGCAAGAGATGTTTATATTGTAGGTGAAAGGGCTTCGGGCATTAATAAGTATGATAACCATGAGATTTTGATTACTGATTTGCTCAACAATAATCTACCTTGTAGAGTGGGTGAGAGTGTAAGATTTACTGTTAAATAAACCCAAGATACAATGAAAGATTAGGAAAGCATGACAGAAAAACAATATGCTAGAATAAACTGTATTCTATATAGCAAATGAGAACACGTGTGTTAAATACACAAAGAACCATTGCTTTATATAGAGCAAGGCAATGCATGAGTTAACCCAAGATCTCACATAAAGCATGGAGTTCAACTAGAGTTAGCCTATGCAATAAAGCAGGAAAGTTTATCTAAGGAAAGCTTATTTAAGAAAGCTTATCCAATAAAGCAGGAAATCTTATCTAAGGAGGAAAGCTTATCCAAATCTATAGAAAATAAAGTAAAATTAGTAAATAGCTAATAAACTAATTACTTATATAAATAAATGCAACTAGATAAAAACATGCTAAGTAAGCTTAAGTGAGTGTAAAAAAAGAATCTTTTACACTAACACCCCCCCTTAAGTGCAACTTAGGAGAAAAGCCTATAGAAGCAACAAAGATGGGTCTCGACAACAAGGCCATGTTCGGTACCCATGTACCAAAGGTGAATGCAATCTATCTCCCAAGTCCTGAAAGGAATATGTAGGATGAAAGCACAAAATGTATGAAGTCTCTAAAGTTGGCTCAAGTATCCCCGTGTCGATGCTGAAAGTAGTCACAACCAAATCAGGCATTCTAGGCCACATTGCTGAAGATGACAAATCCAAATCTCTTAGAGATTGATATAGAACACAAGCCAAGAATCAAGTATCTCCTCTAAAGATGTCTTCTCCAAATGCATATCCAAAGTATCCACACTCATGTCAAATTGAAATGAATGACCATGAATGAGAGGGTCAGAGTGTCCCCTCACAACAATTGAAGAAGAATTGACTCCATCAAAGAGAAGATGAATACAATCAATAGTGTCTCCCAAATCTGCAATATATGTCTCCATAAACAAGTTTGAAATTCCTGTCAAGAGATCATCCCACAAAGTTGAATCAAGAAGACTATGGATGCCCTGCTGCAAGAAGTCATTGGAAGCTTTTGAAGAAGCAACACTGAACTCTGAAATGGCAACAGATGCAAGGACAAAAGAGTGGTCCTCAAAGAGAAGATGTATGTCCTCAATAGTGTCATCTAGATCCAAAATGAGGGACTCTACAAACAAAGAAGAAATGTTTGTTAGAAATTGGTCCCAATGGACTAAAATCCAGAAGACATAATTGATCCTGCTGCAATAAATCACTAGAGGCCCTCGAAAAAGCATCGTTGGAATCTGAAACTGCAACAGGTGTTGTTGATGGGGTATCAATGAACTGGTCATCCATACAAGATGTGTCCACATTAGATGAGACAACATAAGTCTCAATATCATCAATAGCTTGGTTCTCCATGGAAACATCACTTTCAGATGAAGATTCAATGTCTCCATACAACTATTGGATGATGATCCAAGTAGTAAAAGGGCACTCAGTGTGCTCTATGTGATATAGAGTATCTTAAAAAATAGTAAGACATATTAGTCCATAGACCATGTCATTATTATTAAACCATGCATTCTTTTCATCATAGTCACTTGGCTCAGGAACAAGTCCAAGGAGATAGGGTAGTAGATCCCATTCAAGGTAGTGATTCTTTATCCCTTGTTTCCAAGACAAATAGTTCTTTGAAGTCATCCTAACAACAGAATGATGAAAACGATGTTTAAGAGACATGATTAACACCTCATAAAGGGAACTTTATCTTAGTTCGTGATTACAAAGTGCATGTATAATCCCCCCAAATATTATAAGGTTGGCACTTATAATTTAGTGCATTTACATAAAAAGCATAAAAAGAAACTTCTCCTTCACATGCAGTGACATGCAAGCACATGCAAGAAACATGCAAGTACATGCAACTTAAAAGAGAAGATGCTGATTTGGTGAGATGAGAGGATGCTCTGACTTTCTCAAGTGCTTTGAATGCAATGGTGAGTCCATATTCGATCCAGGAGGCTGCAAAACATACATGCAACACACATGCAACTGAAAAAGCAGATGTTAAACCCTCAAAATTTGGTTTTTTTTTTCGCAATTTTTTGATTCTCCAGATCATCCGAGGATGCAAGAGAAGAGCATACTATTTTGCTACAAAAAAAAAACAGATTTGCATTCAATATTTCTAAAAAGCAATCCTATCAATCATGAAGGCTTTGATACCATGTAAGATTTACTGTTAAATAAACTCAAGATACACTGAAAGATTAGGAAAGCATGATAGAAAAACAATATGCTAGAATAAACTGTATTCTATATAGCAAATGAGAGTGTGTGTGTTAAATATACAAAGAGCCATTTGCTTTATATGGAGCAAGGCAATGCATGAGGTATTCCAAGATCTCACATAAAGCATGGAGTTCAACTGGAGTTAGCCTATGCAATAAAGCAGGAAAGTTTATCTAAGGAAGAAAGCTTATCTAAGAAAGCTTATCCAATAAAGCAGGAAATCTTATCTAAGAAAGCTTATCCAAATCTAGAGCAAATAAAGTAAATAGCTAATAAACTAATTACTTACATAAATAAATGCAACTAGATAAAAACATGCTAAGTAAGCTTAAGTGAGTGTAAAAAAAGAATCTTTTACACTAATAGAGAGTTGGACTTTGGTTCATAGGGTATAGAAATGGCTCAAGAGTTATGTTGTTATGGAGGGTAAGAATGATTGGGGCAAACCAGAAATGCATGAGAAGTGGAACCATGAGATGTGTGTTTATTTACTTTTAGAAACATATATAAGTTGATTCCTCTATATATGTCAAAACTTCCAAATTTTTAACCCCTTTTAAAGAAACCGAATTTTCCTGTACGTTGTTACTATGATTTTTCCTTAGCATCTTTCAGTGGCAGCTATTTCTGCTTTCAAGGTTGCCCCAAACTGGGCACCTGATATGTAATTTCTCAACTCTAGGCTTGTAAAAATTAAGAATCACAAATTAAAAGGACTGTGCTACTCAAATTCAAATTAAATGATAGTCAGAGAGGGAAGAAAGTTAATGCAAAGTAAGTGAACAATAGATTTTTACCTTAGAAAACACCTGATAAGGGAAAAACCAGATTTGGTAGTGGCAACAGCACTTCTACTGTAATATATGAAGAAATTCAGGCAAGTACAATGAGTGCTAAAAGATGTGGATGCAATCTGCTCCTTGCTCCACTTGTTGCAAACACAAATGTCAAGCTTATAGCTTCTAATTAGCTTATATGTTTCTAAAAGTAAATAAACACACATCTCATGGTTCCACTTCTCATTCTTCCACTCATGTTTTAAAAACATACTTCCCACCTGTACTTGTAGTTGCTGGTAGTGCTGGAGCATCTCTCTCGGGCCCTAGAAGGATCCTTTTGAAGTTGGAAGTTGAAAAGTCACCTTTTCATTCAGATTCCAATATGTAAAGTCTGGGGGAGTAAACCGTAGGTGTGGATTTGAACTTGTAGGGGTGGGTTTGAACCCACCGTTTAGGATTCGTTCCAGTCAGTGTGGGTTCGTCCCATTGTCTCTGTTGTTGAAGTGTCTTCCTTTTTCGAGTTTTTACACCTAGATGCATTATGGATCACACCTCCCTTCTCACGGTTGCTTTTGTTCTCACAAAATCTTATACTTGGAAACGGGGAAATAATTTCTCCCTCCATTTGTGAAACTTCTGTGTCCAAGCTTTGTGTGTCGTCACTATACAACTGCTTTAGTGCTGAAGCTCAAATGGTTACAATCTATTGTGATGCTTGAGGCATGCTACAATGGCTACCATGGGTTAGGTACAATATCATGAATGTTCCTTCCTACTTGCTACACAAGTACAAATTACATGTTATAAATTTATAATGCAAACATTGGCATAAAAAGATAACATGTTACACCATAGCCATTCTGTTGTACACACTTATACAAATCTCCAAGTATTTGTTACTAAGTTGATGCCAAATTGATCCTTAATTTCTCAACTCTATGCTTTGTATAAATTAAGAATCAGAAATCTCCTCTTGCTTCAGATGTTATACACAAGATCTTCCGTTTTGAAGTTATGGTGTCCTCAAAGCACAGGTTGAATGTTGTTTCCTTGACATGGTTACATGACACTCTAATCTAGATAAGCTTCTATTGTTTGAGATAAAATTTTGCTAAAGCCAAGGGTTCTTTCATTCAAATTTCTGTGCCTTTACATCAAGTAATGAAATTGTCAATATACCTTCATTTACAGTTTTCCATTGTGTGTTAAAAATATTTCTAGTAGTTGCCATCTCAAATTGTGTGTGCCTTGATTATTTAGGAGTCGAGAGAACATATTTATTAAGTCTGCAAATTTTAGTGTGGAATTCAACAAATCTTCATAATCAAATCTTCATTGCATTGCTGTAGTCTGGTGACTGTGGTGATTAAATTCTTTATTGTGGAACTGGAGACTTGCATAAGATGTTTGATAGTTCCACTGCCATTAGTGAGTTCAGTATTCTTTGATTTGTAAATTTGTGCCTCAATTGCCTTGTTAGATAGGCCTTAGATGTTATCCTCTTTTGGATATTGAAACATTCATTTTTTTTTTTTTTGTAATTACAGCATCAATGAGTTAAGGTTCTCAGACCCTTCAGTGATTTTTCTGGTTAAGTTGAGTTACATTGGACATGCAGCTGAAAATTTTCATTACTGTGGAGAAAAAATAAATTCAGGACAGTGAAAAGGGTGTATGCTGGGGGAATTGGCATGGAAATATTTAGTCTTAGAGAGCGATGAATAATGGAAATCAGGCATTACATAATATAGTGTAATGAAATATTTATTGTAATTTACAGAAAAAGGTTAAGGTTTTCTTGCAAATGTAGCAACAATTTTAAAATAAGTAAATTGACTTTTCATAAATAAAAATTATATGTTTTCTATTTATGTAAATTCCAAAAATGTTTTATTTGATTGTGTTAAATCAGTTTTGTAAATGTGATATTTGAAGTAGCAGATTAGTCTTCAATTTTAGAACTTGCCCTTCTGTATCTCTAAATAGTATGAGACTTGAGCTACTTCCAAGTTCCAAGTATATAATATTGATTGCATGGGTGTGTGCATTCCTATATTTGTCCTGACAGCGAGTCTGTTGGTCTGGATTTTGCAGGCTATTCGCACAGGGTGGGTCCATCCTACCATCAATCTTGAAAATCCAGAAAAGGATGTGGTGAGATGCCTTTTATCTGTTATAAGTTGTAGTATAAGAGGTTGATTGGTTCTTTTATGTGACTGACATTTTTCCAAATTGCTTTCTCTAGGACATGAACATTATTGTTGGACCAAAAAAAGAGAGATTGAACATTAAGATTGCTTTATCCAATTCTTTTGGATTTGGAGGTCACAATTCCTCTGTGCTCTTTGCTCCTTATGAAGAAAGTAATGAGAATTAGCTAAGTTACTCTTGTCCCAGTGATCTACTATGCTATGCCCCAAGTTTGAAATTCTTTGGCCTTGAGCTTAAATTGCACTTAAATTCTTCGATGGAGATGCCTCTGCAGTGAATACTAAATGTTACGAATGTCATCCCTTTCCAGCATTGACAGGGAACTTATATCCTTATGAAAATTTTGTATGCTCAAAGGAAAGATATATATTTATATATCTCATGCTTCACAGCATCATTGCAGATATATGAAATACCATGGGACGGATTTGGAAAAAAAAAGGTGTAGATGGTCGCTGTGTTTTGAAAAGGAAAAAACACTACAGTAGTTGTGATTCAAATTGCTCATTACTATGGCTATTCAATATGATAGATCATTTCGACCAGAAGCCAAATGATTTTTTCATGAGAAATGTTCAGTTTTGTCACTAAACATAAAATTCTTAAAAGTTTTATTTGAATATTATTATATTAATGAATGTTTTGGGAGAAATTCATGGCAGTGGCAGTGAAAATGATGGATATACCGCTTGCTAAGACATCAATGCTGATGCTTTGAAAACTTGTGCGAAATGCAAGTTTAGAATTGATTACAAGCTATGTACTAGTGAATAATTTAAAAAAAACTTAGCTTCTTTTGTTGGACTCTTATTAAATGAGGCACACGAGTACTCTTAAGTTAAAGCATTGGCTGCAAGAAAGAGCCTACATCAAATCAGGAATTTTGAATTTAAAGGTTGTTATGATCATATTTTGTTGAAGTCTTCTATCGCATTAATCTTTGCCATTTATCTTCTCACAATTGGGTATATAACATAAGTTATTTATCAAGTTCTGTTATATATGTATATCTCATTGTTTTTGCACATGAAATCAAAAACTAAAGTTTGCTTCAGGATCAAACCCTAAACAGTTGTTTGAAAGTGTCTTGGGGGAATCTGACAATGGATTCTTCTGTCTTTGATACTAAGCTAAAAGAGGTTGATGAATCATGCACCCAATGCTTGCAGGCTATTAAAAAAATGTTGGGATGTTTATTCATCCCACCAAAAGAAAGCCTTAACATTTGTTGCAAACCTTAATAGTTGTTTGAAGGTTGTGTTGCATTGTCATCCCAACAAAACAAAATCTTAGCAGTTTAATGAAGGTGGCATTGCATTGCCATCAATAAGTGGTTATATCACTTTCATGGATCATGTGTTGGGATTATTTGTGACATAATTTGTAAGCCGTTTGTTTTTCCCTTTACCAATTAGAAAGTGAAGGCAAAAGGTCTCACCCTTCAACATGAAATAAAAAACTAAAACACCACAGTTTATTTTTAGTTTAACCGGTTTGTTTTTGCTTTAGGGGTCAAACAACCCTTTAACATTTGTTTGAAGGCGTTTTGGGCTATTTAGTCCTTGGCATTAAGCTGAAGGAGGTTGAAGATGTATGCACCCAAAAGCAGTGTGTTGCTATCCAAGCTTTAGTTCACTCTCAAAGAACACTTGATCTTTGTATGTTTGGTTAAAGACGTCATCAAAACCTGACAATGGTTGATAGTTCTTCATTGTTACCTTGTTCAATTGTCTATATTTAATGCAAAGATGAAGGGACGCCTTAAATAATTAATATCACGGGTGTGCTCTATAAGGGGAGTTGCAAGAATGGATGTGACTCCTCTCTAACAACTTCAACTTAAGCTTGAGCTTGCTAAGTTCATGTGTTATTATCTTGTAATTGGGTCTATATAATAGTCGCAATTTGCATTGAGATGACATCCTTGGTGGCTTCGAAGGAAACTCATTTGCATACATTTTTAGGATATGATGGTTGTTGAGGGAAGTCTTAGGTCTTTCATCCTTTGATTTGTGATTAGTGATGATGGCAATGCCATTCCTTTTGCATGCTTTGCTTTTGTTGCACAACATAAATCATATGAAGGGAAATGGGGCCATGTATCCTTGTGATCATAGTATGGACTCCAAGGTCATCAAGCACTTTACCTTGCAACAATAATTGATCTTGGCTTGATGAGCATTGATTAAATCCACATGAGAACAACTTATAAGACCCCACTGGTATACTATCAATGACCATTGTAGTATAGAAGTCTAATGTCTTTCATCCATCAACTTGTCATTGGTGATGATGACAAATAACTTGCATCCCTTTTACATACTTAATTTTTGTTGCATAAGATAATTCACATGAAGGAAAATGGCTCATCACACCCTCATAACCATAAGCATGGACTCCAAGGTTGTTAAAGCACTCTATTGCCTTGTGGCAATGATTGATCTTGGCTTAATAAGCTTTGGGTAGGACCCCAAGGGTATACTCTAAATGCCTATTATAACGTTGAAGGGTCTAAGGTCTAACAAAACCACTAGCAAGAGAATCTACTAGCATTTCGGCCTTTATGGCTGACTCAATCTCCCACATTTCCTCTTGCCTGGCATCTACTAGCTTGCAATAGTTCATTGAAGGTTATAAAGTAGCATGAAGGTGTAAAAGAAAAACCTAGTAACATGAGTACTACCAATCAGATTTGTGATAACATACTTGGTGCTTGAATTGGTGGTTTTCAATTGTTGCAAATACTTTGTGAGATGGATTGGGTCACCCTTTGTTTGGTTGGAATGCCCTTTTCTTTATAATTTCTTGGGGGTGCAAATCCTTGTGGACACGTGCTAGTAATGTGGCCTACTCCACTACATATAAAACAAGAGTTCTTGGGATGATCATATGCTAGTTGAGTCATGTTAGACTTCTAGAACTCAAATCTACTTGTGATGGTTTGATCTCCTTTAAAGGATTGTTGTGTGTGCACTAGCCTCAAACTTTGTGCCTACGCCCTCTAATATTTTGAGGACCTTGTGTTTGTTATGTTTTGGACTATTATGGACCCTATTGTGGCTTAGTGTTTCACAATTGTTGTGGCTACTATTAGGGAGGCCTAGGAGGCATTGACATTGCTAAAATGTCTACTTGCTCAGATTAGATACAATTGTGCCTTCTCATAGGCCTCTTGTAATTTCCCCTTGTTCTTAATAATATATGCCTTGTCTAATAATCTCCAAGGACTTGGTAGGCGTTATAGGCATGAGACAAACCATCTTAGCTTCTCATCATGAAGATAGTCTACATACTATAATAACTCCAGGAAATTGGTCTTGTATTGACCAAGTATGCTGCCTAGCTGTTGCTAATAGTAGAACCTATCTATTCAACACTATTGAAAGTGCTTTGATGGACAATGAGTTCTAAAATGCTTTACAAAGAGATCCCATGTCAAAGTCTCAAGGTTTAAATGATGCTTTTGCTTCTCCTTGCTCCAATAGGTAGAAACAACCCCTCTCAAAAGATGTACAATGAACCAGGCCTTTTAGTTGCTCTCATAAGAGTGCAATCCAAAACACTTAGAGATGCAAGACTTTGCCTCAACTCTATTTGTCAACCTAAAAAGGTTGGTAGTTGAAGACAAGTTTTTGATGTGATCCCTTGTGTGTTGACATCTAGTGATGTCTCTAACCTCTTTTTGTAGTTGTCCCTAAGGTGATGACTCTCCATGCACAAGCTCCGCTCATACCTCATCCACATGCTCAAATTTGTATCATAGAGCACTCTATGTCAGTCTATGTTTTGACTCTACATGAATTTCCTAAGAAGGCTATAAATGGTTTGCATGCGAGGCCTTAGGTGTTAGGAGTAGCTTCTCATGTGCTACTCTAATCAAATTTCAAAGAGCTTGTACAATTTGCAATTTGGCATTCTGTAGTATCTAATGTTGCATGCCTTCAAATGATGCTAACTTAGAGTGAATCTTTGTAGAATGTTCTCTCCAATGTTTGTGTACGACAATGAGTCCTCCTAGGTTTAGGTGCCATCTTGTACATATAGCATGCAAGCGTCAATGTTTAAACAAGGTTAGCTTAAATTCCCAAAGTTCTCAGGTTTGCAACCTAGGATCTAGTACTAAATGTAATGCTCATAACCCAACAATTTTAAAAAATAAATTAAAAATTACACAATATGTAATATGTGTGCAAGTGTTTTCACCATGCACTGCACCACCTAATACTATTGATGCACAAAACACACAAGTGATTAAGAAGTCAAAATAGCATGAACAATTGGGTAGGATGCATTCCATGTGACTCTCTGTGACAAATGATAACTAAGAGATGATGAGGTCACAATGAGAGTGACACTAAAGGGAGTGGTATTTTTAAGATGACCACTCCAAGTTACTAAATGAAAAGAGGGAGGACTACATCTTCCCTAATATTGACTAAATTAATGATCTTAACAACCAATTAAACATTTAAGAAAATGAATAAATTTAAATGATTTAATCATATGACAAATAAGTCCATATACTTACTTAATCTTTTAAATGAAAGAAAAATAGTAAGGAAATAGATGATTTATTCATCTTTACCTAATCTAACCATATAATATGATAGTGAAATCATTTAGTAATTTATTTATTTTCCTAGGAGTAATCAAACGAGTAACATGACATTATTCTCTTTATGTTAACCTCCATTCAACATAAGATGTGGTATAGAAAAGTACAATGGAAGACATTTACATTCCTACAAGTATTACTATTCATTCACATTCTCATAGATTTAATGAGAAGGATTAATATGTCTTTACATCATATGTGAAATATAGATGATTTCTTTCATTTAAAAGATGTGACAAGAAGTTAGAGAGATATTTTCTTTCCTTACATGCATTAGAAATATAAACTCAATCTTGCATTCGATATAAACATATATGTCCTTTCTTACAAACACTTTTGGCACACGAGCATAGGGTACAAGATACATCCTAAACTTAGACTACTTTTTTTTTTAATTATAATTTAGCTCTTGTAAGCATCAACACATCAAAAAACATAATGTAGCAATCCTTTCAAAAATTAAGTTTTTGAGAGCTATTGTTGTAGCCACACTATACCGATTACTACCACATTATATAGTATATTATTGTAGAAGTTTCAATCTAGAAATTTTTTAAACCATTAATTTTTTTTACCTTGGGTCACTATCCAACCAATTAGAATGTCATCACATTAATATGGTTGTGACTACACCGTATTGGTTTCAACTGTGATTCAACCAACTTTGATAAAAATGCCAAATTTTAAAAAATATTTAAAAGCTCCCAAATTTTTATGGAATACAATATTAAGGGAAAGAATAAGTTTTCCTTCACTTTGAACTTGAACTCCAACTATCAAAGAAACAACTAAGATCACATTGTAAAACATGATTTTCTCTCTAACTTTAGAAATACAAAATAAAAATTCACACAATGTGTTTCAATTCTTTTACCTTTCATCCAATAATGCTTGGAAACACGTCTATTTCCCAAACAACCTCTTTACAATACTATGGATCAACATTTTAAAATGAAGAATAAATGAATTCTTTGGGTCAAGAGGGATCTAAATCCTTTAAGAAGTACATATACTTTGTGTCTCAACTCAATCCCACCAACATTCCCATAATCATTTCACATATAACCACATTGCATAATCTCCATTTCCACCACTTCCCATCTCAATCAAACTACCCAACACATCTACTTCTCTACCCATAAATCAAAAGAGAATGACAATTCCTTATTTTGCAACAACCACCAAAATGCATATAAGAATGCACTTCTAAAGAGATCTCCCTATAAACCATAAACACATGGCTTGATCTCAATTTGGAGAGACAGGCAAAACCAAAGGTAAAACATGCATACAATTAAAAACAATAAGAAGCATTCTCAAAAAACTCACATAGTGAATCAAGAGCAACTCTTTCTCATCATTAATGCACATACCATTTACACACATTACAAGCATTCATTTCACTCTTTCAAGCATGCATAAATACAAGAATAAGCAAATGCCAAAGAAAGGGAGCTTACCTCTCAAAGCATTGAAGGATAATGAAATATTTCTTCTTTCAACCAAACCCTTTCTCCAGACCCACAAAGCCCCAATCTAATCCAAAATACTCCTAAAAATCTAAGGACCATATGAGAAAACTTAAAAAACTCTCTAAACTTCTCAACAATTCTCTCCCAAAAATCTTGTGGATTTTCGAAAAAGAAGAATTAACTGTCAAAAAGGCAAATGAGAGTGTTCAAAAGGGAGTGCTATGTCACGAGACACATGGAAACCCATTCATCTATGTAACCATTCTCTTACATGGATTGAATGCAAGCTCATACCTCCAATGTGTACCCATGTCAAGGCATGTTGAATCAGAGTCTACTCAACATATACATCCTTTAAGAAGATAAAATAGTTGACTAGGTAACCCACATTGAAGCCTTCCATACTTATTAAATTCACTTTCTTTGTTAGGAAACAAGTATTTTACACCTTGCATAAAAAATAAGTATTTTAATATGTAAAGTAAATATTTATTTGTGGTGCATCTTTAGGAGATATGTTTAGCACCATTAAATATTCATTTAGGTCCACTAAATTTGCATGTGACATTGGTTAGATATTTAATGTGTAGGTTGCACATTGAGAAACTATTTAATATTGGAAAAATCTTGTAACAAAAAGTAAAGGTTGGGTCAATGGTTTTGTGTACTGATGGTTTTGAGACACATGGTTTTTCCAATACCACAAGTTATGTTTGAGTGAGCTTGAATCTATAAAAGTAAACACATGTTCAATAGTTGAGGTTGGTTGGTTGGCTTAGTTATCATTTGTATTGAGCTCTCTTGCAGAGTGCATATGTGAAACATGACATGGCATGTGTGGTTGCATGGTTACCATTATGCTTGGACACATGGAGGATGTAGTGTAGGAGCTTGATGTTTTAGAAGTGTTCATGGAGACTTTGTAAGTGTATCGTAATGCTTCATTATTGAATAATACATTGAATGTGGACGCTTTTGGAGGTTGGGTTTTTCCATGACATATCTTAAGTAATATTTGTTGGTGTAATTAAATATTTAATTACACTTTATTAAGTTTACTTAGGTCCTAATTAGGCTTTACCTTTAGGGTTTTGTATATTTCTTTATAAAAGCAAGTCATCTCATGTGATTCCTTATTCCCAATAATTATATTTGCACATCCTTTGCGAATTGCTCTTGCATCTTTGATTTTTCTCCTTGTAGAAGGCTAATCTAGGTTTTGCAGGTGACCTTTGTTAGAAGAATTGTCATTGATGTCAAGAAAAATTGATGAGGCTGAATTTGAGCATAATGGAGTTATTGAAGAAATTGAAGCTACAAATCGTATTGAAGATTGAAATTGATTCTACAGATCGAAGTTGAAATTGATTCTACAAATTGAAGTTAAAAGCTACAAATCAAAATTAAATCTCCAGATCGAAGTTAAAGCTACAGATCAAAATTAAATCTACAGATCGAAGTTTCTACAAATCGAAGTCTTTAGAAGAAAGAACGTTGTCTATTAAATCTATAGATAGAAGTCTTTAGAAGAAAGAACGTCATCTATTTTAACAAAGCCAATTTGATGACATAATGAATGATGTGAAGAACTTTCAAAAGGCGTGCAACTGTAGGATAATTAAGGAGAATTTGTTAAGACTAATAACATATTCATTACATCAAAAAGAAATCGCTGCCCAACAAGATACGAATAAAAAGACGTCTCCATTTGAAGACGTTATAACTAAAACAAAAGATTAAATATGTTATAACTAAAACAATGATTTGTGAATAGTCATCGGGTGGCCTGAAGAAGAAAATCTCTTGAAAAGACATGTATGTTCTCATCTTAAACGCCTTTTTGTTAGGACAAGTTGAGAATTATTTTATAAAGAGTTGTGTTGGTCTGAAAAGGCTACATCTAAACAACACATCTTACTGAAGGGGTCGAGTCTTTTTTGAAGTGTTGTATTACTCCATTTGAAGGTTGAATCGATATATGATTACTATAACACATTAAATTAACAGTAATAAAGTAATAAAAAGAAGATAAAATCATAAAATCGATTTTGTTATGAAGAGGCAAATCAAAAGGTACAATCACAAATGTGATCTTTCATGAAGAGGTGTGCAACCATTGAATAAAATACATATGTGATATCCAAACCAAAATTGAAGTGTGGTTGTAAAGTTGTAAGCTGTTCATATCAGAAGTCCCATCTTCTTGTGTGGGCTTAAGGTGAGATCATTCATCACAAAATCGGATTATAGGATTAGGAGAGTACAAATATGATTGGAGGCAATTCTCTTTCATCCATCAAGTCAAGGTTGGTGCCTTGCATTAGGGGTTGATTCTCCTTGCAGGTTGGTGCCTACTAAATAGTTAAGGGGCTGGTGCTCCTTGTAGGTTGTAGCCTACTAAATCTTCATCAATAAGTCAAGTAGGTTGGTGCCTACTTTCTTTTGTAAAAAGACATTTAAACATTTCAATAATTTGGAAGTCAACTAAATTATATTGATTCATATAATAAGTTGATATTGAATAAAAGTTAAGTTGATTAAAGTTTGAGAAAGTAAAATTTGTATTGATTTACTGATTCACCCCCCCTCTCAGTAAATCTTTTGTGCTCTTCAATTGGTATCAGAGCAAGGTCCTTCTTGAAAGCCTAACCACTTGAAGGAGATCCTTAAGAGCACACATGGCAGATAACAACAACACAGTCAAAGCACCCATCTTTGATGGGACTAATTATGCATTTTGGAGTATCAAGATGGAAGCATATTTGAATGCCCTTGGGTTTTATGTATGACAATATGTTGTTGATGGGTATACACATCTAGCAACCCCTCCAATGGATCAAGCCAGGAAAAAGAGAAGTGAAAACAATGCAAAAGCTAAGCATGCTCTTCTTTGCAGCCTAACAGATTTTGAATTTACAAAGGTCACGCGTTGCAAATCAGCAAAAGAGATATGGGTCAAGCTTAAAAACATCTATGAAGGAAATGCAAAGTAAAGAAGGCAAAGCTGAAAAATTTATCGAAGTTGGAGACTCTGAAAATGAATGAAGATGAAGACATAACATCATACTTTCTTCATGTTGATGAAACGATGAACATTATGAGAGGACTTGGTGAAGATATTGATGATGCTTTTATTGTTGATAAGATTCTAAGATCTCTATCCACAAAGTTTGAGGCCAAGGTTGTAGCATTGGAAGAGTTGAAAAACTTAGACCAACTATCAAAAGATGAACTGCATGGGATCCTTGTTGCCTATGAAATGAGGATTGAAGGAAGATCACCACAAAAGGAAGTCTCATTCAAAGCATCCAAAAAGGGTAAAACCAAGCATGAAGAACCAAGTGACAAATCAAGTGATGAAGCAGAAGCCTACTTCATGGGAAAACTTAAGAAAGGAAAAGGGAAATATAAAGGAAAATTCCCCTTTAAGTGCTTCAATTGTGGGAATATTGGACATTATGCCTCAAAATGTCCTCAAGAGGATGGCAACTCAAGTGAAGAAGAAAATGAGATCAACACCAAGAAAAATGGAAAGAAGAATTCCAAATACAACTCAAAGAATAAATCTCAAAAACAAAAAAAAAGTTTCTACTCAAAGAAAGATGGCAACACTTATGAAGAACAAAGTGAAGATTTCCCAAGCAATGATGAGGAAGAAATCTTATTCATGGCTGAAGAAGACACAAACTACAAGTATGAAGAAGAAGATGAGCAAAATTGCAATGAAGAAGAAGTAGATCTTGAGGAAGGGCTTCACTATGCATACAAGAAAAATGAAGAATTAAAGAAGAAGGTTACCAAGCACAAAATGAAGATCAATGAGATGAAAATAGACTTAGAGGAATCAAGCAAAACTATTGATGACTTGAGGGCTCTAATTATGGAAGCTGAAAGAAATGAAGGAGAAATGAAGATCAAGCTTAATTCAAAAGAGATAGAATGTGACAAGCTGGAGCAAGAAATTGTTATGCTAAAGATGGAGTTGGAGAAGACAAAGGAGCAACACACAAAGGTTGATGAAAGCTCCACCAAGTTGAATGAGCTCATGAAGGCTCAAATTTTTTTTCATGATAAAACAGGGGGCAGTTTTGAAAGACAGTCCAAGAAGGTCACAAATTCCAAAGAAGAAACCAAGACCTTCTTAAAAGAAAACAAAGGAGATTCGATAAGTGCTGATCCTAAAAGAAGACTGAATACTAGGCACTTTTATGCTTTTAATGGCTATTGTTTTCTATGTAACAAGTTCGGCCACAAGGCCTTACGTTGTAAGAATAAAGAAAAGAATATTCCTAGTTACATTAGGAGAAACTATAATCCTTTCACACCCTTAATGGACTTCAATAGCATATGCTACAATTGTAATAACTTTGGGCACAAGGCACAAGCTTGTAGGACAATTTTTAATAATTTTTCAAAGCAAAACAAGAAAGAAGACAAGTCCATTAAAAAGAAAGAAATGCCTATCAAAGTGTGGAAGAAGAAGGAGAAATCCATGTTCATTCAAATAGCCTTACATGCATAAAGTAAAAATGATAGATGGTACATTGACAATGGGTGCTCAAAGCACATGATAAGTGATAAAATAAAGTTCATCTCCCTTGAACCAACTGATGAAGGAACGGTAAGATTTGGTGATAACACAAGAAAATAAATAAAGGGAAAAGGAACACTTAGCCTAGATAATGGTAGAACAAAAACAAAAAATGTCTTATATGTTAAAGGCTTAAAAGAAAATCTACTAAGTGTTAGCCAACTTTGTGATCAAGGGCATAGTATCACATTTCATTCTAAAAAATGTGAAATCAAGAAAGATGGAAGACTAATTGCACAAGTTGATAGAAAACACAATTTGTATGTTCTAAAGGAAATAAGTTGTGAAAGTTGCAACTTGGTACAAGAGGATGAAAGCTGGTTGTGGCACAAAAGGCTAGGTCACCTCAACTTTGATAATATTGTCAAAGTTAGTATATCAAATGCTGTGAGAGATATGCCAAGAATAGCAAAGCCTTCCAACATCATTTGTAAGGAGTGTCAACTTGGAAAGCAAACAAGGTCAAGTTTCAAGCCTAAGGAACACTCTTCATCAAAGCCATTGGAAATCATACACACCGATCTTTGTGGGCCAACCAAAACCAAAAGTATGAATAGAGAGAGATAATTTATGTTGTTGATTGATGATTTCTCAAGAATGACTTGGGTTACATTCTTAAAGGAAAAATCTAAAGCTTTTGAGAAATTCAAAGATCTTAAAGAGTTGGTTGAAAATGAAGCAAATACAAAGATAAAATGTCTTAGATCAGATCATGGAGGTGAATTTACATCAAATGAATTTGAAAATTTCTGCATAGAACATGGGATAAAAGGCAATTTTCTGCAGCTAGAACCCCTCAACAAAATGGGGTTGTAGAAAGAAAGAATAGAACGGTTCAAGAAATGGAAAGAGCAACAATCGATGAATCAATGATAGTAGATTCCTTTTGGAAGGAAGCAATTCACACAACAGTTTATATCTTGAATCGTGCACAAATTAGAGTGAACAATGACAAGACACCCTATGAACTTTGGAAAGGGAGACCAACAATTGCCAAATATTTCAATATTTTTGGAAGCACTTGCTACATTAGAAGAGATGGAGAAGACTTGAGTAAATTTGATGCAAGAGCAGATGAGGGAATCTTTCTTGGTTACTCATCAAAGAGTAAATCATACAAATGCTACAACAAAAGAACTTAGAAAATAGTTGAAAGTTCCAATGTAAGAGTTGATGAAGGAAAGCAATTCAAAGAAGTTGAACAAAGCTATCATTATGTTCAAACCATGAGTGATGAAGAGAAAGAAGATGAGAACTCCAAAGAAGATGAAAAGGAGGAAGAAACAAAAGAAGAATCTCCACAAAATACTCCCATGAAGACACCAAAGAAACCTTCCAAGTTTGTGCAAAAGAACCATCTTGAAGAATTGATCCTTCAAGATAGATGTAGATCTACAAGGAAAATGGTAAATTATGATGAAGATTGTCATGTGGCACTACTATCCAAAGTTGAGACCAAAACCTTTGAAGAAGCAAGCAAAGACAAATGTTGGATTGGTGCAATGAATGAAGAGTTGGATCAAATAGAGAAAAATGATACTTGGGAACTTGTCCCAAGACCAAAAGACAAGAACACAATTGGCACAAAATGGGTCTTTAGGAACAAGCTAAATGAAGATGGTCAAGTCACAAGGAACAAAGCAAGATTAGTGTGCAAAGGCTATGCTCAAGTTGAAGGAGTGGACTTTGAAGAAACATTTGCACTGGTTGCAAGGATTGAAGCAATTAGAATGTTTCTAGCCTATGCAAGTCACAAGAAATTCAAAGTATATCAAATGGACGTCAAATCTGCTTTTCTCAATGGAGACCTAGAGGAGGAGGTTTATATTGAACAACCTAAAGGATTCCTACTATCAAAAAATAAGGATTATTTGTGCAAATTGAAGAAAGCTCTCTATGGGCTCAAACAAGCTCAAGAGCTTGGTACTCTAGACTCGACAAGTACCTCAAAGAACAAGGATTCAAAAGAGGAGATGTGGACAACAATCTATATATCAAAGAAGATGGACATTTATTGATTGTTGTGGTGTATGTGGATGACATCATTTTTGGTGGAGACATGGAAAAAATGTGCAAAGAATTCTCCTCATGTATGCAAAAGGAGTTTGAGATGTCAATGTTGGGAGAACTATCTTTCTTCCTTGGGCTACAAATTTCACAATCTAGCAAAGGAATTTTCATCTCTCAAACAAAATGTGTGAAGGAAATGTTAAAGAAGTTTAGGATGGAAGATTGCAATCCTATGAGTACCCCCATGGTTATAGGTTGCAAGCTAAGTAAAGAAGATGAATCTCAAGAAGCCAATAAAACACTTTATAGATTAATGATTGGAAGTTTGTTGTACCTAACTGCTACAAGACCAGACATAATGCAAGCTGTTGGAATATTGGTAGAAAGATTTCAAGCTGCACCTAGAGAAACACATGTTCATGCAGTGAAAAGAATATTCAAGTATTTGAAAGGAACCATGGAATATGGTCTATGGTACCCTAGCAGCAAAGATTTCAATCTTGAAGCATTCACAAATGCGGATAGGGCAGGAAATGTGGATGATAGAAAAAACACAAGTGGAGGAGCCTTCTTTCTTGGAGGAAACTTAGTATCTTGGATGAGTAAAAAACAAGAATCAATTTCTCTATCTACTGCAGAAGCTGAATATATAGCAGCAACATGTTGCACTCAACTTTTGTGGATGAGGCAAACTTTAAAAGACATTAAGGTGGAATACAATCATCCTTGCACTATCTATTCTGACAACACAAGTGCAATCAACATCTCCAAGAATCCAATGATGCACTCAAGAACCAAGCATATACCTATTAAGTATCACTTTTTAAGAGAGAATGTGGTAGAAGGACAAGTGTGTTTGGAATATATAGCTACAAAAGAGAAAATTGCTGATATATTCACCAAACCATTACCAAGAGATGCATTTGAGTATCTAAAGGAAAAATTGGGGGTTGTCCCACATCCATCAAATTGATTGGTGGAAGCATACATTTAGGGGGAGCTATACATAGTATCTTGTAGCTCCATGGAACAAAAAAGGCAAAACATTGATAGAAGACCCCTTGCCATTGATGTCAAAGGGGGATACTTTTAGACACAAGGGGAGAAAAAAGAAGAAGATCAAAGTTTCCATTGAAGAAGTTGCCATCAATGACAAAGGGGGAGATTGTTAGAAGAATTGTCATTGATGTCAAGAAAAATTGATGAAGCTGAATTTGAGCATAATGGAGTTATTGAAGAAATTGAAGCTATAGATCGTATTGAAGATTGAAATTGATTCTACAGATCGAAGTTGAAATTGATTCTACAAATCAAAGTTAAAAGCTATAGATCAAAATTAAATCTACAAAACAAAATTAAAGCTACAGATCAAAATTAAATCTACAGATTGAAGTTTCTACAGATCGAAGTCTTTAGAAGAAAGAACGTTGTCTATTAAATCTACAGATAGAAGTCTTTAGAAGAAAGAATGTTGTCTATTTTAATAGAGCCGATTTGATGACATAAAAAATGATGTGAAGAACTTTCAAAAGGCGTGCGACTGCATGATAATTAAGGAGAATTTGTTAAGAAAAATAAAGTATTCATTACATCAAAAAGAAATCGCTACCCAACAAGATACGAATGAAAAGACGTCTCCATTTGAAGACGTTATAACTAAAACAAAAGATTAACGATCTTATAACTAAAACAATGATTTGTGAAGAGTCATTGAGTGGCCTGAAGAAGAAAATCTCTTGAAAAGACACGTATGTTCACATCTTAAATGCCTTTTTGTTAGGAAAAGTTTAGAATTATTTTATAAAGAGTTGTGTTGGTCTGAAAATGCTACATCTAAACAACACGTCTTACTGAAGGGGTCGAGTATTTTTTGAAGTGTTGTATTACTCCATTCGAAGGCTGAATCAATATATGATTACTATAACACATTAAATTAATAGTAATAAAGTAATAAAAAGAAGATAAAATCAGAAAATCGATTTTGTTATGAAGAGGCAGATCAAAAGGTACAAACACAAATGTGATCTTTCATGAAGAGGTGTGCAACCATTGAATAACATACATATGTGATATCCAAACCAAAATTGAAGTGTGGTTGTAAAGTTGTAAGCTGTTCATATCAGAAGTCCCATCTTCTTGTGTGGGCTTAGGGTGAGATCATTCATCACAAAAGAAAATTAGAGGATTAGGAGAGTGTAGATCTGATTGAAGGCAATCCTCTTTCATCCATCAAGTCAAGGTTGTTGCCTACTAAATAGTTAAGGGGCTGGTGCTCCTTGTAGGTTGTAGCCTACTAAATCTTTATCAATAAGTCAAGTAGGTTGGTGCCTACTTTCTTTTGTAAAAAGACATTTAAACATTTCAATAATTTGGAAGTCAACTAAATTGTATTGATTCATATAATAAGTTGATATTGAATAAAAGTTAAATTGATTAAAGTTTGAGAAAGTAAAGTTTGTATTGATTTACTGATTCACCCGCCCTCCGCCCCGCCCCCTTGCTCCCCTCCCCCCCCCCCCTCGCCCCCTCTTAGTAAATATTTTGTGCTCTTCAACCTTGGTTTTATGGAGTTTATTGGAAACTCTAACATGGTATTAGAGCTCTAATTTGTAAGCCCCTTCTCAGATCCCTTGAGAATTTTTTTGGTACATTTTGGATAAAAAACAGCCAATATCTCTTTCTTCATGCATTTTTGAGAAAATAATTTTTCTGTTTTGTTTAAAATCATGAAATACCATCTGGGAATTTGCTAGATTTTGCAGATAGTGAGCATGGCTTGTAGAATCGGCTGTCAAAATCATAGTTATTTTCCCTACAGGTGAAGTTTTTTGTTTTTTTTTTACCAAATCACATGTTTTGCTTTTTGGATTCAAAAACACTTTCTGGGTTTTGTTGGCAGCACCAAAATATTCTCTAGGTATCCATTATTTTTTGCATGCAACAAGTAAATTTTTCAAAAATCAAATCAAAAGGCTCGTGTCCGCATTGTCGGTTGGCAAAATTTACCTTTTTTTCAAAAATTCATAACTTGAGCATACAGTGTCCATTTTTCGAAAACTTTATATCGTCAGAAAGCTGATTTCTTCCTCTACACAGATTTGAGGTTAATTTTTTTTCATGGAGGCAAATGTGAACATTAATATTTGCATTCAATCTTTCCTTTTTGCATGCTTTATGTTTTCATTTTCTCTTTGATTTCTGCATGTTTTGCATGTTCTCTTTTTACAATCTTGGGGTATTGTAATAAACAAACTTCAATAAAGTTTCATCAGGGGGGATTCTTGCATAATAATTTGATTAGAGTGTAGTCACATGACATGCACTTTGATCCCATCTTCATATTGATGATAACTCACATGAGTTGTATCTAGATTCTGTAGTTTCTTTTGGCCACAATCTTGCTCACAACTTGACACATTTTGGTTCACATCAATTCATATCTCATATTGAGAGCCTATGCTTAATGATCTTGAATCGTATCACATTCTCATTGGGTCACATCTTAGTTTGAGGGCCATTTGTTTTATGGTTAATGTTCCAGAATCTTCATGGTACTTGCTCCTATGGATCAATTTTAGTCACAATTCGACATCGACATCGAGATATACGTAGCTTATAGACTCTTTCATCACATCTTTCCCTCTTATTGGGGGGAATTTCTTATGTATCTATGTGATGGATGGTGTACTTGGGGTCTTATGGAGTCCTCCATCTTTCATAACTTGATTGCATTCTCTATTTCTTTTGCATATGGACATGGGTACCTAACATGGCCTTGTAGCTGAGACCCATTCATGCTTTCATAGACCCATCCTTGCATTATTTGCATGTTTCTTATTCTCCCTAAGTTGCATTCAAGGGGAGGGGGTGTTGGTGTAATTAAATATTTAATTACACTTTATTAAGATTACTTAGGTCCTAATTAGGCTTTACCTTTAGGATTTTGCATATTGCTTTATAAAAGCAAGTCATCTCATGTAATTCCTTATTCCCAATAATATTATTTGCACATCTTTTGCAAATTACTCTTGCATATTTAATTTTCTCCTTGTAGAAGGATAATCTAGGTTTTGCAGGTGATCTTGGTTTTATGGAGTATTGGAAACTCTAACAATATTGTGGTATGTCTTTAATCTCTGCATTATGGTCATTCTATAAGCTTGTATGGATGTTTTTCTCTCATAAGTTTATGTACGAAATGGTTTGATCAACCTATTGATTTCCTAACATTCTTCCTGAGGGCTTGATGAGTTTTCAAACTAAATAACCATAATCAAGCTCTACACTACACATGGTACTAACCCACAAGGGTTAAAAACCAATTAAACAACAAAAAATAGCATTATACAACCCTAAAAAATACACCAAAGTTTTAGTTTACACATTTAGGAATACATAACCATAAAAACATGCATACAAATATTTTCAAATAAATAAATAAATATAAATGTGAAGTATAAACACTACTCATGGTAAGACATTTGGCTTTATTAATATCATATAACCAAATTTCACTACATCAATCGGGTTCTTGGTGATTTTCTATTTCCTATTGACCAACCTATATCAAATTGCACATTCAATGCACAATCAAATTTCATCATATATATAACAAAATACTATGGCTATGTGACAACAACCCCAATGAGATCTAAAAAAAATGTACATTTTTTTGAAAACATTACAATCATGATATCAACAATTAATTGACAACTAAGGACAATAATGCAATTTTATTCCCAACAACAACCATTTATCATTCATGCCCACAACAAGACCAACCATTAATGCCAATGATCTAGAATAGAAAGGAAATGAAGTAATCCTAGCTAACATTACGTAAAGGTTACCATAAGTGTCTTGCAAAGGTCATGTGGACTTCATGTCTTCAAATTTCCTTAGTTCATATTGGGGGTGCAATATGATCCCTCTAAGTGGATATAATCCCTATCCATGCCTTTGAGCAGATTCTGTGGCTTGAGATGAGAGAGTAGATAGCTATACCAACCTACTACACATAAGGTAAACTTCCTAATGACCATCTACCCAAGGTGTTCCAACCAATTGTAAACTAAGATACCAAAACCATATTCGGTTATACCACCTCATTGCTATGAAGTATGTTGTCTGTTATCTACATTAAGCTTCATTATAATTTCTCTTCCTAACAGTCCATCAGACAACTAAGCAAGAAAGGTGGTCCATCACTTCATGCTATTGGCATTAAGGCCCACATGCTATTGATATATAACCATCCAAACCTCTAATGTACTCTAGACATCCATCACTGGCATGCCATTGGCCTTGAGGCCTACATGCTCATGGTAGAATGTGCATAGAATTATAGAGTAACATAGGGTATGCATAACCGACATAACGTTGGCTCCAAGGTCCACATGCTTTTGGTAGAATCTATCCCTCTATCCAAGGGGTATGACAAATAGTCCACCGACATAGTATGCTCCTTGAATCTTGTCAATATCGAGCATGGATAAGCTTATCTCTGAGTGGGTCATAAAATTTTTCATCGACGGTCACCTTGGATGGATAGAAATAGCCTACATGTTAGAAGATTACCACCTCTACCTATATCCTCATAGGGTTCTACTCCATCCATTATCATAAAAGTTAGTGCCTACAACCAACTTAGCACTATAACTAGAAGAGAGGTTCCTAACTCAGAATAAGTAGGTTCTAAACCCAACAACCTCAAAGGTCCAACTACCCATTCTAGTTGTTTTGATACATGCAGGGTTCTAAAATCCATTCATTCACAAATTGTTATAGTTGTTACTCAACCAAAATGAGATAACCATTCTCACCTAGGAAAAGTCGATAAGGTAGTCAAATCGCTACTCATTCCGTGATGGTTTGCTACTACCATTCCCCTGACTCAAGAGGTACTATAGCTGTTTTAATTTTAATTACAACCATGAAAAAACTCCAAAAGGTGTATATAGATGGAGCATTTCTTTCTCCTAAACTATTTTGGTTGGAGGTGGGAATAACTAGTCCTTTCTCCACTAGTATCCTACGATCCTCATTGCTTCCCAACCCACAAGGTAGATATATATATATTTATTTTGCAAGGTATAAATTTGTATATGAAAGATTCCTCATTTTAGAACAATATTTATTTGTTTTCACTAATATAATTTGTTTTATCAACAAAAATCTCATTACATAATGCATAATATAGTTTTATGAACTTTTATCTCATTATTCCTTAGTTTCCTTATGTTTGTTCACTACTGAATATGACACCATTTTCCGACGGACATTTGTCGGTAGTTCGACACATCTTTGTCGGAAGAGCGATGCAATGGCGAAAATATTTTTGTCACTATTTTTTCGTCGAAATGCCGACAATGAATCAAACGTAGAAATAACGACAAAGAATCGTCAGTCGACGACATCGTGAAATGTTTCGAGATTACATCAGAATATTGACTGAAACTTCATGTATCCATCGACGAATTACACCAGAAGTTCATCGCCAGTTCGACGTAATGGGCAAGCAGTAGCATCGAAACAACAGCAGTGGTTTGTCACCATTGCGATGAAATGGGCAAGGAGTAGCGTCAAAACAACACCAAAAGTTCGTCGAATGTGCGATGAAATAGGCAAGTAGTAGCGTCGAAACAACACCAAGAGTTCGTTGACTTTGCGATGAAATTAGCAAGGAGTAGCGTCAGAAGAACACCAAAAAGTGCGTCGAACGTGCGAGGAAATGGGCAAGGAGTGGCTTGGTGTCTACGCTGAAAGTTCATCGCAATTGCGACGAAAGTTGCGGGCAACTACAATGGAATCTTCGTCGTAGATATAGAAACTTCGTCGGGCCTTTCTGTTGATTCGTCGGTTGGTTTCGTCGAAATTGCGATGAATCATCAATTTTTTTTTTTTTTTAAATATTCGTGGGAACGTACCATTGCGGAGACTGACGACTGGTCATACATATAGACTGCATATTGGTTTGATGCTTCAAACGATGCATTTCTTATATTGAAAAGTGCATTACCCTATTGAGCTTCTCTTTGTTTCGAGAATAGTTTAATATTCTCTACTTAACAGGGTCAACCACGTGACAGTGGAAGCTCATTTGGCCCTTCCCCCCCTCACATCACTCTCAATTCCCCAAACCCAATCATATAACATTAATCATTGATTCATCCATTAATAACATATAACATTCATTCATTCATCCATTAATAACATATAACATTCATTCATCCATTAATAACATATAACATTCATTCATTAACATATAACATTCATTAATTAACATATTCACATTCATTCATTAACATATAATATTCATTCTTTCAGTTTTTACATATTATCAAAAATATGGTTGTCATGATATGATTACAATCACTTTTTTTTTGTTTCTTTTTTAAAGCTACATAAATCTGAAGTGGAGTATCATTTTCTAAATCAATATATGTCCCCCTTTAGTTGTTTTCCCTCTACTCATGACGCGGACGCCAGCTTCAAGGGGGGATCTACCGCAA
>VDFB02047397.1:86826269-86844818 GCA_007258455.2 Sequoia sempervirens
AGGTCATCATTTCCTAAAGGAACTAATAAAGCTAATGGATTGTTAGAACTAATTCGTTCAGATGTATGTGGTCCACTGGATATAGATTCTTTGAGTAGATCACGTTATTATCTTTCCTTCATTGATGATTGCTCAAGATATACTTGGATTTATTTTATGCATACAAAATCTGAAGTTTTCACCAAATTTAAGGAATTTAAGGCATTGGTTGAAAAGCAAACAAATTATAAGATAAAAGTATTGAGATCTGACAATGGGGGTGAATACTGTTCTAAGGAATTTGATGAGTTTTGCAAACATGTAGGAATTGTTAGGCAAAAGACTACACCTTACACACCCCAACAAAATGGGGTAGCAAAAAGAATGAACCGTACATTAATGGAAAGAGCTAGGAGCATGTTAAGTAGTGCTAAGTTAGATAAATGTTTTTGGGAAGAAGCTGTTGGTACTGCTTGTTATTTAATTAACAGATCTCCTTGTAAAGCTCTTGTTGATAAAACACCTTATGAAATGTGGTTGGGTAAAAATCCTTCAGTTTCACATTTAAGGGTCTTTGGTGGTGAGGCTTTTGTTCATGTGCCTAAAGAGAAGCGGTCTAAATTGGATCCCAAATCTCAAAAATGCATCTTTGTAGGTTATGGTGAAAATATTAAAGGTTATAAATTTTGGAATCCACTAACACAAAAGATGATATTTTCTAGAGATGTTATTTTTAGGAAGTTTAGAGCTAACTCTAAAGATGAGCAACCAAAGGAAAAGTAAAAAACAATGCATTTTGAAACTAAGCAAGAAGATGCACATGTGGAAGAACAGAGAGATGGAAAAGAAGATGGAGAAGAAGAGAGTTCTGATTCTTCTGTTGTAATAGAAGTTGAAAACAATGAGGATGAACATGAGGAGGAATCTCTTACTCTACCTTTGAGAAGGTCCACAAGACAACGAAATCTAGTTGACAGGTATAGCCCACCTAATTTTTGTTGTAAATTTGCTTTGATATGTACTAATGATGAACATAGATCTTTCAGGGAGGTTCTCTCTTCAAAAGAATGTGAGTCTTGGATGTAGGCCATGTAGGATGAGATGATGTCTTTGAAAAATTGTGACACCTGGGATCTTTTTAGTTTTCCCAAAGGAAGAAAGGCCATTGGTTGTAAGTGGGTATATAAAAATAAGTTTGGTGCAAATGGTAAGTTGGAACAGTACAAGGCTAGATTAGTGGCCAAGGGCTACTCCCAGAGAGAGGGAGTTGATTTTGGTGAAATATTCTCTTCTATTGCTAAGTTAACTTCTATTAGATTCCTTTTATCCATTGTTGTTGCTTATGATTTAGAAATAGAACAAATGGATGTTAAAACTGCTTTCTTGCATGGGGATCTCGAGGAAGAAATTTATATGCAATAGCTTGATGGTTTTGTTGTGAAAGGAAAAGAACACTTGGTTTGCAGGTTAAAATGGTCTCTATATGGTTTGAAACAGTCACCTAGGATGTGGTACCAAAAGTTTAATGCTTCTGCATTAAAGATGGGTTTTGTTAGAAGTGAAGAGGATCACTGTGTTTATTTTAAAGTTATTGATGATCAGATACTGATTATTGTCTTATATGTGGATGATATGTTGTTCATTGGTAACAATAAGGCAATGATTAGGGAACTTAAAACTTATCTTTCTGGCACATTTGATATGAAAGATTTAGGGGCTGCTAATTATATTCTTGGGATGGAAATCATTAGGGATCGAGTTCACATAAAGCTTTGGTTAAGTCAGAGTAAGTATGTTAACACTATTTTGTAGAGGTTTAATATGTAGGACTGTAAACTAGTAAATATTCCATTTCCTGTTGGTACTAAGTTAAGTTTAGACATGTTTCCTGAATTAGATGATGATATTGATGAAACGTCTAAATTTCCTTATGCTAGTGCTATCAGTAGTTTAATGTATGCAATGGTTTGTACTAGACTAGATATAGCCCAAGCAGTGGGAGTTCTAAGCAGGTTTATGTCTAACCTTGGTAAAGAACATTGGAATTTTGTTAAAAGGATATTTAGATATTTGCAAGGCACTTTTGATTACTATTTGGTTTATCATGGTACTGACAATGTTGATAAGTCATTGGACATACAGGGTTTTGTTGATTCAGATTGGGCAGGTGACTTGGATAGTTGAAGGTCCACTAGTGGCTATGTGTTTACTTTGTTTGGAGGTGCAGTAAGTTGGATGAGTAAAAGACAACCTATAATTGCTTTGTCCACAACTAAAGCAGAGTATATGGCTGCTACACATGCCTCTAAGGAGGCGGTTTGGTTACATAGACTTGGTAATGGTATTGGTTTTGATTGCAGGATAGTGAGGATTGGATGTGATAGTCAGAGTGCCATATGTTTGGCTAAAAATCCTATGTATCATGCTCATACTAAGCATGTTGATGTTCAGTATCACTTTGTGCGAGAAATGGTTGAGAATGGACATGTCTTGATTGAAAAAGTTGACACTTTGGATAATGTTGCAGATTCTCTTATGAGGCTAGTCACCACATAAAAGTTCTCTTGGTGTAGAAAGGCCATGGGCCTTGATCATTGTATTTAATTCTATGTAATTGTATCTCTATGGGTGTAATTTAAAATGTATGATGTCAAGTGGGAGAATGTTAGGATTTAGGTGCCATCAACCTTGTAAATCCTTTAATTAATTATTCTCCTAAAGTGTTTTCAACATTTACCCATAAGAGGTGAAACCGTTTAACCAACGGTGGTGAAAGAGACAATGTAAATGTAGTGTTACCGTTACCATTTTTCATTTAGGAAAAGGACAAAATAGCTAGGCATCCCACTTGGAATCTTCTAGAATGAGGTTGTTAGGATGTTGTAAGAGCATCTATGACATGTATGACAGTTGTCATAAGATGCTATGACAGTATGACAGATTCCTATGACAAGTATGACAGATTCCTATGACAGAATATGCTATCTTTGACCCCAGGTGCTCATGCATAAGTTATGCCTTATGACAATTGTAAGAGCATTTGTAAGAGGCTATTTTTTAGGATGTCATGACCTTTTCATGAAGGGAGGCATGGGTTTTTCTAGGTGGTATTGCTGCCTATTGTTTGGTGAAACCATGGTGGTTTTCATCCTCACAAATCTCTTTAAATAGGGGCCTTGAGCTAGAGTTATTCAATTCAATTTTGTAAGTTTGCAAGGTAACATGGTGCTACAGGATTTTACAGGGATGATAAGAGAAGTCTATTTCTGCATGTAATATTTTATAATATTAGTAATATAATTTCCTCTCTTTTGGTGGTGGAGTTTTTTCCCTTTGGGGTTTCTCCACGTAAATCTTTTATTGCATGTGTTATGATTCTTCTATCTCTCTCTCTCTCATTCTTTCTTCACACTAAGGCTAAAGGTTAATCTACATATTTCAGATTTGCATTCACCTATTTAAGTTCATATTACAAGCTTTCTTCACCTTGATAATCAACAATCAAAGTATGTCAAGGAAATGTTGAAGAAGTTTGAAATGAAAGATTCTAAACTAGTATGTACCCCTATGGTTAGTGGTTGCAAGTGGAGAAAGAATGATGAATCTCCTAAGGGTGATCAGAGCAAGTATAGATCAATGATTGGAGGAATGCTATATCTAACTATTACTAGACCAAATATCATGCATGCAGTCTGTCTTATGGCTAGATCTCAAGAGGATCCCAGAGAGTCACATATTGTGCAACAGTGAAGAGGATATTTAGATACTTGAAGGACACTCCAGAACATGGTTTTTGGTATCCAAAGGATATTGACTTTAATTTGAGTGCTTACACTGATGCAAATTGGGCTAGTTTTGTAGATGAGAGGAAAAGTAAAAGTGGTGGTGCATTCTTTCTTAGATGTAGATTGGTGTCATGGCTAATAAAGAAACACGATTTAGTATTTATCTTCTGCAGATACAAAATATATTGCAGCAACATCTTGTTGCACACAATTGTTGTGGATGAGGCAAACATTAAAGGATATCAGAGTGGTATATGATGAACCAATTTAGATATCTTCTGTGATAATACAAGTTCTATCAATATATCAAAGAGTCTGGTAATACATTCAAGGAAAAATCATATCTCAATTTGGTATCACTTTTTGAGAGAGAAGGTTGTAACGAATGAATTGAAGCTTGATTTGTGCCTACAAAGGATCAAGTTGTTGAAATATTCACCAAGGATTTTCCTAAGGATACTTTTGAGTATCTCAGGGAGAAGTTGGGGGTTATTTCCCCTCCTTTGAACTAGATGCATAAGAAGAAGCATCAATACAATGGATCTCATGATTTATTCTTTGTTCTGGACAAATGTTGGTGGCTACCTCTCAAGGGGAATAGGTAGTGGCATTATTGGTTGTTGCAATTAGGATGAGTGAGTGTTTTCATTGTGTAGTGATTGCTAGTTGATGTAGTATATTGGTGTGTGACCCTAAGGGGGAGTATGTAGAGCAGTAAAGGAAAGGAAGTTGCAAAGCAGTACAAGGCTATTTGATATCAATGGGAGACATGCAAATATGTTGCTATTTTCCATTGATGTCAAAGGGGGAGAATGAGTCATGTGAAAAATGAGGTGAGCTAGTTGACAAAGGGAGAAAAAAGATAAGATGAAAATAAAAGACCCATATTTATTGCTTAAGATAAAATCATTTTCTCATTTATGGCTCAGGTAAATCTTTTCATAATAAAGGCATTGTGATGCATATAGCTTAGGCAATTTAAAGGTTTTAGAACACATGTGTGCAAATAAAAAACTTAAGGTACTAGGGAAAAGAGACTGGCAGAGCATGACAAAGGGGACATTGCTAGAAACTTAAGTTATTTGTGAAAAATATAGCTTATAATTTGATTGGCCAGAGACCCATACACGTCAATGATAAATGGGGAGGAAAAGATCATTTCACAAGCTCACAAGAAGAAGATAATAACATGAGATTCTTATGTGAATCTAAGAGGCTATGCAAAATGATGCCGCATGTCATGTGAGGCCCAGTAAAGCACAAAAGCTTTAATAGTAAGTAAAATATACTAAAAGCTCAGTAGGTTCACTCGATTCTCTAGCAAATGGGGCTAGTAAACAGATTGGATAAAGGCCTTAAAGTTATAACTTAAAGAGCCAAGAAACTGAAATA
Source organism: Sequoia sempervirens (assembly GCA_007258455.2). NCBI lineage: Eukaryota > Viridiplantae > Streptophyta > Pinopsida > Cupressales > Cupressaceae > Sequoia > Sequoia sempervirens. The sequence continues at coordinate 86,831,426 of VDFB02047397.1, forward strand.
AAAAGGTCAACGATCAAAAATAAGAAAAGGGAAAGGGCCTCAAGTAGGTCTTAGGGTTTTAATGAAGGTTATGGTTTTTCAAATTCCTAATTAATAATTTTTAATAAACCCTTACAAAATCATAAGATTTTTTAAGAATTTTAATGGATCAAGATAGCTCAGAGGGATATAAATTGCATAAGTACCACTAGGATCACTAGATAAGAGTCAATGATGTGTGATAAGAACTCATGATACTTAATATATACATGAAGGGAATACCAAATGGAGGTTTATAAGGATCTATATTTAAAGCTCTAATGGATGAAAAAAAGGATATAAAAAACCAAACCATGTGTGGAAGGGAGATGAAGGTATGGGTTAATTTTGAATTTGAAATAAAAGATGAAACCACTTAGAATATTAGATATTAAAAAAGGTACAAGGATAAACATTAAGTTCAAACCCTAGGTGGTGTAGGATTAGTTAGATTCACTAAAATGTAAAGGAAATAAATAAACATCTACAAAATATCTAGGGTGAATAAATTAATCTTTACTTCAAAACATTCAATAACTAAGAGCCAAGTTTGATAACTTGATTGATTAATGTTAATAAAGATAATAAATAAATATGTGCTAAAATGGAAATTGAGAGTTAGAATTTTTATATCTTAGATGTGAAGTTACATGACTACACATTGTGCTAGAAGATTAAAAAATAAGTTATAACATTAGATCTAGGATAAATAGGTTGTGACAAATAGGGTAGGTACAAGAAGTTGGGTCCACAAAAATGTTCAAAGAGTGGAAGTGTTTTTCCTGATTTTTAGAATTTGTCATAGTTGGACTTAAAATTTGAAGCACTTACACATTGTATCTTAAAAAAATTCAGTAATATGAAATTTAGTATTTTTAGTCTAGTTTTTAAATATGTAATTTATTCTAATATCCAGATTATACAAAATAATTTCTAATGTGCATGTATAAAAACCACTTTTTAAAAGTCATTTTGTTAGGACTATACTATGTGCATGTACAAACACCATAATTTGATCTACATAAAATTATTTTTTTAATTACTTTTGGGGAAACATGTGTATTATAATGAAGATTGATGAGGATATTTTTTAGAATTTTTTTCTTAATCTTTTTTATTTATTAATTTTTTATTGGCCCTAATTGTTGGTTTTTAAAACCCTTATGTATGGACACGATAACTTGACCTAAACTTATCATTTTTTTGAATTTTCATTTTTTTTATTGTGTAAATAATTATTTATAGATAGATTCCATATAATTTTTTAACAAGAAAATTAACAAATTAAAAGTTATCAAAAAAATATGAAAACTTGACATTTCAAGTTTATGGACCCATTTCCTCATAAATTAATTTAAAATAGAAAAATAATCCAATCATAAAAATATTACATATTTTAAAACTAGACATTGTCATCTATAATAGGTTTTATTTTCATAAATAATTTTGAAAAAAACCTCATTAGCTATATTGCCAAAGTTAGTTTTTTCTCTTGAAATTGTCATGACCTTGTACTTGTGGTCCAAGGCTAAGTGTTGTGTTATTATGCCTTTTCTAAGTCTAAATCCAAATGAAAAAACATGTATTGTGAGTTTCAATTTTTTTGGAATGAGTACCAACTTTAAAATGGGTGCCTATCCTAAAAAATGAATGGGTACCTATTTTAAAGATGAAAAATGACACTTCCCCTGAACGTGGACCCAACTTCTTGCACTTAATATACTCTATGAAATTTAGAACCATATATAAAGATTCAGATCAAGAATGCAAAGGTGGATTTAAGCCTCATGATGGAAACATAAATCTTAACCTTTTTTGTGTGACCTTAACCTTTAATAATTTAGTTATTGATTATCTTGATTATAACTTTTTGGTTTTAGCTTAGTATTACTTAAAATTGGATGCATTTGAAGCATAACAATTAATTCTAAACCAATTATTCTTAAAATTTATGTAAGTTGAAGTATGTACCTACAATTTTAATATTCTTGTGTAACCTTGAGCCCCATGTGTAGTTTTGACCTAAATCTTGTGGTTCTAACCTTAATATTTTTAAATATTTAGTACCCACAATAATTATTTATATATTTATATTTGAAGGAAAATGGTGGTGCTAGGAAGTACTATGGAGCTTGGTAAGCTAGGGTGTAAAAGTGTAGTAATTTCTCCCTTACATCATGGCCTAGTGTTGTGATTGAGTCAATAGTAAAAAGATAGAATGACTATGAAGATGAATGTTGATTGCTAATATAGTAGGATAAGGTTGACATGAACCTCAAAATGTTGGGGATAAATGTGTGAATATGTTTTTCTCAATGCAAGTAACACAATGATTTTCTTGATGTGTTTGAATATCCAAAATGACTTAGGGGTTCCTTTGTTAAATACACACCATAGACACATAATGAAAGACAATTTTAAGACTACTTTAAGAGCCTATACATGTGTGTACATTATTTAAATCTAGAAGGTCCATCTTAAAAACATAAACATGTATCTAAATTAGTTAATTAGGTGGATAAACATAACTATAATAGTTGCGAGAGGGAGATGAAATGGAGTAAGTCAATGATGAAATCAGATGGACTCAAATCTACTTGTCATTTACATGCCAAACATTCATTACTCCTAATTATATATACATCTATAGAGAAACACAATGAACTAACATAGATATCTTAAATATATTTATCTAAAACAATTTATAAGCTATTAATTTTAAGACACCAATCTAACCTATATCATAAATCTAATAAAGACACCTTGAAATCAATATCTCTCAATATTTATTAAACATATTTGAGATATCTATACTAATTCTAAAAGAACTTTTTTACAATCATAAAAACATATCTATTATTATTATAAAATAGCAATAAAATAAAATAAAATATATGTCTTGGATCTCTACAAATATATTAATATCTAAAAACACAAGGAAAATTCTTTATAATATATAATTAAATAGGAATGAATATCTTTGATCTTTAAAAATATATAAATATCTAAAAACACAAGAATAATTCTTTATAATATATAATTAAATAAGAAGTATTCATTAAAAATAATATACATCAATGAATAAGAAAAAATTAAAAGACAAAATATATCCGATCTAATTCTTAGAATGCTAACAAATCACATACAATATTAAAATAACGTGTCTTTGATCTCTACAAATATATTAATATCTAATAACACATGGAAAATTCTTTATAATATATAATTAAACAAGAAGTATTCATTAAAAACAATATACATCAATTAAGAAAATATTAAAAGACAAATTATATCCGATCTACTCCTTTTCACATTTTAACTAATTGTATTTTGAAAAATACAACATCCAATATTAATAACATGTCTTTGATCTCTACAAATATATTAATATCTAAAAACACATGAAAAATTCTTTATAATATATAATTAAATAATAAATATCTGATCTAATCCTTTTTCACATTTCAATGAAGAATACAACGAGAAGAAAGAGAACATAGAGTGCCAGCAAATCACATCCAATGTTATTAACGTCCATTTAAAAGACCAAAACTTAGTTGGATTGGAGATGTCGCCCTTTCTGTCCAAGAAAATTGCTGTTTTTGTATTCTTTTTCATGGTTGTTGTATTAAGAGTCGCTTATATGAAGCCTGAGAATGTATCTAAATATCTAAACCTTAAGTACATTGAAGTTCTGCAGCAATGACTGAATGCTTTGGATGCATCTCATTAAAGACTCTGGACGATGTCTGTAGTCCAGATCGAAGATGCCATGATAATAAGTCTTCTTGTCCCATTTCCGGAGGACCAACAACAGGAAATTCTTCAATCCTGAGGATTATTCATGTGGGTGGGGATGAGGAAACTTTTACTGAGCCCATATCTGCTTCAGAGTTGTTGAATCAATACCCTGACCATTGCCTGACCTTTTCAGATATATTTAGAAGGCCTTGGGCTGTTGTAAGCCCTGAAAGCAGGCTCCTTCCAGGAGAGAAATATTGCCTTGTAAGTTCTTCTATTGTTAAGAAGCTTCAATTGGAGTTGCTCCAGAATCTCTCCGGAAAACCACTTGTAGATCATAATCATAGAGCTATTGTTTCAGAGGAAACTAATGCTTGCATGAATGTTGGCCAAAAGGCTAGGATAAGTGCAAGGGAGTTTTATACCAGGGGTGAAGATCATTGCAAGAAAGATTTCTAAGATGGGATCATCAAATGAAAATAAGTTTATCCAAAATAGCCCAGAATATTGAGTATGCAAGATGAAAAATGGAAAGAACAACATGGAAGAAGTTTTCTTTGCTCACATTAAGAAGATAACTCCTACAACATAGCATAGCTTCGGGGTTGGCCTCTTGAGCCTGAACCTGTAGAAGAAATCGGGTCTCTGGTTGATTATATCCTCCAGAGCTTGTTGGTAATGTGTTTACCTATTTTAAACCTTTGGTTGAACTGAAAACTATTAGTGGGTTGAAATTGTTTTGAGTTTATTTTGTGGCAATTCTTTGAGACAATATTTTTACAAATTGTTTGAATGTGTAAGGGGTTGTGATCAAACGGTTAAAGTATTGGGATTTCAGATTCAAGCTTAGATTTTATTGATATTTAAGGTAGAATTTAAGGTAGTAATTTTTAGTTTTTGAATTTTTTCTTCTTAAAGAACTGAGTATTAGTATCAAATCAATTCACTCAAATGCTCCTTTGAAATATATTTGTAGCCTATTACAGAAATACAAAATAAAAGAAAACAGTTGGAATGGTTTCTAACAATTTACCAAACCATTCTTTCAAAATATTTATGTTCTAATAAGCTTGAAATTGGATTGGATTTTTCATATCTACCAACATGAATTGAATTCTTCTATACCTCCACACTAAATTATAAAGTTGATTTAATTTTTTTTCCTATCTAATTATTCTTATATTATAACCATTATACAAACACAAACCATACCTTTTAAGATTACATTATGAAACATGTCTATTTAGTAAGAATGCCATTCTATTTCATATAATTTTTTTTTTATAAGAGATGGAGTGCGCCGAGCGAGAAGTTGAAGGTGAGAAAGGGAAAACGAAGTGGCAACTAGGGTCTCAGAAAAATGAGTTTGGGCATCGGTGGGGCGATGAGGCCTTGCTGGATCCTCCACCTCCGGGCTTCACTATCTCAAATGGTCATGTCCCCCAATGGGTCTTTCATGATGGTGCTTGGGTGGATGAATCAGTGAGTGTTTCTTTAGATTCTGCCTCTGAGTTTCGCCCCCAGTGGGTTTTTCATGAGGGTCTTTGGGTTGACTGTGCTCCTCAGTGCTTTGGTAAAGTTCTCAATCAAAAGAATGAAGGATCTTTTCCTCGGTCGTCTTATTTTCATAATTTCCGAAACCCTAGACTGGGTGGGAGAAAGGGCTCATCAAGACATCAAGTTCTCACCTCCAACCCGGGTTCTGGTAATGGATCTACCGCCCCAAATGGTGTCCACCAAGGTAATTTGAGACATGATTCAACCTCGATTTCTGAATCTCAACATGGGTATGAGGGGATCAGGGAAGAGAGTTTCTCTCCTCATTCTCGGCATGCGGGTGTTGTTCAAATAGGCAATTTTCTTTGGTAGAGCCGAATGTTTTGGGGTGCACCTTGGGTCCTGAACCTATGTTTCTTCCTAGTAAAAATAGGACTGTGAATGGCCTTGGGTCGTGTTCTATCCATTTTTATTTTGTGGAAAAGGAAAATATCTCGAATAAAGCTTGTGGTGTCCGTGGTGAAACTAGATCAGAAAATGAAAATCCTAAGTTTAACTCCACTGGTTCACCATCTGGTGATGGTCTAGATATCCCTTCAATTGTGAATAATGTGGTTCTTGGTGGCCCTGTCTCCATTTCTAAGGCCGGGGTTAAACTTCTGGTGGCGGGGGAGATTTCAACTTCAATCCCTAAGATTGATCTATGGTTACCGGTTCCCATGGTTAACACAAAGAAGCTGCCCCTGAACCAGAAGCACCAAGATTTGTTCAAATATGCAGTTTTCCTGCAAGCTTGGGGTGAAGGTATGACTCTGTCAAAATTACAATCATGGATTCACTCACATTGGTTTGGAATGGTTTATCTTCAGGTAATCTATGAAAATATTTTCATTCTGGTTTTGGATTTTGTTGAGGCAAAAAATAAAGTATTAGAAAATGATTTTGTTTGGTTTGGTAAAAATTTGTTCCTGATCTTCCCTTGGCGCCCATTTTTTCAACCAAACTCTATTTTAACCACAATGATTCCTACCTAGTTTTCAATGCCTGGTATCCCCTTGGAATTCACATATCAAGATATACTAAGATTGATTGGTAATTCTTTTGGAAAATTCCTCCATTTAGACTCCATAATTTCTAATGGTACTTTATTTGTACGTATTTGTGTCCTAGTTAGCTATGGGAAAAATCTACCTAGGTGCTGTATGCTCAAATCCTTAGATGGACTATGGCAGCAACCGTTAATTAAAGATACATAATGGTTTCAAAAAGCCACTATTGCTATAGATGCTCCCCTCTTCATAATGATAAAAACCTCTCCCTCTAAAGTGGGTAATTGCTCCAAAGACTCCTTGAATGCTAGGGGTTCAAAAATAACAATAAACCCTATAAATAACAAAGTTCTAGAAATGGTAAATTTACCGGTTGGGGTAGGCAAGAAAATTCATAATGGGCTTCCAGCGGACCCTCCAGTCACTAAGGAGCCCTTTCTTTTTCCTGCTAATGGTCCTGGGGAAAACTTGGGGGTTCTGGACTCGACAACTTTATCTTCTGGATTAATTGATAAGAATGTAAACCATCTAGCTGTAAAAGAAACCTGCTCTGTGAAACCAATGGGTAACCCTTCTAGTGGCCAAGTCCCTGAAATAGTCGTCTCTTCGACCAAAAATTCGGTTGCTATCCTGGACCAAAAAAAGGATTTGTTGGGAAATCTGTCAAAACTCACTAATTCTAGGTCTACTAATGAATGTGTTCTTGTTGGTGAAGGGATATCTGTTTGCAATCCTTTTGATATTATCTCATCTGAAAATGGTATTGATCTCACTCCCAGGTCTTCCAGCCTTTTGCCTCCTTCAAAGTTGGATGTGTCAGTTAAGGGTCCTCAGTCTTCTCCCTTAAAAAGAGGCCAGAAACTTAAGAATACAAAAGCTAAACCACTCGGTTTGCCTCAGTTAAAGGAAAATCAGGTCACTTCTTTTTCTTAGAAGGGTTCAGGGTCTCTCATTGGGAACTTCGTTTCTTCCTGACCTGTAACCTTGCCAAATCCTCTTCTGGGGGTTCCTATTTCTTCAAACATGACAACAGGTGAAAAGTTGTCCTTAATCAAAAAAATCTGGGTTTAAAACCCCCAAATCGGGCCTATTGCGCACTCCTAATCAAAATGGGGAGTGTGTGAGTCTTTTGAACTGATCAAAGGCATCGGTGTCTTCTCTTGAACGAATCGGGTGCCTTTTAGAGAAACGTTATCAGGACTTGGCTGAACCTATGGGATTAAACAGAAAAACCCATTCTAGCTTAGACCTTGCAGGCTTGCTTGTTGCTTCAGACTTAAATTGCAAATCCCCGAATCATTTTTTGATGGACCAACAATTGATTGATAAAATTCAACAGATAATCTTAGATTCTAAGGTAAACTTTAATGCGGTTGCTCAAGATAAATTTCTATCTGAAATAGATTATGACTTGGCTCAAATTGAAAAAGATCTCCCTCTATCCCATCCCAAGGATTCTTTTAAGGAAATTTCCTCTGCTTCTCCAATGTAGTATGTTGGGAAAGTTAATCAGTCTTTAAGTCCACATCCTAAAAATAGGCTGCCTATCTCTCAATCTCCTTTATCCCCTTCTAGACCCACATCTCCTTCATCAAAAAGGGGGCATAAACCAAAGCATGCGAAGACTCAAGTTGAAATTGATGAGGGTATTCAAACAACTTTAATATCTCCTGTTAAAAGAAAGAGGACGTTTAGTCCTCCTATGACAAGATCTGGTGCTGTGAAAAGGAACTTGTAGTTGGAGTTTACTGCTGGGATTACTTCCCACAAAAAAGCTCAAGAAAAGAGAGGAGATAGCTCCCCTCGAGAACAATGAAGGTTCTTTCATGGAACGTTAGGGGTCTAAATGCCCCTAACAAACGACGTCTAATTAGATGTCAACTAGTGGTAGAAAACTGTGATATTGTTTGATTACAAGAAACTAAAATGAATTCGGGTTCTGCTGAGTCCCTCTTCTCAAAATGGTCCCCCTGGAAGTTTTTTTCCCAATCTGCTCTTGGTGCTTCTGGGGACCTTGTTGTTCTTTGGAATGAAAACTCTGTGGTGTTAAAGGTAATTTGCTCCTTTTCTAATTGGGGGCTTTTCCTAGTTAAAGCAAATTTTTAGATATCAAGTTTTGGCTTTTTAATGTTTATGGGCCAATCTCTGCAATTGCCAAACAATGTTTGTGGCTTACCCTTTCTTCAATTTTACAAGTTTTATCTGAGTCCTTGGTTGTTATCGGAGGTGATTTCAATGCTATATCTGATCCATCCGAGAAGGTTGGTGGTATCTTCCCCAACAAGAGGATTATGGAGGATTTCAGAGCTTTTGTTTTGGGAAATAATTTGTTTGATTGCAAATCTTAGAATGGGTCCTTCACTTGGTCTACTAGAAGAAAGGATTTTTGTCAAATCGATGAAAGGCTAGATTAGTTTCTACTTTCTTCAGTTTGGTTGGAATTAAGCCCATATATATTTTCTTCAATTCTTGGTCTCCCTGGATCAGATCATTTTCCGATAGCCTTTAATATTATTGAGAATCGGGCCCCTAACAGGTCCCCTTTTAAGTTTCAACCAATGTGGTTTAGGGACCCTTCTTTTATACCTTTCATCAGATTCTGGTGGCAAAATGCTCCCTTTTTTTTGGGTTCTCGTATGTTCCAAATGGTTAAGAAATTGAAGTTCCTCAAAGGAAAAATAAAGCTATGGAATCAAAATCATTTCAAGAATATCTTCTCAGAAAAACTGAGACTCCAAAAAGAGATTGAAGAGCTAAATGACCATATTATTTCCAAAGGCATGACCCCTTCTTTGTATGAAAGGCAAAAATCCTTGTTATATGATTTTGAAGAGGTTCTCTGTCAGGAAGAATGTTTCTGGAGGCAAAAATCTAGGGATACCTGGTTATCTGAAGGTGATAGAAATACTAAATTCTTCCATGCTTTAGCCAAATTAAAGAGGCAATTTTTTTTTTCTCAAATTACAAATAGTGAAGGTATTCTCTTAACTGATGACATCAGCATTGCTAAAGAAGCCACTTCTTTCTTCAAATCCTTGCTTTCATCTGAGCTAGTGTCAATAAATAATGCAATTTTAGAGGCCATACCTTCTCTTCTTACTCAAAATGATAATGCAAGGCTAATGGCCCCCTTTTCTCTTGAGGAAGTAAAAGCTGCTATTTTTGAAATATCTCTTGAGAAGGCTCTGGGCCCTGATAGTTATACTGTCATCTTCTATAATAAATGTTGGGATATTGTTGGGGTTGATGTTTGGCGAGCTCTAGAAGAAGCTAGGAGAAATAAAACTATCTTGAAAGAGATCAATACTACTTTTCTATCTATCATTCCTAAAATAGATCCCCCCTTCACTTTTTCCGATTTCAAACCAATCTCGTTGTGTAATACCATTTACAAAATCTTCACTAAAGCTATTTCTTTACGCCTTGCTAAGATCATCCCTTCAATTGTTTCCGAAGAGAAAGGTGGTTTTGTCCCAGGGAGGGAGTCTTCTGAGGGTGCAATCGTGGCCCATGAAATTTTGCATTCGCTAAAGATACTCAAGTTACCTGCCATGATCCTCAAGCTTGATATGATGAAAGCTTATTACAGGGTGAATTGGGATTTTCTTCTCGCTGTCTTGCGCAAGTTGGGTTGTTCAGAAAGCTGGGTTAAATGGATTCACTCATGCATCTCCTCTACAAGATTTTCTGTTTTGATAAATAGTTCCTCTTGTGGTTTCTTCTCTTATTCGAGGGGTATTAGGTAGGGGGATCCACTGTCTCCCTTCCTTTTTATCCTTATGGCTGAAGGCCTAAGTTGGCCTATAAAAAAGGAAAATCAATTAAACCTCTGGAAAGGTATAAGAATTCCAAATTTGCGGATCTCACAAACCCATGGCCTTTTTGCTAATGATACTTTGCTTTACGGTCATGCTTCTATTCCTGAAGCTAAGGTAATCAAGAGCATCCTAAATGATTTCTCATTGGCCTCTGGCCAAAAGATCAATCTAGCCAAATCCAAAATATTTTTGTTAAATGTTCCATATTTTATTCAAAATAGGATAATCAATTTTTGGGGTTTCTCTGTGGGCTCTTTACCTTGTGCCTACCTTGGCATTCCTTTCTTTGCTAGTAACATCCTTGGTGTTTTCTGGGAAAGAGTTTGTAAGTTAATTAAGGACAAAATTTCTCTTTGGAAACATAAGTGGCTCTCCCTTGCTGGTAAAATTCAAATGATCAAATCTGTCCTAAATGCAGTTCCAATTTATATGATGGCAGTGTTAAAGGCTCCTTGTTCCACTTTAAATCAGCTGAAATCAATTCTGTGTTCTTTCTTGTGGAATGATAATGTGGGTGATAAAGAAAAACTCCCCCTTATTGCTTGGGAGCAAGTTTGTTTACCTAAGTACCTAGGTGGCATTGGTATCCAAAATCTCAAATTTCAGAATGCTGCCCTTGGTGCCAAGTTCATTTGGAAATTATATCAAAATCCAGACTCTAGATGGGGGAAGTTAATGTTTTCCAAATATTTGTACCCACATCCTAGGGAGTGTATTTTCAAGGCATCTTCCCTCCCTAGTGGATCTGCAATGTGGAATTTTATATCTTCCTGTAGGTCGGTGATCCTTCCTCACCTCTCCTAGGTGATTCAAAATGGTAGGAAAGCTAAATTCTGGGAGGATGTCTGGAATGGGTATCCTTCTTTGTCATCTTTTTCAGATTGGGGTAATTTAATGTCTCTACTTAAAAATGCTTGGGGCTCTTATGTGGCTGACTACTTTAGTGTTGTCCTCACAGACTCCATCTATGTTGTTTCATGGAAATCAGTTGCCAATTTTGATATTCCTCAATATGTAAAAGAAGCTTTTAAAGAAGAATTGGATAAAAGGTGCATTGTTTTCTCTGATAAAGATGATATACTAATTTGGACAAAGTCAAAGTCGGGGAATTACTCTATTAAAGAAGGTTACAACTCTCTTTTGGAATCTCAAAACCATTGTGATCTCCCCCACACTCTCTTCTGGGATGATGCCTACCTCCCTAAGGCAGGTGCCTTTGCATGGATTGCAGTAAATGGGAGAGTCTTAACAGCTGAAAGACTTGATAGACTGGGCCTTGTGATGACCTTCCCATGTGTTTTCTATGGCTATTTCATTGAATCTGTAGACCACCTCTTCACTCGGTGTCCTTTCACAATGCAATGTTGGTATTGGGCTTACACAAAGTTGGGCTAGTGCTCATTGGTTTGTCCTTCCTTAACTTTGCAATTTAAATCTTGGCCTTTATTGAATGGCTCCTCCTTTTTTCACTGTCTCTGGAGAGTAACTCCTTCCTTAATCATTTGGAAAATTTGGATTGAGAGGAACAATAGAATTTTTTGGAACAAAGGCTCTTCATTAGAGGAAATGCTTCAAAACCTTGAACACTCAATTTCAGAAGTGGCAAAATCTTATATCCTTAAAAAATTGGAAAGCTTAAAATTTTTCTCAAGTTGGGATGGTTTCGTTATCAGAAATTGGTCCCTGCTCAAATCTTTGCCCTTTCATGGGTCTTTTACTGGTAAGGTGGATAAAGTGTTGGCACAAAGAGAGGCTAAATGGGAGCCTCCTCCTGCTAATTTTTTCAAAATAAATTATGATGGGGCCTCAAGGGGAAACCCTGGTAAGTCTGGGGCTGGGGCAGTAATCTCAGATTCAAATGGCAACATTATCAAAGCTGCTTGTAAGGCCCTTCCCCCTGGCACTAATAATAAGGCTAAATTGGAGGCCTTGAGTCTAGGCTTGGATCTCGCTAGGGGCCTTCACTTGGATTCTCTAATTATTGAAGGTGATTCTATGGTAATCTTTCATGCAATTATTAATCAAAAGTATCAGGTTTGGAATTTACAATACTTGTTAGATAAAGTTCTCCTGCAATTGAACTAGTTCAAATCCTATTATGTATCTCATGTGTATAGAGAAGTAAATCACTTGGCTGATTGGTTGGCTAACAAGGCAATTGATGAGCAATCCCCGTATAAAGAATTTAATAAAGAAACCCTTCCTTTATTTCATTAAATCTGTACTATTAGCCTCAGAATTGTGAATACGGGGTATATGTATTGATATATATACACACATATACTTCTGTGTTGCACCAATTACCTGCCAATATAAAATTAAAGCTTAGAATTGTAAATACAGGGTATATGTATTGATATATATGCGCACATATACATCTGTGTTGCACCAATTACCAACCAATATAAAAGTTTAAATTCATTCTAGATAGCTAGGTGTGCAATGTATGCAGATCAAGCATAAACAAGGCACATGAACTGTTCAAAATAATTCCTTAAAGTCAATGTCATCTCATCAAATGTGATGATTGTTGGTTATTCATAGACTATATTAATTGATATGGTTTTTGTAACTTTCAAGCAAATTCAAACCGAAAATGATGCAGGAGCATCTAGTGGTGTAAGGGCAATCTTGCATCATCCAAAAATAGTTAAATTTCAAGTTTCTCGGTTTTTAGATATTTTTACATTTTTGGATACCCTTTTCGTCATAATGAAATTCCCAATTTACATTTTTTATTTTCTATTCCTGGGTTGAAAGATATTGCAGTTTTAGTTTCCTAGATTTGCACCTGAAAATCTTTCGAGTTAGATTTGAGGCACTTAGATTTCTCAGAACGGCCCCAAAACTTTCCAAAATTGGCGTAGCAGGTTTCAATGCGTTATTGACTTCAAGACCTTTCCAACGGTTCAAACGGTTCACGAATCGGATTCCCGGATCAAAAGTTATGGCCCCGGGAAGTTGGTGCACTTTCTAGAAGATACAATTGCAAATGTTCTTTGAAATTTGAACTTCAAGTTGTAATTTTTCGGCACCAAACTGCCTAAACTCAAATTTGAATGTTGTTTTGGCTCCAAACCAAAGAGGAGCTCTATTTATGGGCGGGTTTCTAATTTTTGGGTAACTTTTTGGGGACAAGCTCGCATATTGCAAAATGGTGATTCTATAGCTTTCTGTAACTTTCATGTGTTGTAGAAGTTGGGGATTTGAGATCCCCTGCATATAAGAAGCTCCATTTTCTAAATAATAAAATTATTCTTATTTGTGGGT
>VDFB02047397.1:86849899-86873556 GCA_007258455.2 Sequoia sempervirens
GGTAGTTGGCGACTTTCTAGAAGATACAATTGCAAAATGTTCTTTTGAAATTTGAACTTCGTTAATTTTCGCCAAACTGCCTAAACTCAAATTTGAATGTTGTTTTGGCTCCAAACTAAAAAGGAGCTCTCTATTTATAAGCGTGTTTCAATTTTGGGTAGCTTTTTGGGGACAAACTCGCATATTGTGAAAGGGTTATTCTGTAGCTTTCTGTAACTTGCATGTGTTGTAGAACTTGGGGATTTGAGATCCTTTGCATGTAAGAAGCTCCATTTTCTGAATAATAAAATTATTCTCTTGTTTGTGGGTTATTTTCTAAGTCTCGGGCTGTACCCTCATCAGAAAACATTATAGAACTTTTTGGTACCACTACACTGATAATATGAGTTTGGTCTTTAGTGTGAACTCTTACTGAACTCATTATGTCTCGCCGACCGGCACAAAGAAATTTTTGGTGAGAAAATTTTTCATCGATGTGTGGTCATGGCGAAAAGGTATATGTCTTGCCGACCATGTGCGCGTGGACTTGTATCGGCCAAACCAAGGGTCTTCGAAGTAATGTCATTGCGATCTAAGATAGTCATGTCTTGCCGAAAAAGCCTAATGAATGGTTTTCAGTGAGTGGTTGTTATTGTCTCAGCGAAATGTTGGTGTCACGGGATTTTTCGTTATGACTCAATGGATTCTTTGGGACCTCTCCCCGATCATGAATTGTCTCAGCATAAGCGAATGAAACAAAAAAAGATATGTCTACACTCGGGAAGAAGAAAAACCAATAAATTTTGTTCAAAGTGGCGGATTAAATTATTATAGACTTTATTGAAGTACTCTGATGTAAGCCATGCATCCATTGAAGCGGGGTCTTCATTACTTGTTTTTTTTCCATAGAATATATTTATTGATAAGGCTTTTGAAACTTTCAAGTAAATTCAATCTGAATCTATGGCAGTGGGCAACGTTTTTTCTCATAAACTCCAGTTTATATTTGATATATGGTGTTTTCCCCTAGTTTTCTCTGCATGGGTTGAGGGTGGCTCATACAATCAAAATGAAAGTATATTCCTCGACAACCTCATTGACTAATAAATTTTTTGTTTTAATCATGCTTAACTGCTGCCGTGCTCATTCAGTTCTGCTCCTCTTTGGTTGTGTGGTGGTATTTTCCATGGTTGTGCTTTGGTCCTTCTGTTCGTTTTCCCTTCTCTCTACTACAAGCATGGTTCATAAATGGAATTTTAAACCTATTTTAGTGGCCTTCTTGTTTGTGGCCACATGCTTATTTGTGGAAAGATACATTTATCACTGGTCAATGCCAGTTCATTGCTCTATTAATGGTTTTGGTTGCTTGTTAGTGGTTTGAAGGGACCGAACTGCCTTTGCACTTCCATGTGAATAGGATTCTTGGTACTTATTTTGGGGCTGTTCTTACTCTGGTACTGCCTATGCACGTTCTTATCTGTGTCTTGGCTGGCTTCCCCTTCTTCCTGTTTCTTCATTTGTTTGGATCTTCGTGAAGCTTCTAAACTTGCAATATTTTGATCTCTCCTCATTGAAGGTTTTCTCATATGAATGTATTCCTTTCTAACAATTGTTCTTGGAGATCTTCTGTCTGGTTTTTTTAGGCCAGGTTTACGTGGTTTTTTCTTGGTTGAAACTATTCGAGGTGTTTTCTGTGCTTGGAAAACCTTCCTCCTGTGACTCAGTGGTGTTATCTTTTCTGGCACTACATTGTCTGCTTGATGTTGCTGATTAGCTGTTTCAACTGTGACACTTCCTCCTCTGAAGAAAGAAGAAAAATTCTCTTTGGATCTTGGATCATCCATTGCTACTGTCTTTCTATGTTATGTGGATCCGCTTATTTTGCTTTGGGTTCCTGGTTCCATGAATCTGTGTATCCTATTATGGGTCTTTTTCTGTGGGGGGCCTCTCTAGGGGGTGCAATGATACTATTGTATTTGGGGTTTCGGTCTGGGTTTGGTTGAGGTTCTAGGCTTATTTCTTTCTGTCTTTTTTCTTTTCGAGCTATAACTGAAGGTTTTCTTCCCTGGTTCTTTCTTGTCGGTATGCTCCTTTTGAACCAGGGGGTGTAAACTTAATTTTTAATCAATAAAATGTTCAGTGGCATAGCCACTTTTATTTAAAAAAAGAAAGAAAGAATGCAATTCTATTTCCCTTACAACTATCATACCTTTTCATTTAAATCCTATTATATTTAAATTATATTTGCACCTAATTAATGTGTAGTTATTTTTTATCAAGATAATTATTGTATTACATAGTTGATGTATTGATATGTAAAAGACATACCTACTATTTATAATGTAAATTTTGCAACCTATTTCATGCATATATTCTTATTGTCATATAATAAAACCAATCAAATGTCACAATACTATAATTTTATATTCTACCCTGCAAATATATGCATGTCCACAATTATATTTTACCTAATTTTAAATATGTTTGATATGTTGATTTTTATTTCAATACTTGGCTTTCCACAAATATAATTTTTTTATCAATCAAAATTATTGCATTGAATCTATAAATATCCAAAATCATTCTCCGTAGAATGAAGTTCAATCTTCTCCATATGATTAAGTTCAATTTTTTTTTTGCGAACATCCCACTATAGATGGCATGGATGTGAGCAGTTTATTTTTTAGAGATCTATAAAGTGCAAGTAACACCATTCAGGTATAATTTAAAAAATAATTTCTTGCTCCATTAAAATAAAAAATTGTAAATATCATACTCAAGTCCAATAAAATATTTAAAAACATAAAAAATATAGTACAAATGATTTAAGTTTTGTTCATTAAGGATGATGGCACACAGTTTCTCACAATCACCCACAATTTAATTGAAATAATAAAGTTTTCTCCTAAATTCCTATAATTGCATTATTATAATACACATTTTCTCCAAAATGCCTATAATTTATTGATGATTATACATGTTTTCACTAAATTCACTATAATTTCATTGGAATTCACACCACCATTTGTGATTATTGATTATAATTTCATTGGCAGTAAGGCACCACTATTTGCTATTAATTTCTTATAATTTCATTGGCAATGACACTACATTTTGTGATCAATAGATTATAATTTCATGGGTGACCAAAGGACCATTTTCTCTTAATTAATATAAAAAGGTAAATGATTAAAGAATAATTTTAATTTTTTTTTTTAAATAACAAATGATTGAATTGATATTAAAACTTAATATTGTAATATCTCAGTGATGGGGACCAGACTATAATAAATAGTGTACTAATATAATTTTGTTCTTAGATATTTAAAAATTAATTCATGGGTGATATTAAACTTCTTACACAAAAAAGATTCAAAATTTAGAGAAATCAAATGCTATGAAGATAGTATCTATTCGTAATTTTTAAGACCCCAAAAGTAAAAAATCTACCAATTGGAAAGAATCACCATTTAATATTCCTTAGCTTTAAGGATTGATCAAGAAGAATTTAATCAAGGAAAATCATTGTGGTAGTTTGGCTAGACATTTTAGATTTGTAAAGATTTTTTAAATCTTAATGAGATGTATTATTGGCTAAAGATGAAGAGTGAAGCCAAAAAAATTATGCAAGGATGCAACCGTATTAGCCATTGCTAATTATAAATAGACTATGAGATGGAAATAACGTGAACTTTGTGCTTGGGTTTCTAAGGACACAAAGACAACAAGGTTCAATTTTGTGTTTGTTGATAGATTATAAAAATGGTCCATTTTGTAGCTTACAAAAAAATTATGCCACATTTATTAGAAATATATTCTTTATGGGGGTTCTTAGGTTGCATGGCTTAAGAAAAAGTATAAGTTTAGACTATGAGATCAAGTTTATAGGATAATTTTGGAGGACTCTTTAGAATAAGTTAGGTACAAATTTGAAATTTAGTATTGTATATCTTTGTCAAACAAATAGATAAATTAGAGTTTTTTTCTCTTTTTTTTTTAGTAAAAGGCATTAAGCCAACTATATATATTATATAATAGAAAAGATTACATCATAAAGTAATTATAGCTGTTCTAGGATTTGGAAAAAGATTTCACTTACATTTCCACCATATCTAGATACCACTATTGTGATATGAAAATGCCTAAATATGCTATAAATACAAAATTTCAACTTCTTATATGACATAATAGTTGACTTTGCTACTAGTATGGTAGCACTTTAGCATATATACTAATTTTTTACATACATAGGCCTGTGTTATCAAAAACACAAAAATATTCACCAACTTGTAGATGCACTGTCAAGAGTTTCCTACTAAAGAACTTTCCTCATTCCCTTCATTCTGCATAATCTGATTCATTGGTAGAGTTTCTTGTGAATTTTTTGTTACATTCATGTCTGGAAGGAGCAGTTGAGGAAGAGGCCTGATTTGCTGGACATTCTGATCCATTGGAGCTTCTTGTGATTTCATTGTTGCCATCATTCCCTGCTATGGTGCAATTAGAGGCCTGATATTAACAGCTTGGTGACAATGGTGTGTTATAAGAAAATACATTGCATGATATTTGTGCTTAACCATTGATAATTCTAAGAAGTGGGATTTAGTACTACCTCAAGCCAAATTTGTTTCCAATAACTCTATAAATAGAAGCACTAGTAAAAGTCCATTCCAATATATTCATGGGTACTACCCAAGAGGTATTTTAGAATTAGGAGAACATGAAAATATTAAGGACCATGTGAGAAGTGCTAAAGGTGAGGATTTTTAAAATCATATGAAATATTTGAACTAGCACATAAGGAAAATATTGGGTTAGAGTAGCAAATGATATAAATAGTATGAATATTCTAAAATAAGAAATAATTTTGAAGTCAAGGACATGGGTTTTTACACATTTGAAAAGAGATGTTTCTATGTCATACCTACAATAGATTAAAGTGGAGGAAAATCAATCCTTGCAAAATTATAAAACTACCAACGAGGCTAGACATATCTCAAATATTTAATGTTTTTAATGTATACTATTATTATGAGAGAGAGACATCATAGTAGGGTGAGAAAGATGAAACATCACTAGAAAGATGGATGACATATCTACTCAAAAGGGAACGAGAGGAGATTGGGACCATTTTTTGATAGAATTAAAATGCATAATAATTTATTTTATTTTATTTTATTTATAATAATAGCTTGTAGATTAATCCTTGATCTAAATACTGTACATGATTATAATTCAAGAAATAATAAATAATTTAAATACTTACAAAATAAATTAATACTTCAAAATAATTAGTATTATAACATGTGAAGGCGAACAACTAATTTCATCTTTATTTGTAAAACATAGTAAAACAAATTGTTTCACATTAAGAAGTGGAATATAAAAAGCTAATCTACAAGGTCTAAATTTGATGACTATATGGTTGTTACTCATTTTTAACTATAAAATAGGGGAGAGCTTGGGCCTATAGTGGAGCACCCTAACTTCGCGTTTCTCAAAATCCTACGTGGAAATTTCAAATCACTCCTAATTTTGTACAATGGTTTATTTGGCAACTCATGTGCTTCTATATTTTGTTTTAGGGTCACACCATCAAATATGATGCCACATTAGCATGCTTTTTGTTGAAGTATCCAAAAAGGCCCAAAAAAAAAAGTGAGATCGATAGTGGTGCACTAAGTCATGTTTTATTGGTGCGCTTATGTGGCATCACGTGATTTGTCACTTTGCATACTTTATGGATAAAAAGTGTTTTTCAATTGAATATTAGAGTTCTCCACTATGGGGCCTACTGAGAACTACTTCTATCCCCACTATTGGACCTTGCTCCATTATGAGCCCCTCTCCCCTATAATGAAATTTTTATGAAGGCTATATCACTTGAAAGAGAGGGTTAATTTTTTTTCAATGAATATTTACATTTATATATTGTCTATACTGTTTTCTAAAATACAATAGGCTTTAATATTTAAAAGGAAACCTAAAATATATAACCATCATTGACAAACAAGATCAACCATCAACTTTAAGGTAATATGTGAATTCTCTTTACAAAATTTTAAAGTAATCCACAAAATTTGGGTGAGATGTTCTAATACAAATAACTAATAACTATCTAAAAATAAAACCTAGTTGGCTAAGATAGAATAGTAAATAATTGCTAACAAAAATTCTAGTGGTAGAAGGGCAGTAATTTCACCTTGTCTATATCGTAGCCAAATAGAATTATTGGGAATCTTTTCAAAAGTAAGCAACCAATTTTAATAATATTGATTTTTTAATAAAATGAATGCAACCTAATCCATAGAGTGCACCTCCATAATTAACGGTAGACAAAGGGAAAAATATACTTCTCAATTTCAAAACGGAATGGGAGATAATGGAGCTATCAGATCCTACTATATGGGATGCCCCAATCCTCTCCATTTAAAGAAATTATCTAAGTGGTTGACGTCCCAATAAATGTTGAATCCTTATAGTACTGTAGTAGTTTGTTCACGTCACAAAAAATGGGAAAAATGTTTGTAAATTTCAAAAATGTTGTCGAATGTGTTAGACAATTTTGTAGAGTGTAGTATATCATAAATTGCATATTCTTGTAATTTTTACACTGCACAATTTCCTCTTTTTAGTGTTCAAATATCAAATATTTAATTTGAAAATGCTAGCACCTGAATTCTTCATTTCTAACAATTTTATTATGTTGTTGATTCTTTGAGTCGAGGTTTTTTCGAAAAAGGGCACTTAGTGTAGACATCCGCATGACGTAATAACTTCTCATGAAAAAATGTGATTCCACTAGCCATTGGAGTGTTAGCTTCCCATGGATTTTTTAGATGTAACACTCTTGCATATAATTGTGTTGAACAAAATCAGCTCGACTTGCTATTTTATAGAAAAGAAGGTTGATTTTCTCTCATTCTCTCTCACACATTTAACTCTCACAAAATTTAAAGAAGTTATTCCATTTTTCAATAACAAACTTGAAGCAATGCATTTTCTCTTGGAGGTTTTTCTTCAAAGCTTCTAGGTGATTTCATTCTTTTTTTGTTCCCTTTCTTTTTTATCTTATTTTATGTTAGCATTATAAAATTATAGATCTTAGCATATTGTCATTAAATAAGTTATATCTCAAGTTATTGCATTTTTATTTCAAAGCTATCATATTTACATTTTTTCAAATCTTATTAAAAATCTTGGTTTTTGTAGAGGTAGAAATATTAAAACTGAGGTTTGACTAACGAAAGCCCCTAAACAACCAAACTAAAAATATTTTTATCTTTCTTTTGTATGTGTAGGTTATTTTTTAAGAAGATAAATTTAATCTAGTTATATCTCAATTTTTTTTCTTCACTTCCTTTCCATTTTAATAGTCAATTTTACTATCATTTCCAACATGTGCAATATTTCTCATTCTTTATAAACATGTCATTTGTATTTTGTGTGTGTAGGAATAGATTCTAGACATTCTATGTTTTCTATTTTGCATGTGTTGAATGATAGAGAAACACAAGGACGTCCCCTCTATGCGTTGGTGTCCATGGTCGAGGCTTCAAAAAAGCTACATAATACTCTTCAAAATTAGTACTTTCCCTTTATGTATAAATTAGTTTGTAATTTTCATAATGTAAAGATATAATTAAATTTCTAGTTCTCTATGACTAGTCATTTCAAATTGTAATTGAATATTTTATATTTCCATTTGAAATTCTAGCCATAGATACTTGTAAATGGATAATATACATAATTTAGGAACTATTGACTCATCCTACTATATTATGTAAATTGTAATCTTAAAAAAATTAAGTTATTTTCGTTAGATTACTTTTCATACAATACATAGAGGTAAGGAGCTTTAGTAGGTTTTCAAAATCATAAAAACTGTGCAAAATAATCCATGTGATATTCTTGTTGCAGTAAATACCCCTTAGTACAATAAGAATTACACAATAAGAGACACTCTTTCCACTTGTGTTGGGTTAAATGACTTGGCTTTACATTCTCTAACTAATTTTTATTGAATATACACAAAAATGGAAAACCTAATAGATCATGTGTAAAGCAAGGTATGCATTGGGCACTAAGTCCAAATAAATACAATAATTATCTTCTCCAAATCTTCATTGAATGCAATTGTATGACTAGTCAAAAAAAGAACTCCTCGTATATAACCATAAATTTATCATTTCATAACTTTTTCTGAACAATCATAAATTTTAAATACTAATAAATTGTACAAACTTATTATTACATATCATAAACAACACAAAAATTATAATTAAAAATAATTTTTTTAGAACCACTAAAAATATTAATTAATAATTTAAAAAATATTTAGATTTTACTTTACCAATGATATACACATTATAACAAAATAATATTTGATTTAAATTAAAAAATAAAAGCAATCAA
Organism: Sequoia sempervirens; assembly: GCA_007258455.2. NCBI lineage: Eukaryota > Viridiplantae > Streptophyta > Pinopsida > Cupressales > Cupressaceae > Sequoia > Sequoia sempervirens. The sequence continues at coordinate 86,858,294 of VDFB02047397.1, forward strand.
TTAATAAAAAACAGAAAACTAATAACTAAATATATAATACTGACCATAATAATATCCACCTAAGAAGCAGGTGCTTATAACGTCCATTTCAGAGAACAACCGAGGAAAATATTGTTATTCGTATTGCAGACGAATACATCGAGAAAGGTCATTTTCAAAATCCTCACCGATGTTAAAAAACGACCATTTCAGAAGACAACCGAGGAGAAATTTTTTATTCTCATTGCAGACAAATACATTAAAAAAATGCTTGCTTTGAGAAAGCTCATTTTTAAAAATCATAACCAATGTCAATAACGTCTATTTCAACAAATAACCAAATCTTTGCGGCTTAACTCCATTGAAGATATGTAGCAATGGCTGAAGAATGCTTTGGATGCATCATGGAGCCATTACTTCAGAGGAAACTAAATATTTGCAGTTTGTCTCTGCTTCTTTGCATGAATTTTTATACCAGAGGTGAAGATCACTGCATGAAAGATATCAAGGAGAGGTTACCATATGAAATTGAAACACAAAATCAGTTTACTAGAAGCTGCCCACAATATTGAGTATGTAGAGATAGAGAATGGCAAGAACAATATGTCAAAAGCTTTTATTCCTCCCTTTGGGAACTCCTGCATCGTACCCATTTTCTGTCAGTAAGACAAACCTTTGGTTGAACTGAAAACTATTAGGGGAGAGGACCCACTAGTTGTGCACCCTAGCTTTGCGCTTCTAATTATTTTATGTAGAAATTTCAAATCACTCTCAATTTTTTACAGCAGCTTACTTGGCAAGTCCCCTGCTTATAACTAAGGTTTGAGGGCCACATCATCAACTATGATGCCACATCAGCATGCTTTTTGTCAAGGTGTCCAAAAAGGCCAAAAAAAAGAGTGAGACCAATACTTGTACATTCACAACATGTTTTATTGAGAGCTGGTGTGGAATCACATGATTGGTTGCTTTTTAGATCAAAGGAAAACATTTTGTTTAATTATGGGTAGTCATCATCAACACTAACAACTTTAAAGTCACAACTATTGGTCCAATATTGATAAAAATATTGGCATTTTATAAACAACTATTATCACAACTATTGAAACATCCTTAGGTACTGGGTCCTCTCCCCTAGTGGGCGGGTATTGTTTTGATCTTAATTTGTCTCAATTCTCCGAGGCAATATTTCAAATATTGTTCGAATGGTTTCTAATAATTTATCAAACCTTTTTCCAAAATAGTTATGCTTTGATAAGCATTGGAATTGTTTTTTTTTTGTGTCTCCCAAAGTTTAAAGTTTATTAAAATTTGTGTTACTCTTTGAGAATAGGGGAGAGGGGCCCATAGTGGAGCACCCTAACTTTGCATTTCTCAAAATCCTATGTGGAAATTCCAAATCACTCCCAATTTTGTACAACAATTTATTTGGCAACTCACGTGCTTCTCTAAAGGTCCAAAAAAAAGTGAGACTGATAGTGATGCACTAAGTCATGTTTTATTGGTGCACAGATGTGACATCACATGATTTTTCAGTTTGTGTACTTTATGGATGAAAAGTGTTTTTCAATTAGATATTAAGGTGCCCCACTATGGGGCCCATTGAGGACTACTTCTATCCCCATTATTGGACTCCATTCCACTATGGGCCCCTCTCCCCTAGTATTGATTACAAACTAATGCGAGAAGCATGCTAGAGTTAGACTTAGACTGAAAGATGTGTGATGAGATTATTTCTAGTAGCTGGCAGACTTGACATTCTCTAAATTAATATAGTCCATGGTTTGAAAACTATGAAATTCATTAACAATTCCTCTCTTGTTTCCTTAGTTCTCTTTTTCCATCTAATTGTTTATATATCTTAGTCGTTATACGTATGTGCTTATACAAAATGCAATATGAGGCATGCGTATATATTACTATATTCTATTATATTCAACTTATATTTGCAACTAATTAATGTGCAGTCTCTAAAATGGCATGCGTGCCATTTTCACTATAAATAATTGGACATATATATTGTAGACACGTAAAATGTACTGATTGATGCTACACATCTGATCCTGATTTTACTAACACCGTTTCGTCGTAAATCAGCCCTTAGTCTAACCATTTAATCGAATACCCTTATTTGATTAAATTCATCAATTTTCCTCCCTTAATTAAATAAATCATTTATCTGATTAAGTCATTTTCTCTAGTTAATTAAATCAATCAATCTAATCTAATTATCTCTACTTAATTAAATAATTCATTTTATTTGATTAAATCTCTAAAGTCATCTTATTAAATTAAATAAATTAAACCTTATTTGATTTAATCTAACATCACTCCCTTTAATTAAATAAATCAAAAATCTTTATATCATATTCTTCTCATCTTTTGATTTAAATCAACCCATAAATATAAATCAATTAGTCATATCATCTAATCCTTCAATAAATTAATTAACCCTTGATTAATTTAATTCTAATCCATGTCCCATCCTCTAGCTTTTTCCACTTGCACATGAAAATACATTTAATTCATTTATTAAATCTTTATTTTCTCTCAACTTGGCATCTTTTAGAGAATATTCTTCCAAATTTGAAATCCTTCCAAGTGGACTTTGTCCTTCCAACAATACATTAATTCCTTCTTACATGTCCTTGTGCATTGAGCCAAGTGGCATTTAAGTCATTCCTTTTTTCCCTCTTACATGTCATTTCACTATTTTCAAATTCCACCTAATTGCATTTATGAACACATTCATCAAAATGTGCACATCCTTCATCCATTCATCTCTTGACAAGTGGCATCTTGCCATTTGTTGAAAGTTAGTCCCACATTGCTTCATCTTGTCTTTCTATAAATAAGAGGTTTCTCTCCTCATTTGATCATCCACAATTTGGGCAAACTTATTATACTCAATTTCATCTTCAAGTATCATCATTTTCATCCATTTTATCAAAGTCTTGGCTAGGTTATGCATATTTTTCATCATGGAGCTCAAATGAATCTGCAAAAAAGTGGATCAACCTTCATCACTCATCAACATTGCATCATTGGAGTTGGGAAAGGGCCAATTTTCACATCAAATTGGCACCAATTCCCCCATGGGATCAAGAGTTTGCATGTTTAATTAGGATTTCATTGCTTTCATATTGTGTTCTTCATTCTTACTTCCTATTTTGAGCATTGCTAATGGATTTCAAGGGGAATCTTAATTCTTACTTGCATTTGATTTAACTATGTGTTTTTTTATTGAGTTTTGTAGGTATTAGGATTGGGGCTCTACATTTGGCGCTAGGAGGAAAAATCTCAAGTTTAAATCACGTTTTTTCACAAAATTTCGTGTTTTTTTTCTATTTCTATGTGTCTATAGGGAAGTGCACCGCTAGTAGACCAGTGTCGCTATACAGAACCAATACCACACCAACGTTGCCATATAGCACCACTTCAAACTTCAAAAAATGACGCTCTGTCTTTCCTGTCCAAGATTCAAAATTTTAAATTCCACCACTGAGTCAATTTGGGGTCGCTGACTTTTTTAAATTCCAAACTGCATCGTTGGTGAAAAGGGTGACACAATCACACTCTCTATTTTGTTGTAGAGTGACGCGTGTAGAATTAGCGGTGCCATATAACACCGCTAGGCCTTTTAAACTGGACCACCCATGCAAACTCTACTGCTGAAAGGAAGTAAAAAAGTGAAATCTCAAATTTTTATGAGATGTGCTTTTTTAATTCTGATCATCTAGATTATTAATTGCTTTCCGGACCTCTGTTTTGTAGTTCTAACTGGTTTTTTGTAGTTGGTCTAATCAAAGTGAAGGAGAAAGACAAGATTGAAAGAGGAATAATGATATCATCCTCTCATGATACCAAGTGTTTTTGAACACTTTAGTGTTTTTTTAACACTCTTAGAGAATTCACAATTTCTTTTAGAAATTTGTTATCTTGGATGTGCTTAGGAAACACTAAATTTATTTTGGGCCCTAAAAAGAACACTACAAATGCTTTCAATTTTTGTTATAAAGGGCTTAAATTTTTTTTAGGACTAACTCACTAGATTTGGTTTGAGGATTAACAATTGAACAAGGCAATCACCATATTTTGATTTGGTGTTCTAAAATGAATCAAATCATTGCTTTGTGGGTTTAAAATGAACAAATGCTTTTTTGTTTTGTAATTAATTACTCAAATTAATACCATCGAAAGGACATATGCGCTTCTCTCACACTTCATGAAGATTTTGAGAATCAAAAAGCCTTTTGGTGATCTTCAGTTGGGTAGAGTAATTGCCTCCACATTTCATTTTGGGATTAAAATTGAACAAAACCTGTGAATGTGAGTGGAGTGTATTGTGTACATTATCTCTCTTTGGGTTGCAACAAAGATTGATCGAGTTACGAGTATTGTTTGCTTGCTTTTGTTTATCTTAGAGGGTCTACCTTGTGGGAAAAAATAATCACCCAAGGGAACAACCCAATCAACAACACACTAAAGAAAAACAACTTCCAACCAATATATAAGTGTGGATATTGGAACAAAGGCCAGTATCACAATGGTCATCTCGATGAGAAGGGAAACAATGGTCTCTCGTTGAATGGGTGATCCCCTACGAATGAAAAGTACGAAATAAAACCCTTGTTTAGAAAGGGCCAAAATCTTTAATCTATTTGTTGGTGCAAGAATGGTCATTCTAAATCCGCTCCACACTTTTACGATTTTTAGTAGAAATGAAAAGTCTTCCATAGGATTTTCATGGGTACTGATGCTTGGCTTCCCCATATAACTGAGTGTCGTGGAGGGGAGCCAGTGGGGTGAAGCATCTAACCATTCACTAAAAATAAGCATAGTTGGACTTTTCCAGTGGGGATTCAACAAATACAGTATTTCATAGCCCAAGGGTTGTACTTGTTCTTGGAAACAAAACACTTTGCTTGTTTGTAAACATTGGGAAACAAACATTCAACATTATCATCAAATGTCAAACCCTAAATAGGAAGCAAATATCTTTGACAAGATTCATGTGTTATTGCTTCCTCTTAGAATTTTACCCTTAGAGGTTTCTAAACACTTGGATTTATATCTCAATTTTCTTGCTAAAGTAAAAAATAGATAACTCTTGCCTTGATTTCATCAAAGTTCCACATAATGTACTTTGTGGGATGAGAAGAAGTCAAGACATTGGACATCTAGTTTCAAAATCTAATCAAGAATTGTTTGTGGTAAAACGAAGTCACTAAGAAAAGTTAAGAACAATTGAACCCCACATATGTTTCTCAAATGATTTCACACAAAATCGAAATCTAGAAACCAAAGTCAAAAGCTCTAAGTCAAAAAGAACATCAAAAGTGTTTCTCAACGCTTTATGAATTCAGACGAAGATTACTTTTCAAATTTTATAGAAGAACTTCAAGAAACACTCCCGGGTTGTACTCATTCGATTATTGCCAAAATCCAAATCTTTTTTTGGGAATTTGAACACCTTGTTTAGAGTAAAGCATGTTCTTCAAAACTGAGGTCTTGTAAGCAAGAGTCTTTCTAGGTACACATAGGATCAAAATCAAAACTTTCATCCATCTTTCAAACATCAAACCAAAAACATCCCACCAACTCTTGAAAATCTTGAAATCATCCTTCATGCTAAACTTTTTGACAGATCAAAAATCCTTGAAAAAAACCAAAATCCTTGAATCAAACATAAAAATAAATATTGTTTAGCTAAGTATATGTAGATGAATCCTTCTTAATATGCTTAGTTAAATTATCATCAAATCATTTTTTTAAGCTAAGTATATGTAGATGCATCCTTCTCCATATGCTTAGTTGAATTGTCACCTTGTTTGGTTAGGTGTGGGTAAATGCATCCTTCTCACTACACTTTGTAAAATTATCATCTTGTGAACAAGCTTATCCCATAGATAACATCTAACATCTTGGGATCCATTTTGTTCATTATCCAAAATCAAAGCAATCCAAAACCAAGTCAAGGTCAAATCAAAATCCTACACAAATCCTATAATCCAAAAAAGTCCCAAAAGTCTAGCATCCCCTCAAGATCTTCTAAGATTTCAATCATCCATATCATCCATCTTTCACACACATAATCATTTCACCTTTGATCCTTAATCATCCTAGATCTTCTCTTTTGAACTTCATTTTATGGTTCAAACTAGATCTCAACACAAGAGGAACATGGAAGCTAGCAAGGAAACATCCACTTCAAGTGACCTAAGCCAAACAAATTATGAGATGAATCCCATTGGATCAAGCAATCCTCTAACTAAATTTCCTTCTTCATCACAAAATCCTCACCTGGGAGGAATGCCAAGTAGAAGATATCACCAATAATGCCTTTGGAATGACACAAGATGAGATTGTCGAAATGGTCCAAAATCCTGAGAATCATAGAATTATCAACATCATGATGAGACTCAATCCCTCACTATACATGCTCAAGAATTAGAAAAACAAGGGGCTAAACTCCCTTCCAATGTCAATGTGAGCACCATTGTGGAACCGCCTTTTGGGGTCATGCTTCCAATTTCATCCATGCCCCCAATATCATCTACACTTCCATTCGAAAACATCACTCAACCCATCCCCCAAATTACATCACCCATTGCTCCAACTCAACCCATTGTTAACAAGGGAAGCACATTTCTCAATGCACTACAAACACACCCCCTCATGAATAATCAAGATTTGGACGCAAATACCATCTTGGGGAAATCAATACCCCAAAATCCATCACATCCATATGTGCCCCTCACCTTTCATGATCGTAATGACCTATCATCATCATTTCACACAACACCTCAAAAATCTCTCCCTATAACCTCGCAAGGAGAAGGTGACTTATTTGGATGAGGGGGCATCTTTGAACCTACATCTTCATCACTTCCTCAAGGGAGTATTCCACTCACTTTTCCACCACTCCCACCCTTTCCATCAATATCATCACCACCTCTTAGCTTAGGGCTTCCCCCTTTACCAAACATCAATCAACAAAATCAAACCGACCCCTCGATCATTAATCAAAAAATCATACCGAGTCCTCCCATCCTGTCATTAGCATCGCAAACAACAGATGGAAACCATCCCAGTAACACAATCCACCATCACATCATCAACCATCCCCCAAACATCTCAAAACATTTTCTCTCAAGGACCAAGCATATCAATTGCACCATCCACCACTCAAATCCCAATCATCAATACAATGGTACCTCTCATCACCACAACAAGAACCATTCCAAACCCACCTCCAACACCACACACACAAAACTCAAACACATCAAACAAATACAACATTACACATTTCAAGCCACTCAACAGGCTGCCTATCAGAAGACACTGCAAAAAATCCAAAAATGACAAGTTGCACAACTAGTTGCTCAAACTACTCAAGCTACAATACAAGCGCAACAAGTGCAGCAAGCATAGTGGGCTGCAAAAGCCCAAGCCTTATTTCAACAACAACAACAAGACTCTCAAGCTACTCAGGCTGCACAAGCTGCACAAGCTGTAAAAATTGCACAAATTGCACAAGCTACCCAATAGGCACAAGCACAAGCTCAAGCACAAGCTTAAGCTTAGGCACAAGCCCAATACCAAGTCCAGCAAGTGCAAGCACAAGCATAATATCTTACACAACAACAAGCAATCCAACAACAAGCATATCAACAAGCATTGAAGCAATACCAAGAACAACAAGAAGCAACCCGATTAGCAGCACAAAAACAAGCGTTGTTAGCACAACAACAACAAGAATCTCAATAATAGGAACTATTAGCACAACAACAATAGGACCAACAACATGCGTTGTTGGTACAACAACAACTACAAGCATACTTGGTGCAACAAATTGTGCAAGCACCAACCAACCCACCCATCCCACCAATAATTGAACCACCAGAAAGCACCTTCACTCCACCCCCTGATCTACAAAATGATGTGACAACAAAAATTAGGTTTCTTTTGCAACAAGTGTTTGATCTTCAGTTAGGGAAAACCATGAAAACATCCAACAACTTGTGTCCCTATCCGTTTGATAGGAGTCTTGCAATGAGACTCCTCTTGAAGGGATTTGATATTCCAAAATTTGATAAATACAGTGGGATAGGAAACCCTGAAGATCACATCACGGAATTCCAAGTTCATTGCATGGAAGTCGCATATGATGATACATATCTAATGCGGCTATTTCCTAGAAGTTTGGTTGGCCAAGCCATGGAGTGGTTCTCTTGTCTTCCTCTTGGCATCAATAAGTTCCAAGAGATAGTAGACGCATTCATCAAAAATTACGCATTCAATATCGGTATGGATGTCAGTCTAGAGGAACTATCAGCTCTGAAACAAGGTAAGAATGAATCATTTGCTTCCTTCTTACAATGATGGCGATCCAAGGCCAATCAAAGAAAATGGGCTATGCCTTAAGAATAACAAATTTTCACTATCATTTCAAATCTCGAATGATCCTTGGCATTCCATCTCAAAGTGCAAGGTATCACCACATATGACCAATTGATTTCCAAGGTGCTCAACATTGAACAAGCCCTTATCGCACAAGGAGGGTCACCCACATATCCTGAATAGAAAAACAATCACCCATCCACCAGTTACAATGACAAACCTCGTACATGGGAAAAGAATAGAAACATTACCAATGATGGTGTTGTCGACGGAAAAGTTGTCATCAACACCCCTCAGAAAAACACACTTGCACCCCAACAACAACCCCAAAACCACCATCAAAAAAATCATCAAGCTAACACAACAACATAGCAGCCAAACAATCAAGCGATCAACAATGTGAACAATCAAAGGGGACCATCCCAACAAAATAAAAAGTCCCCCAAGTGGAAGTGCACAACCCTTAGGGAATCAGCTGAATCCATTATGAAGAGGCTAGTGGTGGAAAAAATCATCACAATCCCCACTTATGAAAATTATCAAGAACCCTTGGTCAAATCATCGTGGTATAACAAAAATCACCTTTGTGATTTCCATAAGATCAAGGGACACACAACTTCTAGTTGCATGAGGTTAAAAAACCTGATTCAAGACCTCATTGATCAAAAAATCATAAATGTAGAGCAACCAGCAGGAAATCAAAACCTCAAGATCTACACGAATCTAATGCCTAATCACAACAAAAGGAACAATAACAATGATAAGGGAAAGGGTGCCTTCAAGAGTGTGAATAATGTATACGACCATGTCATCGCATCCTTGGATGAATATTGCACTACTATCACCATCAAAGGAGCCCATGCTGATTGTGGAGTCACCACAAGAGGCGATAAAATTACCATTGTAGAGTCATCTCATCCAAACAGAGCACCCACTTCCAACCCAAGATCTATTCCCAATGGCTATAATGTCCTTGATTAGCTAAAAAAGAACCCCAACACAAATCTCCATCATGGAGTTGCTAAAAAATTCATCCACCCATAAGAAAATCCTTGAGGAAGCATTGAATTCATCCATTGTCCCCACAGGTCTTGATGTAGAACAATTCCAAGCTATGGTCAGAAACATCATTACACCAAATCTTCTTACATTTTTTGATCAATACTTTCCCTCTCAACCATCTCACAATTTTTCACTCTATCTAGAGGTCTTGGTACATAAGAACAAAGTCAAGTGAGTCTTGGTGGATGGAGGTGTAGGTTTAAACATTTGATCCCTCAAAATCATAAAGAATCTGAAAATTTTAGAGGATTCCATCTAAAGAGGCAAAGGAATCACAATCAGGGCATACGATGATCAAGAAAGAGTGTCTTGAAAGGAATAATCCAACTCCCTATTCAAGTAGGACCAACATTTATGGAAACCACCTGTCAGGTCCTTGACCTTGGTCTGCCTTATAACATTCTCCTGGGGCATCCGTGGATTCATGCAATGCAAGTAGTAGCATCAATATTCCATCAATGTGTCAAATTCACCTATGAAGGCCAAGAGGTCACCATTCATGGGGATCTCAAACCATTCTCTTACTACAAGAGTCTAGAGGAAAAATATTATAAAATTCCTCAAATGCCTAAAAATGATGAGGGCCCATCAACACCATACATTGACCCAGCTACTCTAGCCTCCACTTGTATGATAGAGACACTCACCACCCCCACCATCCTCGCCATCTATGAAATCAAGGTCATAATTTGGGACAATGGGTGTGGGCACTATACAATTCTAAAGAATGATTTTGTGGTAGGAGAGTTACCACAATTTCCCAAGTCATGAGGATGACCACAATCAAATGATGCCTCCTCATCACAAACATTCACTTTAGGATCTTCCAACTTCAGAAGTTGGGGAGATATCGACTGGGAAGTAATAGAGGAGGACCCATCCCATCTCCTATACCAAGACAATAGACTTGTAGCCGATCTATCAATGGATGATAGTAGTAAAGGCTTGCAAATAATGTTCGCCATGGGCTATGATAGAAATAAAAAGCTAGGACAAAATGACAATAGGCTTCTAATACCCATCATTCGTAAGACACAAATGAAAAATGTTGGCCTCAAATGTACCCTCCTGAGCATAACCATACATGGCTGAAATCCCCTGGTTAATAAGGTCAAAACTCCTCAAAAAATGACAACCACCCTTCAATTGCCCATATCCACAGGTCTTCTTTTAGACAATTTCACCTTTGACATCACTAAGGTGTGTAGTAGTGAGGATGACGAACTCGAGAGAGGTATACCTGCACTATTTGAAGACTAACCTTTTTATGATCAACACCCTATCCTATGATTCTGATAACCAATCCCATGAGATAAAGCTAGTCTACCCCCAACTCATTAATCATGACCAACAAGGATTGCCAATTCTTGACACATTCAAAAATGACGAGGCATTCTCAGAATTCATAGGATTATGGGACAATATTCCATGTGGGGATCAAAAAGAAGGATTTATCATTGAGCTGGACACACATGCATACTATGGGGAGACAATTGAATCCCTCTGTCGCAAAAGTGAAAAATTAAGAATAATCTCCAGGTCCTTGAGTGAAAACCACACTGTGGCACTCTCTAACCCGAAAATAATAAAAAGAAAGGGTGCATCCAATGGTGAAAACCTCTCTAAGGCACCTGAGGATGGGGGATTCAATCTTCCTCTCAGAGCTCTACATTAGGAAAAATCAACAGTTCTAGCCAAAAAATGCAACCCAGTCAACTTGGGAACATAAGAAACCCCACACATCACATTCTATGTTAAATCATTACTGTCAGAAGAACAAGAACTCCTAGCCACCTTTTTGAGAGAATGAAAATTTAACTTTGCATGGACCTATGCCGACATGCCTGGACTTGACCTGGAGATATTGGTCCACCATCTAGTAGTCTACCCTAAAGCAAAGTCTGTCAGACAAAAGTTCAGGAAGATGCATCCCCAGATAGCCTTGTTGGTTAAAATGGAATTGAAGAAGCTATTTGAGGTAGGGTTCATACAACCAATTGACTACCCTGAGTGGGTATCAAATTTGGTTCCTATTTCAAAACCTGATGGGGGCATCTGAATCTGCACGGATTTCAGAGACATACACAAAGCATGTCTGAAAGATGATTTCCCATTGCCTAACATTGACATGATTGTAGACATGACAATGGGACATGAAATGCTTTCTCTGATGGAAGGTTGCTCTGGGTACAACCAAATAATGATTTCCAAAGAGGACCAACACAAAATGACCTTCACTTGTCCATGGGGGACCTATTGCTAGAACATGATGCCATTTGGCCTAAAGAATGCTTGGGAAACCTACCAAAGGGCTATGACGTTAATCTTTCATGACATGATCCACAAAACTATGGAAGATTACGTTGATGACATACTAGCAAAATCCAGAAAGAGGAGAGATCACATAGCAACCTTGAGTGCTATTTTCGACAGGCTAGAAGAACACAAGGTCTGCTTAAAGACAAAGAAGTGCATCTTCGGCGTATAATTAGAAATTTTTTTGGGATACATAGTGTTAATGAGGGGTATTGAAATATATCCTGCCAAGGTAAAAGCAATCCTCAAAACGGAGGCACCCAAAACATTGAAACAGTTGAGAGGCCTCCAAGGTAGGCTTTAGTCCATCTGCAAATTCATTGCACAATTGGAAGACAAGAAAATCCGTTATTCTCGCCTACTATACAAGGGGGTAGTGTACAAGTGGGATGACAAGTGTGAAGAAGCCTTCAACAAAATCAAAAAATATCTACTCACACCTACGGTCCTCATGCCACCGATCCCAAGAAAGCCACTAATCCTCTATGTATCAACAACAATAATAGCCCTTGGTGCTCACCTAGCTCAACACGATGAAAAGGGGAAAAAGAGGGCTATCTATTACATCAGCCGCACAATGGTTGGCATGAGTTAAACTACTCATTCATCGAAAAATCCTGTCTAGTAGTAGTCTTTTCTTTACAAAAATTCAGACACTACATGTTGGAACACAAAATCAAACTCATCGCCAAGATCAACCCTCTCAAGTACCTATTATCAAAAGAAATGCTCACAGGAAGGATGGCCAAGTGGGTCATGATTCTATATAAATACGACATCGAGTACGTGGAATGAAAAATAATCAAAGGCCAGGTGATTGCAGATCAGCTTACAAAAGCACCCATGTATTTAGAGAATCCACTCATATTAGAGTTTCTGGATGAATCCATCTTCAATCTCAGCATAGCCAACCACTAGAAACTCTACTTTGATGGATCCTACACATAGCATGGATCAGGAGTTGGGGTCTTTTTTATCACTCCACAGGGAGACTGTATACCAAGATCATACAAGTTGGCATTCCCCTGCACTAACAACATTGTAGAATATGAGGCTTTAACCATAGGTCTCAGAATAATAGTGTAGTGGCACATCATGGCCCTTAGTGTATATGGAGATTCACATATAATAATTGATCAAGTGAATGATGAATACTAGACTAAGGATGACAAGCTAACTCCATACAAGAAGTTGGTAGATATCCTCAAAGAATAATTTATCGATATCACATTTGAGCAGATTCCCAGACCAAACAACATAGCAACATACTCCATGATAATGATTAGATCCCTATTGAATATCCCTCGCAATGTCCCAAAGCATGAATTCCTAGTAGAGTAGCTTCTTGTGCCTGCATTCAAGGTACCAGAGTTAGAATTCGTGTGTGAAATCGTTGGTCCTAGTGATCCTTGGTACCGTAACATATACACTTATCTAAGAATAGGAGTCCTCCCAGCTAACATAACTTCAAACCTCAAGAAAACCTTTGTCAAAAAAGAATCCTAGTTTGTCATCCTAGGAAATACCCTTTATTGTAGGAGCATAAAAGTAACCTTATTATGCTGCATAAATGCTAAGGAGGCATTGGCCGCCTTAACTGAGCTGCATAACAATATTTGTGGATCACACTCGAGTGGAATGACCTTGGCCAAGAAATTGCTAAGGAAGGGGTATTATTGGCCTACTATGGAAAGAGAAGCACATGACTACGTCAGAAGGTGCTTACGGTGTCAATACAATGGGGACCTCATCCATGCTCCAACTCAAGAGCTCCATCCAATTGTCACATGATGGCCCTTTTTGTAGTGGGGACTCGATCTCATTGGAAAAATCACTCCCACCTCATCCAGTGGCCACAAGTTTATCATTACCACCACTTAATACTTCACCAAGTGGGTGGAAGCCATACCAATGACATACATCACTGGAAAGAAGATATCAAAATTCATCCTGAACTACATAAAATGCTGATACAGTGTTTCCCAAGCTATTATCTCAAATAATGGGACACCTTTCAAGAATCAAAATGTTCATGACCTTTGTGAAAAATTAGAAATATAACATTGCTTTTCCACTCCATACTATCCCCAAGGAAATGGCCAAGTAGAAGCCACCAATAAAACCATTTTAAAAATCCTCAAAAAGACAGTCAATGATGCACGTCATGACTAGCATTTGCAGCTAAATCTTTCCCTTTGGGTCTATCAAACCAATATCTACCCACCCATAGGTGCCACCCCATTCTCCCTGGTCTATGGATCAAAATCCATATTACCCATTGAGATTGAGCTTCTGTCACTAAGAATATCACTGCAAAACCTCATCACGGATGAAGAATACCGAGTATCAAGATTGAATGAGTTGAAGCTACTGGATGAGTGACGTATGGATGCTTTAAATCATTTACAATTCTATCAGAACTGACTCAAGAGGAGCTATAATAAGAAGATCGAGAGTCGAACATTCCAGGTCGGAGAACTTGTCCTAAAGGAGAATCAAAAGAACATTTCAAATCCAAATGAAAAAGGAAAATTTAAACCCAACTAGTTGGGGCCATTCATCATCACAACAAGCTAGAAGTTAGGGGCATATCAGTTGTCAATACCATAAGGTGAGCCTTTGTAGGAGCCCATCAACAACTCCCATCTCAAAAAGTTTTATGCCTAAATATTTCAAGGTATAGAACCAAAAATACAAAAAAAATTAGAAAATTTCCTAAAAAAATGGTCACTTTGATGAAAACCTGGCAAACAGGCATCTTGGTGACAAAAAAGAAAGAAAGCACAAAAACCAAAAAAAAATTTCAAAAAAAGGATAAAAAATAGTAAAGAGAAAAATCGTCCTCTAGTGAAAATCACTTCTGTGGTGCTTTGGGAAAGTACCTTGGTGAAAACCTGACAAACAGGCGCCTTGTGTAAATAAGCACTTTCCATCCACCATGATCTTCATTGCTTGTTTTGCATTATCCATCCATTACACTTCCATCATCCATCACATTCCATATCACCATCCATTGCCCGTTCGACATTTGCATCATATCTTGGTCCTGTGTTCGTGTCATGATCCCTCCTAGTACTTCTCGGCCCATTCTTAAGGTCAATTTGTCCTACCTCTATCAGAGTAGTCTATTTCAACACGCCGGGGGCATGTTCTCATAAGATCAGATTCGTGTATATTCTTGAAGTCCCTAAATCAGAAAATCCAAAAACATGAGAAAATTAGAAAATCTAAAAACATTAGAGAATCCAAAAAATCCAAAAACATTCACAAAATCACAAAATCCAATAACATTCAAAACATATCAAAAATCCAAAAAAAAGTCAAAAAGTTAGTCAAAATTCAAAAATAGAGTCATCTTGTCGAACTATGGGTCTCTAAGCTTTGAACGTAGGAAAGGTTGATCTTTGATCATCCCCCGAGACACTTAGGTCAGTCCTTTAGGAGTCCATCATAATAAACTGACAATCCATTTGTTCATATCTCATCAAATAAGTGAGTCTATG